>CM060964.1:65132995-65732995 GCA_030765045.1 Tenodera sinensis
GTGTGTGTGTGTGTGTGTGTGTGTGTGGTTGTTTCAGAATAAGTGATTGTATGTTTTAGTGTATGTGTTTGTATGAGAGAAGGAGAGAGAGAGAGTTAGTGAGTGATTGTGTGGCGCAAGTATTGTTTGTGTGCGTTGAGGGAAGGATTGTGCCTACTATGAGAGAGTCAGAGAGAAAGGGAATAACTGTGCGTAATTTGGCTTGTGCGTGTGAAAGGAAATTCGTGCCTATTCAATGTTTGAGAGGGACTATCCTGAGCGAAAGCCTCACTTCCCTGGTGAATGAACCTACGCAATGAGACCATGTTAATGTATTCCCCCTTACGAGGAATCCCCATTTGGATGTATGGTTGAGGTGAGAGTACATTAGGCTTTACTTTAGCAGTCTTAATTAGAGACAATTACGTAACGCATATCGGTCACAGAACCAGCAATCATGGCGACGCACCATCGTGTAACGCTTTCTATCAAAGGCGAAAGGGCCATACTATGGTTTCCAAGGACTGATGTAAGGCTTTTAAAATACATATCATTGCCATATTTAGGCTCGTAAGATCATTTTTTGAAATAGCTTTGCGCAGGCTGTGTAATTTTTCATGTGAGCGAAAGTAAACAACTCTATAATTTACATTATCCAGATAAATTTTTTTCTATGGTAACTCTTTTTTTTTACCATGAATCAAACAAATCATGTGCTTCATAAATGGAGAGAATATTTTATAGGTGATAAATTCATCAACTTCAGAATCACATTAAATATCTCTTTAGTTGGTTATAATCATTCATAGACTTAAAACTCTGATGTGTTGCACTCACATGACTTTCTCTACTCTTGTACTAAATATTCTTGCAAACTCTTATGTCTGTATCTTCTTCGTGTTAATCGAGATAAACATTTGCCTAAATTATCTTGTTGGTAATTTCCTTGTAGGTGCAAGGGGAATATGGGAACACTATAGGCTTTGAGCGATAGTCAAACCTTTTAAAGCTGGTCACTATAGGAAGCCTGTGAAATTCCGTTCTCTTTGCATGGCCAAGACAAAAAACTGAATAACGACCTCCCATTTCAGAAAAGAGTAAGTACTGTAAAACTCACACAAATAACCAGGAATATCTCCGAAATGGTTCACTCCACCAAAAAAGAAAATAATTATATGCACATAAATTTTGTGTTTTAACGAGATCTACGTGTTTTGTACAGTAAGATTTAGTCCTTCTGTTACGGTTTAGCAGTTATGCAAATGTAATCGAGAGTAAACAGGACTACAGGGACTCCAGAGAGAAAATTAAAAACATAAATTTAATTTGCCCTAGATGTATCTTAAACACATGACTTTGTAATTAAAATCGTTAGAGACTTTTTTGACAAAATAAAGATTTTCCATGTAAAGAGCAGTTTAGCGTGGAGGAATTTTCTTCGAAATCTTCGCGTCGCATCCTTAAAAATATTAAACTTAAATACCAACTTCGGTTTTTAACCCACCTTCCGTTTTTGAGTTTACTGTTCACAGGCACACAGACATGGACATGGACCATTTTCTAAAAATGCTTTTTATGGATTCAGGGGGGGGGGGCTCCTGTGTAATCCCGAGATAGAATTTTGGGTGGGGTACAATACTTCCCCTACTTACTATACGTAGTAGAGATATTGACAATGGTGTGCCAGATATATTTATCCTGTATTTTCCAAATACCGGAAAGTGGAAATAATAAGCTTTCATATAAACCACTTGGCGTATAACAACAATGTGCAAAGTTGTTGCTGTTGAAATGTTATCCTGAACTGTGTTTAAGGCGTGCTTCGGTTTAGATTTGCGCGGAGTGTACCCGGCGTGCTCCACCTGGAACATAAACAACGAGTAGCACTAACAGTTGATTCCATTCGACTCTTTGTTACCCTTTACCTAGTATGTGTTTCATGAAATATTGCCCTGTATGTGTTAATGGTACAGTTTTCATTACCGTCCTGTGTTCGTGGATTCAAGAGAGTTTCCGTGTCATGGACTCGTTAGATGTTTACCTGTATACCATAAAAGTAACTGAAGGAAATCAAACACTTCGTGCCTATGAATTAATCAAGCTTATGTTTAAGTTTAATATACTTTATTACCTTACTGTGGTTATTTTAGTACCAAATCTGTTGTTTGAAATTAATATTCTCCTATGATAAACATTTACTCAATTATCTATTATTTACATGTTCATTTTCATTTGCATGTTTACTCAACAATTTAAACGTGTTCTGTGGTAGCTTTCCATTTAAGCTATATTGTGATAGTGAAATCGATTGTGAATGTATACCTAATTGAAGTTTTTCTGTTCAAATGTATCTCTCTTCAGGGTAATTATAGCCTTTAGTTGTGAATAGGAAGCGTTTTATATACGCGGCATAAACCGCATTAAAGGCAGACTGGATTCAGGTTCCTTCAGATACTTGTTTCTTGAACTCAGAAAACGTATTGAGATGTATTGGCGACGAATATATTAAGCTTGAGGAAGCTCCTCAGCCTTTTGAAAGTGGATATAAACGATGACCGTCAGCCTTTTCAGGTACTAGAACGATGTATAGGGGATCACAGTGCACACAGAGTGGCAGTTCTTCATTTGACTCAAAGCCCACCAAAATCTTTATTTATTTGAGATATGAATATACAGGATCTCTTTGTGATCCTGTTAAAAGCTTTCAGGGATATGTAAGGCTGCGGATAAGTTGGGGAGAGAAAAATCTGATCCGGAAACTCTCAGGTTGAAAGTTAATACACTAAATCCGCTTGATGTTTACTTACCAACTTGGAACAGCAGTACAGTAGTGTTCCGCCAATACGAACCCCGCTAATGCGAAAATCCGCCTAATCCGAATATACCTACGCCTAATCCGAACAGGGTTAGGAAAAATATCTACCAAATTTGTTTTGAATTTTAAAACAGAAAAAAAAAAAAAGAAAAACAAAAATTAAGGTTAAACTAGCTTTTCAAAGTAAAAACGTAAATTTATTAGAACACAAAAACGTGAAATAAATGCTACAGGGGTAAACAGTGAATCTGCCGACTATCTTATACACAAAAACTAAAAAACGGAAGGCTTAGACCTACTAACAATGTTCATTACAAAGTTTGAGTAAAATTTTTTACGCTAACAATAAAACAAAATGGAAAAGCAAATCAACACTTACGAAGTGAAGTCAGTGATCTTCTTTTGACGCAACGCACTGAATAGACTTCAGAGGCAGTGCTTTGTCAACTTCCATTCCGACCTTCACCAGGCTACTCGCGTCCAAGCAGACCCCAACAATGCTTATAAAAACATTACAGTAACCTTTTGAGCTTCAGATAAGTTGTAAAATAAATTACAACATTCTGTACTGATTTTCTATTTTCAATCATTTTAGTACTTTAACACAATTATGGTCAATATATTGTCGTATTCACCTAATCCGAATTTCCGCTAATCCGAACAGGGTTCGATCCCAATTAGGTCGGGTTAGTGGCACACTACTGTGATATAATATCGTGACAAAGGGAGTGAAAGTTTATTTAACAGACAGAAATTAATGAATGAATAATTTATTTGTGCTCATAAACAATACAATTTAACCCACGAAAACCAAAAATAAAAGAACTAAAAGGAAAAGGAAAAACAATGTACAAATATACCTTATCTAATATATTCTTATCCCTTGGATTTTCTTACGTCTATAACTTTCCCTTATATTTAAGGTTTTGTTTTATATATAATAAGGAAGTTTATCAAGGCCACTAATTCCTTTTAACCCTCGTTATCGTTTTCCATTTTCCCTATTTCCTCATAGTTCTTTTAACCATTTCAACCCCATTTGTTCTAAATTCTTTCCTGCTTTCTCAACGTATTGGTGTGATTTTGAGTTAAAATTGTCCTATTTTTTTAAGTCTAATGGGGGATTGGTCCATTTTTTGGGTAATAAATTCTCTCTTCCTTTATTCCAACTATTACAATAAAAAATACGGTGCCAATTATCTTGCAGTCTACTGCATTTTGTGTATCTCTTCCAGCTTTTTATCCCTATTATATCACTTAGGTTACTAACCCCCGTCCTGGCCCATATATATTTCTCTCTCCCTCATTCCATTTTTAGGAATCCATGTCTATTAATGACCTTTTGGCGTATTTCTTGCTTTTCGATATCCTCCACCCTTTTCTAATTGCTCCCCGGAAACTCTTACTTTTATTGTTTCTTTCTGCCCGTGTTTCCCTCATTACTATTTCCTCCAATATGATCCGTATTTTGTGCTTCCAAGCTTCCTTTTTCACCATTTTCTCCATTTTCTCCCGTACAACTATGTATTGTTGTAATATATCATTTTCCTGCAATGAGATGATTCTAAACTAGTATTTAAATGCTCATTCTACCATTTTACCTTGTGCTCCTACTCTCCCCAGTTCTGTCTGTGCTACTCCATTTGGTGAACTCCTTGGTAACCCAATATTTTTTTACAAAACTTTCAGTGTATTATGTATATATTTTCCCAAGCTTCTTCCAGCTCCCATATGTATGTTGCATAGAGCATCCTTGCTTCTACCACTGCGTGGTATATTCTTCCTAGCTAAACAATTTTCATGTATGGTATTTTTTGACACACGCTCCAATTACCTGTATTCATTGTTTCCCCTTTGCCAATACATTTTTCTTCTCTTCACCCCAATCCCCTACACTGTTGAGCCTATCTCCTAGGTAATGAATTTTCCTCACTACTTCCAACTCTGTCCCTCCTCCCAACACAATTTCGCAATGATGTTTAATTTATATCCTTTCTTGAAGATCATAATTTTTTATTTATGTTTATTTATTTTCAATCCCCAATCTTTACAGTACTTGTCAATAGCTTTATTTAGCCCTACAAATGAAACGCAACCTGCCACTGGATCGTATGCAAACAGTAGCCCTGATATTTCCTTATTGTTAATAACTGGTGCATGTTTATTAACCTTTCATATCTCTTCTATAATATCATCTATAAATAGGTAATAGAATATACTGTTGTTAAATCAGTGTGTTTTATAAGAGCTGTTCAAATTGACGTTACTCAGCGACAATACAGGCATGACGTCATAATTGGTAGCGTCGTATCCGATAGAAATCTCCTTAAGTTGTACAAGTAGTAACATAGGCATCTTGGATACTTCCAAAGACATCCTCTACAGTCTCTACAGGTGTCTAGTAGACCAGAGGTTTCACATGTTCCCGCACGTAAAAATCAAGTGGGAACAAATTAGGCGAACAAGCTTTACCAGGAAACTGGACTTCTCTCCCCATCCGCTTTTCTGCGAAAGTCATTTTAAGGTAATCGTGGGGTCATGTTCAAAGTGAGGAGGGCTCCATCATTTAGGACAAGTGGGACGAGCTGTAAAAGCTCAGAGAGTACTTCTCTCAGAATTACAGTGTACACTGGGCCAATTAAGCTAGTTTGTAGACCATACGGACCTATTATATAGTCATTAACCATGCCTAGACGTACATTTAGAGCAAATCTGTGTTGGTGGTTTTTCAGGATTCTCATCAGCCTATAAGTGACTAGTCCGACTGTAAACAGCATTCATCGGTCGGAAGCACATTCACTGGAAGTGAGGCTCAAACAGCCTGCGTTGCAATAACTTTTGGTTGAATAAGAGTGCGGCTAGAAGTCCATAACGCGCAAAGCATAAACTCTCCGTGGATGGTGGGAGTGTGGCTATAGTTCCTGTGGTATTCGCCAAACAGGACTCGAACCCGCGCGTGTGCTCTAACACTGTTGTGCAGTGATCTCCAACGTTTGCGTGGGGTTTATCTCCTTCCACTGCACACGGACATTGCCATTCTTTAAGTCCCAGCCGATCATTGTGTTGCAGTGGCTGTTTGGTTACATGTAAGTTGGGTTTAATTTACAAAAGCACTTTCAAGTCTTATGCGATAAACTTCGGTTCATTAGTGACCTGTTTGATGCTGTTTACGTTTAAGAAGTCTATCAATATTTGCCGATGAAGTTGGGGTGCATAGCCTTAGAAGATACACCAAGTGATAGTCGCGTAACATATTGCGATACAGACTTTTAGTGTAGTTCAGTTTGGAGAAATTCTGTTCGCAAATTTATGTAGAGCTATGCTCACTGTTATACACACTATTCTTGCAAATGCTTATTTCTCTATATGCTACACTTTAATCCACATAAGCCTTTTCAGAAATTATCTTGATGAGAATTTTCTTGTAGGTTTAAGGAAAATATGGGAGTACAGTAGGCTTTAAGCGATAATGAAGCGTTTTAAGGGCTGGTTGCTACGCGATGCCTTTGAAATTCCGTTCTCTTTGCAAGGCCAAGAAGTAGAAAAAAAAAACGAATAACATATTCCTATTTGAAACAGGTATAAGTACTGGCAAATTCAAACAAATAATAAAGAATCCCTCGAAAATGGCTCACTCAAAAGAAAAACGAAGTATTTGACATAAATTATGTTTTAACGAGATCCACATTTTTACTTTCTCTAATGGTAACTAGAAGGAAGTATTGTATTCCAGTCAAAAATTCGGTATCAAGATTTCTTCGGACACCTAAATAAAAAAAGCAGTTTTAGAAAATGTTCCGTGTATGTTTGTGTGTGTGTGTGTGTTTGTGTATGTGTGTGTGCGTGTGCGTGCGCGCGCGCGTGTGTGTCTGTCAGTCTGTGGACAGCATAACTCAAAAACGAAAATTCGGTTAAAAACCAAAGTTGGTATTTAAGTTTAATGTCTTTCAAGGATGCGATAAAAGTATTTTGAAGAAAATAGCCCAACCCTAAACTACTCTTTACATAGAAAATGTTTCGAAAACTGATTTTCTTGAAAATGGCTCTAACGATTTTGATTCAAATGTCATTATGTTTAAGACATTTGTATGGCAAATGAAATGTATATTTTGAATTTTGTGGATATAGCTTATGTAGTCCTGTTTACTCTGGATCACTTTTGAATAACTCGTAAACAGTAAGAGATAGACCAATTCTTAATATACAAAAATGTAGATCTCACTAAACCACACAATTTATGTCCGAATACATTTTTTGTTAGAGTGAACCATTTAGAAGATATTCCTTGTTATTTGTGTCAGTTTCGGAAAACCTAAAACTTTCGTGAAATGGATCATCGTTGTTCATTTTTTTATGTCTGAGGCGTGAAAAGAGAACGGGATCTCAAAGCATTAAAATTTTTACTATCGCTCACAGCCTACTATATGCTAATATTCCCCTTTCACCTACAAGGAAATAAGCAATAAGATAATTTGTACAAATGCTTATCTCAGCTAACACGAAGAAGATATAGGAATAAGAGTTTGTAAGAATGGTTAGTACAAAAATAGAGAAAGTCATGTGAGTGCAACACATCAGATCTTATAGTTAGTAAGCTTTTGTCTGTCTTCTACTGTTTACCATTTAGGCAAAAATCATCCAGAATGAATAGGTCTTCTGACGACATTCCCAGAAAATTCAAGTTATGACTTAGAAACGGCCGACACTGGATACTGACTGTCCGTCCTTCCACCTGAAGGAGTGGAGAGGGGTATAACCACTCATTACGTAAGTGTCTGCAAAGGAAGAAGGTTGGACGTCCCTGTTGTTGTAGGTTCTTCAGTCACGCGTTTGAAGCATTCATTTTTACTTGCTTCACGTTGATAAAGAAGTTTGAAGCAATATTACTTCTCGTCGATGTGAACACCGTAACAGGATTACACTGTTGTCGGTGAATGTTGTAAACTATTTGAATCGACAATGCTCTCCACCGATTAACAATGAACCTCCTTTGAATCTGCCCTTATGCCGTCGATTGAAGCGATGAAGATTCTCTCTCTGGGTTTGCGTGACTGGCTTCGAAAGTATGACACAGATTTTGAATATAATGGCTTTTAATGAATTATGGATTTTTTACCCCTTTCACTGGAGATATTGCCGACCAATATACAGGTATTATTCCACAATTAACCAACCAATTAACACTATTTGCATTCACAAATAAAGTATCAGTTGCTCACTTTATGTCCGTCTGTTTTTAAGTAATTTGACCGTAAAACGAAGTTTACGTCTGTGCCCTTCGACAGACTGTTGAATGTTCGTTTTGCTGTCTGCAAAGAAGCCAAGCTGCGCAATGAAATTCGTTGGCTTCACTGTTCTCATCCGTGAGACTACCCCCTTTTTGTTCATTTTCTCTCTGTTTATTCTTATTATTTATTTAAAATGATTACAATAGTTATTATTATAATTATTATTTTTTGAATGCTTAATTTCTTTTTTTTAATAATTAATATCTTTTAAACTATCCATATACTTTGGTATCACGTTCCACCACAGCTTCCTCTATTTTTGGCATTGTTCGCCTTACTCCTTGGTCATAGAGTTGCGGTGTCACCTATCCTATTTTCCGCAATTGTTGGAACAGGCTTGGAAATATGTGATAGGATGTTCCCTTCGTGGATACCTAGCCCGACATATGCTTCTGCGTTTGCTTGACCATAAACAAGCACTACCATATCTATCAGTTCCACAACTGTGTTCCACTCTGTTTCACTTAAGTAGACTGACCAAGTAAACGCTGCAACATGTAAACACAACCTGCAGTCTAAACACTTGTGCATCAAAATCAATCTGGTTCTAGTACACATCATGCCATGTCTTGCATCGCTAGAGTTGACTTCCTCAATCCCTCGAATCTGCGCCGGAACTTACAACATACAGGCGGCACGGAAAGAAATCAACACTGCCTTCTTGCGGAAGCCGTTTTCCTTACCGTTTGTGGGTCACTTTCTTACGCATTGCTTCACTTTATTGGCTGAATACTGTTACCTTGCAGAAACGTCTCACGCCTTGTGTTCTCTATCGAACGTATAGATAATGCCTATACTGGTTTCATCAGCTCATTGACTAATTATGAATAGGTGTAGCCACCTCCCTCAACTGGAAGGGAGAAAAGATAGCGTGACCCCTTTCAAATTGGTTGAGACCCAAATCTGTAGACACGCCCTATAAATGCACCTGCAGACAAACAAACTCGATGTCTATTACTGTTTGTACTCTAACAGCTTCATGTATTACTTCACAACGGAGGCCTTCCTGGACCAGAGTTCGTCATCTCAAATACACACGTTTACCATTCTGCAACGTCCCTGAAAGTTTGGAATGAATCATTTCGAAGATTTGAAATCTATGCTTTCCAACTTAGAGCATTTCAAAGACGAAAAGTAATAAGTGGTAATCTGCAAACAGTTACTTTGTGGGCTACCAAAATAGTTTATCAACTTCTGGGGTTAGGAAAGCTTCGCATGAGCAAAACGTTATAACTTTCCAGTTCATAAACAGTTCGGAGAGCATTAATTTATGGAGAACAAGGTTCAAGGGGAGACTAAATGTGTATTAAAAAAATTACTTCTTTAGTCTTTTTGCTGTCTTATTAATTTATTTAGTTAATCATTGTAGGCAGAGTACTAACCGTTTAAGCTCGTATTACTGTCAATAATGGCCATTGCTGTTTGTTCCAGTCATGTTCATTCTTTATTTGAAAATATGTACCACTTTAGTTTCTCCATGTTTGCTTTCAACAGCATTTTTTGTAAATGATATCTTGTATAAATGATCCGTTTTCTTATAAACTATTGCAAATAGATTAGGTAAATTTTAGGATGACTGTGCCGATCTGACTACGTCATATTACATTTGACCAATAAGACGCTACAAAACAACGTATTTCAAACAACCGTGGGTGGTTATCCCACATTTTTAGCACTTTCCGAGAATTTGTCTGCATCACCTTCATAGCATTTGCTTATTTGTATCACCTCCCTAGCATCTGTTATTTTTTTTACGATCATTTGTTTTCCGCTAAGATATTAAAAATTAACTTCACCAAAACAGGACGACACCAAACAACTAAACAGCACAAAGAGTAACAGCATGTGGAAGCATTTCGATCAATTAATTTAGTAAGTTAATTAGAATTTTATTGCGCTTGTTCCATGTAACCTTTAGGTCCTTCCTTTTAATTGTGAGATAGTAATTAAATCCCACCATAGTTTTGATTTTCTCTGGATAAGTAAAAAAGTCCTAGTGCTATTACTGTTAATAAAACCAACATTTAATACTGTTGTGAATCTTAAGTCCTGTTAAAAGCGTGATTGTTTATTTAAAAATTGTTAATACATTTTAATCAAAAACTGGTTCAATTAAACACAATAATCCTATTTTTCTGAATATAGACACCCTACCCTCCTCTTTCAATCTTGTTTATGGATGTTTCTGAGATTTGAAGAAATTTGTCATTTGTGGGATAAGGTTTCTAATTCCTTCTTAAACGCTTAAATTCCTATTTTATATTTCTGAGGAAACTAAATTTTACCAATACTTAAGTATATGCTTCATTCCTGTATTAATTACGTATCCATACAGCCAAGTAGATAATTTCATAGGACCAGCTAAATAAAGGTGAAAATGTTTGGGAACCAAAGGAGCATTCGTATGGTGTTATAAAATTGTAATCTAAAATGGAAGGGTCTAATCATCTATAAAGTCTGAACTTGTGGGGTTCTAAGAAGTTCAAAGTTTTATTTTAGAAGCTCACAGGTTTTACTTTCCAGGGTTTTGAATGCTAACTCGTACACGTGAATTTGCCTAAACAGAGAAAAATTATTAAGCTCGCCTTTATTGCTGTACCTTAATGTGATTTAGAGAGCGACCCAGCGTAGCAGAAACACACACACCCCTGCAACATAATTAAGGTTGTCGTGTCCGTAATACAGGGGGAAGAGGTTGTGGCCTCTCATAGAATACATGGACACAAGTGTTATACCTGTGGACCATTATCGGAAAATATGAACAAGGAACAAGTGGGACCACACACCACACTGTATTATCAACACTGCAAATTTACACAGAATTTTAATATTGTGTTCCACCTGCAAAAAAGAAAAGGCTGGATGCGCTGAAAGAAGGGAAAATATAACTATGGATTTAGAACGACTAAAACGAGTTACAAAAGTGTTTGCACACACTGCATCAAGTTGGTTAACCCTTTAGATTATAAAGAGAATCCTTTATTATTGCTTGTTGTGTTTTCACTACCTATTTGTTCCGCACACAACCATTCTCAGAGATCAGTAGGTGTCATGACAGCATTCAGTAGAGCTAGCTGTATACCAGTCAACTCAAATGAGACAAATAAAGCACGTGTATTCGAAATGCCTTGTTTCAATATATAAACTAAAAACTGCAAACAGGCTGGCTCCATAGCTCAGTTGGTAGAGCTACTGCTTGCTGTGCAAGGAATCCTGTGTTCGATTCCTGGCTGGGGGTCGGAATTATTGTCTAGCCAAGATTATTCCCTATCCTCCTCAGAGTACAGGAGTATGAATGAGAGTGTGAATGTGTGTGTGTGTGTGTGTGTGTGTGTGTGTGTGTGTGTGTGTGTGTGTGTGTGTGTACGTGTGTGAACTAATGTATATAAGCCCAAAGTAAAACCAGAAGTGTAACAATAAATGTTTACGAGTTAACTCCGTGACCGATAGGGCTGTTTTCCTAAGGTAAAAGACCGCTGATATGACCATTGCAGTCAAATTCGGGGAAGGTATAAATGAAACAATTACAAATTCTGTATTCGTATCCAAAACAAAAGTAAAAAACACGATCAATGTCATATAAGTACATGAGTAGGGCTCGAACTTTTATACAGCTATGGTGAAATGAGCCGATTGCAAGTTAACTGGCACATGGACCGTGCGTGACGTCTTTTCGCGCGTACAGCGACAGCACAAGCAACTGGCCTCACTGCCTACAGTGCATAGTGTTTCTTGAGTGTGTCCACTAGTTCCACACGCAGAGTTAAAAGCCTCCGAAAATTGAAGCATTCACGTGTTGTTGAACTTGTATAAGAATTTGAGACTGTATATTTTACTGTAAATAGTGACAGCATTGAATGTAAGTTATACAACTACGTTATCCACAACGTTGTTGGGTCGACTGTACCTGGTCTCCTCTGTGTTGTGATCATGTGACTGACTGCCCCCTCCCACTTCCTATAGTCCAAACTCCGCAGACTTTTGTTTCCTGTATGAAGGTTCGGTCCCCATAATTTAGAGTGCAGATCAAAAGCATGCACAGTCCATCTCTGAAGGATAGCCCAAACCGAATCACAGATGCTGAACCACAATACATTTGCCTTTAGGATGGGGATAACATATGAAATGTTTACTACTTTAATCTGTCTTCAGAAAATGTTAAGATGCAAGAACACAAATCATGGCACCTACACCAGCACCCTGGTCGAATTCTCGTTGTTTCCTTCTTTTTTATCTTTAAGTGACTAATTAGAATTTGGAGTATCATCTGAAAAACACAAACTTCACATTTTTGGTGTATTTTTGTGGTTAAAACTTCGCATTCTCGTGTTATATATCTTGCGCTAGAGAGAAGGAGGATACTTTACATACACAACTCCTGCCAAATAGATGAATAAACAACTACATTATTTTGATTCGATATACAAAATTACAGCACGTCCATTACTTGGAATAATGTGTGCAATTTCAACCACATATTTTGAATATAAATTATGAATTTAAAATGAAATAGTATGAGACATCTCCATAGAAAATTCTGACCAATAGATTACAACACCGCTTTTGAAATTAGCGGTATATATCCTAAGACTTTCTCAGTCAATTCGCACGGTTTGAGATCCCCTACGGGCATTCCTAGTGGGCAACCTCTGTAAATGCCACCTGTACTTTGAAATAAATGACACCAAATTAAAAAACCTTGCAGTAGATATGAGAGTACAATAAAAATCTAGTTTGGCACTCATAAAGCTTTCTATAATCTTTACAAATCAGGATGTGTATGTGTTACAGAATTTATTAAGACATGATTGACTCGATCTACGTTCCATTATTCAGGATACATTTTTGTCTACAAATTATCTCAAATTAACCAGTTAGTGTTTACTTACATAGAGCATCTAGGAACAACGTTCAACTTATGCCTCCGAAGCACGGCGAAGTAAATTCAAACGGCATTGTGGAATGAAAATATTCTTCCTTGACCGCTCTTGGGAAGGAAAGACGAGAAAAAAATGTGTTAGATTAACTCTACTACCTTTACCCACCATATTTATTTTTATATGGCTTCCACAAACTATTCTTACAGAAATTAATTTTTTTCTCTCCACTTCATGTTAAGTTTTACAGGGTTAGTCTCATGATACATGATACCTTGTAGATACAAAAGTGGTACAGGAAACCCAAATGGTGGCTCATACGGGTCTTTACATGTTAGTCTTGTAATCCCATACTCTTTCCGCTACATCTCGAGAAATAACTGGGCAAGGACGGCAGGAAAAGTGATGAGGTCATATCATGAGGATAAGATAAGCATCGTATTAATAATAATGAATATCTGACAAAATATCTGATCCCACAAAAGGCTTCTTTGAAATAAATTTTTCATTTTAGGATGATTTTCATTTTCTGTGCAGTAAGCTTCTTTTTCTAACCCATGATTTGCCAATTACACAAAATTATACCCATTTTTCCCAATAAAGGTTGGCTATTTCTGGCTATTTCCAGAAAACTCAATGTATGCATTTATGGTCGTCTAAATAGGTATCTTCAATTATTTTAATTTTTAATCGAAGTCAATAGAACAGTTTAAAAAAAAAAAGTACCACAACCTTTCTTCGTGTTAGGGGTACTTTGGAGTGGAGGACTTTCTGCAAAAAGAAACTTCGTGGCGCATCTTTGTGGGTTACTTAATATAAATACAAATTTTAGTATATATTCAACTTCTCGTCTTTAGGTTATGCTGATCGCAGAAAAACAGGCACAGCGCACTGATACTTTCTATGAAAGCGCCTTTTCATTTTGATTTCACTGAACTAAAATATATATTTTTCCGCTTAAACGGTTATTTGGAATTGTTGGGCAAAATATAATACTTACACTGTATAGTAATGGCAGGTGATGCATAAAATAAAGATTATTTGTCATATGAAACACAAAGATGAATGTGCGACTCACCGAGTCACAGAAAAAGTGTCATCTTTGCTAGTACCTGCGTACACATATTGACGTTATAAAGTTTGAGGCATCATTCGTTCAACAACTGCCGTTTTCCGCAAGGTTATATAATTCTAGTGATCTTAAACTCTCGTATTTGGAACCTTTAAGTTAAACTATTATTGAGAAATTAATTATTTACTAACATTTCTGATTCTACCCTTGAATCTTTTAAAAAATGTTCCTCGCCTTGAACGATTTCTGATTACGATTCTGGCTCAACAGGCCTTGCATGTTTTTTTCTTTTCTTTTTGAACGCTCCTTAACTGCCACTACCACCACCGCCACCACCGCCACCACCGCCACCACCGCCACGACTACCACTATCACCGCCGCCACCGCCACCAATAATAATTAATAATAATTTACAATAATAATTACTAATAGGAATATTAACAATAATAATAATAAAATGCAATAACATTAATAAGAAACGAAGAAATGCCAAAGAAGTATTACGTGCCCTCATGTTTGCATGGATTTTGTTACGGCAATTTACAACCTATAATCCGTAATGTTAGACAATAGCAGCATAAACAGGAATGAGCTGATGCCCTAGAAAATAAAGACCTGTAAGTGAAGTGGAATATATTCTAAAGCTGTTCTTGTCATTATCACGTGCTACACAAGATAGCCTGGCATTCCGCCCGCTTCTCTTACAAGCAGGACCAAGTTCACGCGCGCCACTGACTGGATTTATCCTCGTGATGTCTGCAACTCTTTTAACGCACGAAGGAATATCTACTTACCCCAATGCCGGTTGGAGTGGACCACCTGGTATAACTAGCTGAACTGCTAAAATAACATCAAACATTTTCAGACTGCATGGAAACAACAGTACTGGGTAATTGTTATCATCTGCACAAGTCCATTCTGAGGTTTTAAATAAAACCATATATCATCCACTACCTTTAAAAATATCGTTTTCACTCATCATCGAAGAACACCAATAAGGTAGATTTTAATAGAGCCTTTTGCACGAGTACACTAGTTCAGTGCATCACATGCTGAAGATACGTTGATTTAAAATGTGTGCTTACGCATATTTTGAACCTTGTGCAACCACTGCAAAATATATATTGAAATATTAAGCAAACATTTTCAACATATATCCAGCCTCCTTGCCTTCTCGAAGCGAACATAAGGACCAGGCAGCAAACGAAGTTACTAATCCAATAAGGGACAAAAATCCCGCTAAAAGGTTTCAACGTATCTGTCGGGCTCAGCTGTACATCTTCTTGGGTCCATTCTTCTCTATACTTCCTTCTCTTTCAAGGAATAAAAGGAACCCTTGCTACGAACAAGAGGATCAGCAAAGAGTAGCCATTATATCAAGCAGTGCAAGAAAAGCATTGACTATCTTATAACCCTTCATTTGGTGAAAAAGTAATTTGTACAAAGGTAATTTTTCATGCAACTTTTTCTCTTGGCAGCAGGTAATTCCTTGCTTAAAGTCAATAATCTTATTTAAATTATCTAGCCCCCGTTTGCCTTAATGCAACTGATATAGGACATTTTGTCCAAAGGTGGTCAAAGATTCGATTTTCAGATTTGTAGTGTTATATTACGTTTGCACGTTCTATCTTTATATTCTGCTTTCAACATTCCCATAGCAATGACGTTTATGAAGTAATTGAGAAATTTAGAAATTATTACGCATATGTTTTTCTAGATTCTTCAATGTTCAAATGTCCAAATAGCTCCATGCGATGCAAATCTCAACAAACATTCCTGAAAGATTCAAAGTTCGTGGAAAACTGTTGAACAAAAAAAATGTTCACCTGTTTTAATATACGGTATATTGATTTTGAAATTGAATATTCAACATAACACTTAATGAAACAAATGAGAAAATTATGTCATCAACATTTGAGATTATTTTTACATCTAACTAATGAAGAATTCCCCAAAAAAGTCACACACTATGCAATTTTTATTAAGCTTTCATGGTAAGGAAATCGCCTTTTGAGTCATCCTTCTGGTCTAGGGTAACATGTTAGCCTGTAGTTCCCGAGGTCGCGAATTAAAATCCGACGAATTGCGATGGATATTTTCGGGAATAAAAATCCTTAGCATCGCTTCCTTTGGAAGAGAAGTAAAGCCGGTGGTCCTGTGTCGTATATTTTCGGCATCTAAAAGAACCTCAAGCCTGATAAAGAGGCCTCTGAGCTAGTAATTTTTTTCAGTTTCTGTTCTAGAGGGAAGGATATAACGTATTATGAGCGTGACGGAGAAGTTGCCTAGCAAGCACAATGATCAATAATTCAAGAGCACTAATACAGTAACAACATTAATATTAAAACTTAGACCCACTATGCCACGCGCAAAGGTCTAAAATAAAATAAAATAAAATAATTTAATAATGATATCTAACTTTCTTGCGTAATTCCACCAACGTCCATTTATTTGACGCAGGTTTTTTATTCGTATTCACTGAATCGAATCGCAACACAAGTTTGATAAAATTGTATTGCCTTATGCCAGCGACGATAAAACGATATATTTCGTTTATAAATACAGATATGTTTGATATGCGGTTTATGAGAGCTTAGGCGCGCACTCTCACAGTAAAACAGCACATGCTCAATGAGGTACTCTTACAATGCGGGAACACTAAAGGTATGGGCGTACATAAACAGTTCTCATGCTATTGATGTGGAACTTTTAAAATGTTTTCATTATTTCATATCAGGTGTGTCTTGCAGCAGACGGAGGACATTATCAGCATGGATTATGAGCATTGCGAGGACACATTATTGAATTGTCCTCGCAATGCTCATAATCCATGCTGATAATGTTTGTTTTATTTTAAGAGCACTCATCGACCATGGACTGCAACATGTACCCGCGCCCAAGGTCTATGCCAATATACGCCCAGCTCTCTCGGAAACCTACACCTAACAACCCTGTAGCTTCCATGATCCTTCTATATCGATCAGACAAAACACAGTGCGTAAGAAGTTTTGCTAGGACACATGTTGTACAGAGCTCCGTTTGTTGCTACCCTCGTGGAAGACACTCAAGTACAGATAAAACGCCTTGCTTGGTAGGCAACTTATCCCACACACGATTCATACATGTTTGAGAATCGCTACGAATTGAATTCTAGGCAAAGCGGCTGGACAAATAACGTCATGTAGCGCGTTATGGCGCACCTTGAAGTGAACTAACAGTAAAGTTACTTATGTGTGTGGCTGTCCCTGTAGCGATGTGATGGTGATTCTGGCTGCGGTGCGACTGGTTGTGTGGTGGGAATTTACCTCTGCTAGGAGACCTAACACGGGATGCAGGTAGTCTCAGGACATCTTTAAGTCAATTTGACGAGATGCTTGCTCAAAAAGTAATGGCTCGCGAAGCATCACTCAAGAGATCACCGACTTATCTTCATAAACAATGTACAAATCAGCTTGCTTTCCACAAGCCAACGACAGCATCATGATTAATTTCATTTCTGTGAGATAAGGCTGGAATTTAATTTAAACGCCCACAACTGTATTTAGTTTTATATCTCCACCTGGTGCTTACAACATCGCTACCCTCAACACCGCTACACTTCGGACACCACATAGAGGATTGATTAAATTCAGATAATTGTTATGTATGGGGCATATTGCCCTTATACAAAACAAATTACATATGCCACATTTGTTTTATGAATTCCTCTATGCATCAGCTATATACTTACTTGCCATATCAAACAGGATACCCCATATGCATCGCATCAAGTTCTGAAAATAACCTGCGTCTGATGTTTGTCAAGTGAGATTTATAGCTGATAACTTTGGACCTGAAGCTAAGAAATCCTAACCTGTGGTTATTCGTTTTTGGATTTCTAGGGATGTCGCGCTCACTATCGACTGGATAGACGAGACTAGTCAAGAATAAATCCCTTCCGCCTGTTGCCCAGCAAATGATTTACTGTTACGTCTTTCCCAGAAGAGGTAGTATATACTTGATCAGATTGCCTTCCTAATTTTGCTTTTTGATGTTTCCAGTCTTCTTTTGAATAAATATTTTTCTACCACGTTTTCAGCTGAGCTGGCATTAATATTACCCATTGTATTCTAAATAACCCAGGCATCCAAACAGCTCAACTACAATGCAAAATCTGGAAAACAGCCTGCTTTACAATGCTGTTGCTAAAATATAGTTTACCTTACTGTCTTTAAAATGCTGCCACTACACACTGGTAAAGCTTACCTCATTCAAAATTTCTACCCTCACACTTAAAGATATGGAGATTTTAAGAATGCGTTCTTCCGAAAAACGGCACTTGGACCAACATGCCGTTCTTCAACCTACCGCCTCAATTTATGACGTTCTACGAACTTATTTCGTGTTCCACTCCCCGTATATGCAAAAATAGACTTATTTCTCTTAAGAAATCATGTCGGCTAATCCCATAAGTATGCCAGACTTCATAATGACGATGGAATGGCCAAAACTAAAGGGATATTAGTCCATAAAATTGAATGTTTTCTGTAGCAGGTGCCATGGACTTGGCCTAGAGGAAGTGGCCTCTATGTTTGGAGCTGTGCTTCGTTCATGCTGTTCTTGAACTGGGCTTTTAAGCACAGCTGCAACACAATAAGAAACCGGTCTCACTCCTTGCAGTATATCGTTAAGTTACTTGATTACCTGCTTGTTTAAAACGGAGCGCAAGGCAGGCGTAAGTGCCTCTATGCGATGGATAGGTACAAGAAAAACAAGAACAAAAACTTGCGCATGAATTCCTTTTTCCGCAGAAACCGTATATATCCATAGGATATACATCCATACATCCATTTTATGGCATATTATATTTTACGTTCTTCATGCACCATAATTATGGGAAGGATTACAGGTAGGATTTCCATAGAAAAATGCTCATTATGAATATTCGTTGGTATTCCATACGACAGATTCAATTGCACTTCACATTTTTCTCGAGGCGAATATGAGCGGTACTCCTATTATAGTATATTCATTGTTTCTGATAAGCCATTCACGCTTCAAATTGTCTTATCCCATTACACAATACTCCTATTATTTATATACTGTCCAAATGTTTATTATTTAGCACTTTATTCCCTACTTACTTTACTTTAAAGGTATATCTTGTATTTGTTTTGAGCACTAATAACTTCAGGATACCCAATTTTGAAAACATTTTCAAACATTAAAAAATTAGTGCTTATATTATAAAAACACTTTGAAACCTTAGCTTTAATTACATACAATGAATGCCTTTTGAATTCAGATCCCTTTAAAGTCTTAACACATGATTGTTTAAATGCCTAAGAACACAGTGCCTAAAACATTATCTTCCAATGACTTTCCTCAACTTTGGTTTGTCTCATACTCCTCCTCGTTAACAATGTTCCATACGTTGAAGTTAATAGTTAATCTTGTAATTCCCGGGAGAAGTAGCTTAAAAACGTTACATATGGTTATTGCTACAGTCTTAAATTGCCTGAAGATGAGATAAATTTCATCACTGACAATATAGAAATTATTACGAAAATGATATTAAACGCTTCTCAATTACTTCTAGGGTAGCCATAAGAGTGAAACAAAATCCATACGCCCGTTCTGTGTAGGTACTAGGTATTAGTATTTATATACCTTGTTGGATTTTCAAAATTACGACATCTGTCGAACAACTAATTATAAAAGTACCATAGATGTTTTTTTCCTCTATAAATGTTAATAATAATAATAATAATAATAATAATAATAATAATAATAATAATAATAATAATAATAATAATAATAATAATAATAATAATAATAATAATAATAATAATAATAATAATAATAATAATAATAATAATAATAATAATAATAATAATAATAATAATAATAATAATAATAAAAAATAATAATAATAATAACAAATAATAATAAAAAATAATAATAATAAAAGTTATATCATAATAAGTTATTGTTATTATTATTATTATTGTTGTTATTATTATTATTATTATTATTATTATTATTATTATTATTATTATTATTATTATTATTATTATTATTATTATTATTATTATTATTATTATTATTATTATTATTATTATTATTATTATTATTATTATTATTATTATTATTATTATTATTATTATTATTATTATTGCTATAGATTGCTGCGCTGTGTCTTCATTGATATGACATTTACAATATACACGCATATATAATTCTTGTGCAAGCATTAGAGAAATACTCCAAATTAAAAAGCAAATAAGTAATAAAAAACTGATGAGTTGCACTCACATGCCTTTCTCTACTCTTCTACTAACCATTCTTACAAACTCTTATTCTTATATCTTCTTCGTGTTAGTTGAGATAAACGTTTTCAGAAATTATCTTATTGCTTATTTCCTTGTAGGTGCAAGGGGAATATGGGAATGCAGTAGGCTTTGAGCGATAGTCATATCTTTTAAAACTTTCAGATTCCGTTCTCTTTGCACGGCTAACATTTAAAAAAAATGAATAACGATGTTCCATTTTAAGAAAGCTTAGGTAATCAAAAACTCACAGAAATAAGAAATATCTCGAAAATGGTTTACCATACCAAAAGTTAGATGGACATAAATTCTTTTTTAGAAAGATCTATATTTTTGGACAGTAAGATTTGGTCTATCACTTACGGTTCACCAGTTATGCAAGTCATCCAGGGTAAACAGGACTACATTGGCTATAGCCAGTAAACTCAAAATATACATTTCATTTGTCATAAAATGTCTTAAAAATGACATTTTAACCAAAATCGTTAGCCATTTTCCAGCAAATTATTTTTTTTAAAAAAATCTCCATGTAAAGGGTAATTTATAGTGGAGGAATTTCTCTTCAAAATCATCGTGTCGCATCCTTAAAAGATGTTACACACACACACACACACACACACACACACGCACGCACGCACGCACGCACACACACACACACACACCCACACCCACACCCACACCCACACCCACACCCACACCCACACCCACACCCACACCCACACCCACACCCACACCCACACCCACACCCACACCCACACCCACACCCACACCCACACCCACACCCACACACACACACACACACACACACACACACACACACACACACACACACACACACACACACACACACACACACACACACACACACACACACACACACACACACACACACACACACACACACACACAC
This sequence comes from Tenodera sinensis, assembly GCA_030765045.1. Lineage (NCBI taxonomy): Eukaryota > Metazoa > Arthropoda > Insecta > Mantodea > Mantidae > Tenodera > Tenodera sinensis. The sequence continues at coordinate 65,154,245 of CM060964.1, forward strand.
ACACACACACACACACACACACACACACACACACACACACACACACACACACACACACACACACACACACACACACACACACACACACACACACACACACACACACACACACACACACACACACACACACACACACACACACACACACACACACACACACACACACACACACACACACACACACACACACACACACACACACACACACACACACACACACACACACACACACACACACACACACACACACACACACACACACACACACACACACACACACACACACACACACACACACACACACACACACACACACACACACACACACACACACACACACACACACACACACACACACACACACACACACACACACACACACACACACACACACACACACACACACACACACACACACACACACACACACACACACACACACACACACACACACACACACACACACACACACACACACACACACACACACACACACAGAGAGAGCGAGACGCATGCATGCAGAAGCGCGCGACATACACGAGCGCGCGCGGGAACCTTTTCTAAACCTGTTTTTTTATTAAGGGTCCTCAAAACATATTTCCGGTGAAATCGCTACATCGATTTCTGGGTGGAATACAATACTCCCTCTACTTACTACACGTATTAGAGAAAGTAAAAAGGAGAGAGAAAAAAATTAAGAATATGAAAGACATTTACCCAGCGCAATGTAAAGAACAAAATTGCGCTCTATGGATGTTGAATAAGATTAGATACTGCTTTAATGTTCTTTATATTTATGGATCACTTTTGTGAAGCGACATAACATTTTTTCAGCACATTATAATGCTTATATTTACACACAGTTTACTGCATCTCCATTTTCATTTTCCTGCACGTTAAAGTGTCCGCTTGTCATTTTCTTGAGCTTTGGAGCGAAAAAAAAAAAAAAGAACTTGAAAATCTGTTTTCTCGACATGATAATGCTCTCCAGTTTTGCTTTTTGCATTGTGAAGAGGCAACACAAACGCTTTTTCTGGCTGCTATTAAAAATCTTCTCGTTTCTTCTTTTATGTCTCTCCGCCTGTCACTTTCAAACACGACAGGCTGTGAATGTTGTGTGATGAAACGCTTATGAGTAATGCATTTATTCTTCTTTTGTCCACGACCTTTGCCGTTAAAGAACGACTTCTGGTATTTCTAACGCCATTAAGATATTACGTTGCCCATGTTTGTGTTCTTGAGTACGTACAATTTCTTTTGTTGTTCTGTATAATACTAACACAAACTCACATATAACGGTTATGCTTTGAGGTCCAGCTTCTATCAGGGACGTGCCCTAATGATGTAGTTGTCGACGGGCCCTTAAACAACACTCACTCACTCACTCTCAGGGACGTTCCAATGCCTATCGTAATTATCACTGTCGAATTGTATTTTGTAACAAATCTTAAATAATTACCTCACGTTTCATTTGTTTTTCATTACTTATTTACGCATAAATCTTTGCGAAGTCAGTTTTAATGATTATTTATCAAAGTACGGTATTGTGTTGAGCTTAAGCTACTTAAACCATAGTCATTCATTCCCTCTGGTTTAGGCAAAAAATGAAGGCATTTTATTGAAGAAATGTGAAGTTGGTGGTATTATTTTACCGCTATATTGCATGTTAATGTAAACTTGAAAATATCTTCTCTGTCGCTGTGTAATATAAGATTAGTTACAGAGATCCATTGTAACTTTACAAGATAGGCTTCACATAGCATGAAGACAGTTGTAACGATTTTGATTAAGCATGACTTTATAGAATTCAGATATTTGGGAAGTAATTTATTAAATTCCGGACATGCGATTGCAGCCCGCATACGTGAAAGTCATTTCCTGTGAGATCACGTTGCATGTTCCAGTCGTACACGTGCAGTCAGTTTTCCTGACGTGTGCTGACAAATTATTAGGTAAGCTACTTCGTAAGCGAGATTCGTATATTTAAACTCCGTATTCTGACGTGTCTATTTTCACATGCTAACACGAACCTGCGTCACTTTGATCTTTAAAACTTTCTCTCAAGATGGGGCTTACGCCGCCAGGTAATAACAACTGCCTTACTCTGACAACTATTTCCTCTTTCATTCAGTATAATGTAAATCAATAACTTAATTCATGGAAATTAAACCTCCTGCACGTCCCTTCCAGTCATGATAGATTATTTTTTAGTAAAGACGTCCAGCGTATATTTTAACACGGTATCTGGTAGACACGCTAAATAACGCTCACGATTGAACATCACACTGTTTTACGAAAGTGATTACACAATTCAGTAAGAGAAAATAAAGAGGAATAGAGATCGGAATATAAACTAGAGAAAATATAAATACGATAAGCAACGGATGTTTAGTAAAACCAACCCGTGATTCAAAACTTACAAGTAATTCAGAGCTCTATTCGGATAGTCACAAAACATTATCTTTCAGTATCCTCTTGTACACTCCTAAACCATGATGCGATACTTTGTTTACCCAGTTTTAATCCATTTACACTTCTACCGAAGAAATTAACACGGACCAGATTATGTTTATGAAATTATTGGTGTATTGCATTGTATTCCATGATGTAGGACTATTCTTATTTATTTAATCCTAATTTTTATAAAGTGAGTCCAGGAAACAACCACAGATATTGCAAAGGTAGAATGAGACTGAATCATGTACACGGATCTTCCGGTTCCATCCGGCTGTTCTAACCACTGAGCTATCATGGCAACGTGCCGACACGACATAAAATTCTCCAACTCATTCACATTTTCCCGGTGAGGTCTTTTATTTAATTTGTTTACTTGTGTCCCATTTTCTTTTCGGTTAATTTTAAATGCGTATTGATCTATGATATATGTTTCACTAATTATGAGGTTTAGAAAGTGGCTAACGAAGTACGCTGTAGAATACAAGTTTATAAATCGGCTAGAAAACTCCTGCAGTTCTAGTAGAATGCTGTGTGTTTATAACATTGACCTCAGCTTGGAGTGACTTGAGTGCCTTAAGCAGTTGCTTAGACTAGGCTGTTCCAATTTCGCGAGTTTGAGTGTGAGTACACGCGAGTATGCAGCAGAGTTGCACGGAGCACGGATGCAAACGGAGGGCGGCGAAGGACGATAGCCATTACGTCGCTGGGCAAAGGTCATAGCAACCTCACTCATTCCTGTCACAGGTCTCCGCCAGTACCCACCGCGCCTGGACGAGCAGAGCTGTGTGACGTGCTGCAGGCGGCGAGTACGCCGTTACACACTGCCGAGAAACTCAGGTGGAACACATTGGGTTAAACGAACGCTCAGCACTCGGTAAAACAGTACGCAAACGAGCTCTAATGCGAGCAAAGGAAACAGACCTAACACACATTTACAGCTTAGCGGTTTGTACAAATTAAAAATAAACCTTAAACGTAACTTCTTGATAATTGTTATCGATTTTAATCTTCCTAACCCCAAGAAAATATACTAGCCCAATATGTGGTACTGAGGGTATAATTGCATCTAGTGGAGCATCCGAGTTTGCGTGCGAAACGAACTAAATGAACATCTAGGTAAATTAATTCTGAGACTACTATTGCTAGAAGGTATTTGGTGTTCCGGAGCAGATGCAAGATTAACTCCGAGTTATATCCAAATGAGAAATGGAGTCGCTCCTTGTAAAGTGCCTGAAGGCTCTATCCTAGATAGAGTATGACGTTTATTAAATTTCTGTGCCTGTTATAATACTCACTAACGTATTTCCAGGGAATATGCTTTAGAAGAAGAGCCTGTAATTCTTGAAAACGGTTTAAATTTTACAATGCCTTGCTTCAACCTAAAAGCAAAACTGAGACAATGGATGTGTTGGAAGAACTGCCAGAAGCTTATTCCCAAACGGTACTACTTAGAACATAACAGAATGGCGGAAAAGATGACTTTTCCATTTTCATGTTGTATATTAGAAACAATTACATCGGAAAGGCCGCATTAGAAATGTTACACATTTTATAATCCTCTTTCTATAAACGGAATAAACCGTTTAAGAAGCAGTACACAGGTCGTCCACAAATGCACACAATAAATTGTTCCACGGAAAAATTTCTGTCAAAATGTTTATGGCATATAGGTTCCAAGAAAAATAGTTTTTAAGACAAAGCATTTATAAAAATCTAAAAGTCCTTAGTTTGCTTCTGATTCCTTGATTTTTTTTTTTTTTTTTTTTTTTTTTTTTTTCATTTTCACTCTGAAAACAAAACATATATTACACCGGAGATTTGAACGAGCGGTGCCAAACGGTTCTAAAGATATTAATTTGGTATTCATAGTCAATCACCCTTTGATATGGTAATGTGAACTGCTTCCTGGCCTCCGCGGTTTATCATATTACTCCCAAATTTTTAGTTTGAGTTGGTATACAAACTTAAAGGAATTTTCCTGCTGGCTTTTCTTAATTGCCATTAGCCTTAGTTTCTGAAAGTTTTAATTTAGATTACGATGTTTCCTCTGTTACCAATCTTTTGAAATATGTATATGAAGGGTTTGAAGTATGCGGATTGGAAGTGCTAGACAGTCTGTAATCTTGATTATGCCCTTTAGAGTAAGTTAATACCGTTTACTCCGATTTTGACATAAATATGGAAATGAATGCAAGATATGTCTTTCTTTATTCTTCTTTATATGATTACCCTCCCCGTATGGAGGAATGACACCTCCTAGACCTTACAAGCCTGCGCCTAGGGCCTGTTGGGGAGCAGAGAACCTATGAACCGAACAGGACCAAGTATGAGAGTGAGGAAGAAGATGATGTGAAGTACAGGTGAAATGGATAAATGGAAAGGTGATGATGGAGAAGTAGATTGAATGAGTGGCGGGGGAAATCGAAAACCCGGAGAAAATCCGCCCAGATGCCGCTTCGTCCACCACGAATACCACATGCGAATTGAACCCGTGTGGCCTTGGTGAAAGACGAACGGTCTAACCGCTCGGCCACGGCGCCGCTGATATATATTTTTGTGTCAAATATGTCGGGGACGCCCTCCCAACGTAAAAAAAAGCTACAGATTTCTTTATATGAACATAGGTTTGAAAGTCAATTATTGATGAGTTACAAGCCAAAATTGAAGGTCAAAAAATATCTTGGACTGGCTTCCTCCTGCTTAGATACATGCCTGCGGTCCATGCTATCAGACATTCTGTTGCAAATTCGTGAACTTTTTCATTTTTTGGTCCAATCTAATGTGGATATACTCCCTGAGATTCAGATAAACCAGTGAATTTATATGCCCCTAGACAAAAAATCCATTGGATTCAAATTAGGAGATGGATATGGTGATGTATGGAATCCAGTTTGATTCCTGCAGAATATGGTCATAAAATGATTTAACCATGGGGTATTTTAATCAAAATGTTTGTGAGACTTTTTTCGAGAAAATAAAATTATTGAAATTTGCTGCATGTAAAAGGCAGTTTACGATGGAGGATTGTCTTGGAAAGCTTCGTGTCACGTTTCTGAAAGGTACTTAATTTAAATACTTGGTACTCATCCGATTTTTCATTTTCCAAGATTTGCAGTTCACAGGCTCACACGTGCACACGAAGCTGCTTCGTTGCTGTTATTGTCTGTTTGGAACCACGCTCTTTTCCTCTCTGCTATGTCGTGATATGTGTTTCAAATCGCAGCATACAAGGAAAGTAAGGCCTCAGCTCCCGAATGTGCAGTTCGGGATCGATTCCTGGAAGCGGGATGGGAACCTACTTTTCCTGAGTGATGTGTCCAGACCTAGCCACATGTACTCAGTCTGCAATCCAATTGAGCATCTGGGGAATGTCCTTTCATAGGAATTCCCTGGGGGAGGTCGAGGCAGCCGAGCGTAGTGATGACCACATTACCCCTTCCCAGGCGTGAGCACAAAACCGATTCTCTCCCTGATCTCTGCCTTTTAATAACGAGTATGTTGGAAGTTATTATCAAAATATTAGTTTTCTATCCAAGAAATTCAAATTTTAAGTATATAAACACAACATAGATGAAGTATACACCAGCAGTTGTATTTTTTGTATCTTGCAGGATTATATTATTATACCAGGTGAGTCAGCCGCGCCTTATTTTTTTGGAAGGTAGGCCACCCATCTAACGGCATGTGCGCCTTAGTCCAGTTTTGCGCTTACTAAAATGTATTGCTTGACGTTCTTAAAGAGATGAATGCGCAAAATTGAGAGCAACAGTGCTTTAAGGGACAGAACGTACTCCTCGCTAAAGTACACCTCAAAAACACACGACTCGTTTACTGAGAGCGAATTCCTGTTTCCAGCCGATTTTACAAACTTTTTATTAGACTATACATAGCAACGTAATTCAGTAAGCGCCTCGGAAAAAATGGACATATCATATGAGCACACTAACAACGTCAGCTAAAAAGAAAATGGTGGACTCTTGTACTTAGAGCAGGGATTGGCTGTCAAAAATTAGGACAAATTTAGACACGCCTCATCTATCATGGACGCGTACGCTCAAAACGGACATGTTATTAAATAACAGTTTATTTGCATTTTTGCGTGAACTACGCCTCGTGCATCTCAATTAATATGCATAACAGCTTTTGCCATTTAAGTAGTAATATTGAAACGCCCAGTAAATGATTAAAACTATCTTAAAAGGCTAAATCAAGCACGCAAACTTGCGAGGTGGCAATGTCACAGCGCCAGGCATGTAAGTCCTACTATAGAACGCGGTACGTGCTTTTAGTAAGTCTCGAAATAGCTGAATAGGATTATGACGTGTTCTCTGCGCTTAACCTCCAGTGACACAGGTTCGAGTCTTAGTATTGTAAATATATATATATATTTTTTTTTTCATGTTCATCAAAACTTGCAAACCGAATTCACAATAATCAAATTATGAAGTCCCTGAGGGTTTAGGACATTATAATTTAAATCGTTTTTGGTTGTCTGCATTTTTAATAACACGATAATTCATTGTGTGCAAAATTGACTTTAACTTCCAAATTAAACTCTGACAATGTAATTCCCTTGCTTTCTGTGTTCAAATGTGTATGAATGATCCTTACTTCAATTGCAACTACCTATAGGTGTGTTTAAACAACTACAGAAAGATCAAACAATGTCATAAAACATAAATAAAACAATAAAAATGAATATAACAGTTTTCAGAATAATAGTTTGTAAATTGTGAGGATTGCACGGTTAAAAAAAATTAGTATATGCAGGTGATTCGAACCACCTTCACACCATACAGATTACTTCAGAGTCTTGCGCCCGCTCCAACTGAGCTACCTAGTAACGTGTAAGCTAAACATTCCGTTTAAGATGTAATACTCGCTGGTTCCAGTGAACATTTGCAGAAGTGCAAACGTCAGCTATGTAATTACGAATGTATTCAAAAGCGATGAGATAACATCTATATTAGTACTAATTTCATCGAGTGTTTAACATCCATGTTAAATACGCGGGTAGAACCTGGTAATGGAGTCGATGTTTTCATGTTGGACCATAAAATGCGGATTGCATAAAACTCGAGAATAAGGGGCAGATGACTCACCTGGTATGTGCCAATAATAGAGCGCAGCGTTTTGATGAGTTCAATATTCTCGTTAATTAAAGGACTACAAATAGAATAGCAGGAGAGGATGGAGGGCACTTCTGCGACATACGTTAAGCGAATATTCTACAAGATGGGTGTAACAAATAAGTGTACTGTAAATTTATTCACTAAGGCATGAATACCAAACAAATGATCTCTGCCAAAGCTTTGGAACGGCCTAGGGTGTTAAAGGATATGAATGAAGATCTGATAGCTGATGAAACGAGACTAGATACTTTTTAAAAAATGCCTTGTCTTTTTCTCGAAAGTCTAGGATTTCAACCAAAAATTAAGATTGCAATACTGCGTTAAACCTTGTTTTGCAGATAAACTTGTCTACGCCGGTAACCAGCCTAGAAATTTGCCCTCAGAAACACCACTCCTCCGAAACACGATCGTTCATAAATACGATTCTTCGTACGCACGATCACTCAGAAACACGACTCCTCACAAACACGACTCCCTCATATAGAGGGTGGAAGGGAAGTCATTACATTCCCTCTAATATGTGCTTCGTAGAAACATTACAAACAAAAACGTCCAATGGCATTTTGTTCTTTGATCAGGCGATTTCGAAAAAAATAAATGGTTTTTGATCCAACTTGGATGCGTAATTCCACAGCAATATACGAAGATAACAGTTTGTTACTTGTAAGATACGTTGAGTAACTTATTTTTGACATAGCTTTGGTAGTAGGTAATTATGCAACATCATACAGGGTTTCGAAATAATTAATCACTTAAAAGACGTGAAGAAATACATCAAGCAGCCTTTTCACACGTGCAGTAAGTCGACAACGTTACGCTGAGGCTGATCAGCGAATTCAACTGGTTTGTGCATGTAAAAAGGTCGGGCACTTTCGCTTTCGCTTAATGTTGTGGGAGCTAACACTTGTGATTGGCCTATCCTGGCGCATAAACACGGACGGACTATATCTGTTTGCGTTCTCAAGAAGCACCGTTACTGCTTGTTTATGCACTGAGCTAGGGAAAGTGACATCCACACAATCTACAGTGTTGCCAGCTTGTTTTGAGAAAACTAAAATATCTCCGTAGGAAATGGTCAGAGACGAAAACGTAAGATACAAAATGTGTTCCAAATAGCGAGACCTATCACCGGTTTAAATTAATATAATGACTTCCCTTCCACCCGGTGTATAGTCGTTTCTTTAGATATACAAAGTGAGTGTTAGGATGTTGAGCACAATAAATTCATAAGTGCTAAGGAGCAATAAGCGGGAATGTCAGTATCACGAGTAAGCGGAAATACGTGAGGGTATATGGTTGCTAAAGGGAAAATCGAATTGTAAATACCAATGTTAATGTGACAAGGGAAATGAAAGTTTCTAGGCTAATAAGAAAGCTAACTTCAGTATTAATTATGTCACAATCGAACCGTTCTAATCACACACGAGATCGGGGTCACACCCGGGTAAACTCCGCAAACAATAAAAATCCTGCCACACATGGCATATAACCGTGTTGACAAATACCTACTTAACAATTTAAATGCTTTTTCTGTGAAAACTACGAATACTAGGGGAAAAAAACCTTACATACCTTTTCACCATCCCGCGTAATATGTTTCTTTTATTTCGGTGTATGAAAACTTTTCCACCTCTATAAGACTACAAGACTTCAAAATTATAAATTATTTCAGATTGTAATTGCAAATTTGTATGTCCAGGGAGTTAAACAGAGTGAAGAAATTGCAAACAAAAGCTAATGTATACTACCTTGCGAACTGGTAATTAGGATCCTAGCTTTCAATTCCAGAGATCCTGGGTTCGATTTCCGGCTGGAGGATGGGATTTTCCTTCAGCCGGGCATTGTTTTTCACCCTCCCTAGGGACTGAAATTATGAGTGAGGGGGTTAAAGTGCGTGTATGAATTTATAATTACAGGGTTGCTTGACTGACGAATCGTTGATTAACCTCTCTAGATGGGACGGTTCTTCGAGTTTGGAGTTACTAGGGACTTCCGCTCTTCTCTGTGGGTTGTCCTGCCTGCACCCTGTAGCCTCCTGTGGTTCTCTTCTCTCTATTCCGACCTTCAGGAGATTGGTAGTCACAATGTATCTGTGTAAGCCTAAGAGCGTGAGGTGTCCCCCTAAGTTGCATCTCCTATACCTATACATCAAACACCAATGCTTCTTCACATATGTGGTGACTACTTTCCTGTTTTATATTCTACTTTCTGTCAGAATCGAATAATCAGAGTAAGAAAGCAAGAGAAGAACTCACTACTGCTATATCTACAATGAATGGCAAACAAAGTATAACTATAATCCACAAGATACATAATGTACTGCTTAGATAAAATTATTTGAGGTAAGTTAGTGAGCATTGCCTTCCGTATAACTAAACTGTAGTGTATCTATCCGTATAACTAAAGTGTAGAACTGTAGTGTAGTTAAATGTGTATTTGGTCATCGAAGCCTTGAACATAAATCTCCCGTATTATTCAAATAGAAGGAGCAGATTTCAAGTGAAAGACAGAAAACATTCTTCATGTAAGGATAGAAACTAATGTTACGTTTTAGCCTTACGATCGTGGCGACACTGCTTTCTACCACACAACCAAGCACGCCTTTAAAAGTGCCTCTATTCAGTGATTTATGAAATGAGTTTCAGATTTTCACGATTTGTTTAAAAAAATAATTATGAAATACGCTGCTTTATTTTCTGAATAACTACGTATTTTCCATGCCCAGGTTTTCATACACCTTAAATCTGATTTATGTTAATAATCGAAATGTTTGCAAAAGGTAGGATGAAAATCAATGTTTCTACATAAAGTTAAAATCCGCACTCTACTACGTGTGCTCCAGTGGAAATGCAAACTGTTTTAAAAATAGAATAAACTGGCGTGTATTACCAAACATCACACAAATCTGTATTAAATGAGAGAGGAAATGCTATTTCTGTCACCGTTTAAATTGTCATCATCCTAAATGGTTTCGCTCCAAACCGGTAATAGGAAGGCAATATATATTCCCCTTCCATTTTGGAGATTGCAACATTTTAATTCCCCATCTCGGAACATATCCTGCTGTATTTTATTGATGGACGTGTCTGTGCGGGACTAACCGCTCAAATGGTAGTCAGGAAACCAGAGCAGGACTTTTAGTAAAATAGTACCGATACCCAGATCCTTGAGAAGAAAGTAAAATAACAGTATTTGAAATTAATTATCTGTTTCGCAACAGGCCTTGTTGGGCTATGGCTTACTAATCATACTGCCGGCTTCACGCCCACATGCTCATGACATAGATGGCCTCCTCGCCGTGCTCCCGAAAGTTTTGCGTAATAGTCTCTGCGGCCATAAAATGCACTTAACGTCAATCTACCTACCTCATACCACTGCACGGCGACTGAATACGTAACGATGGAGAGGGCCGGCACAAAGGCAGATTATTCCAGACTGATTGAGAAAACCGTTCGCATCCCGGGATAGTCTACGAGAAGGCGAATTTCTAGAAAAATCCGTGTTACGTCACTCTCGCCTATAAAAGCGAGTCGACACGACAAGCAACCAGTTTTTATAATGGAACCATAGGGAATTGAACGAGACGTTGCTAGAAGTTAGATAGCTTTAAGTGTGTATATCGTCAGAAGCAGCTGCTTGAACGAAGACACAGAGAGAGGAGTAGAACTTAAAGGCAGAAAGGTGTGTGTCAAGGTTACGACAGCACAGAACAGTTGTGAGTTGTATGGCCACAAAGAACTGTAAATTGTGTTAATGACAAAAACAAGATTGTGTTTTGTGCGTCACTTTCAGAAGAGAAATAAAGTGACATAAAGTAACTGAAATTGTCAGTTGTGCCATTGGTACCAGAAGTGGGTTTTGTCAAACTGCCATTTTGTCACAATATATTACTTTGAAGTGAATTAACATTAGTCATCTCTTTATTAACTCCAAGTTATGGATATACTTGCAGAAGAGACACATCATAGAAAGAAAACTAACTAACATCACTCGAATCAGTGATTTGAAATTCATCCAGGAACCGGTTTCTAAAACATTTCAGCTCAAGTAACTAGTATAGATAATTTACTTTACTCCTTACAAGCTTTCTCAAGAATTGAGTCTACAATACACAAAAAAGCATTACTGTTTCATACAAACTTATTATTTCATTGATAGAATGAAAATCAGCGACTGTTTGAGTTCCATGAGTGTGCTCCATCGTGATGGAGAGTAACCTGAACAACGTGGCACAGGTGAATAATGAAGGCCATGGAAATATGCTATTGATGGTAAATGTATGAGGGTGCCATAAGAGACAACAGTTGTGTGAAGCATGAATTATATAACACTGTAAAGAGTGAACTCTATTATAAGATTAATAAACGTCCGTATAGTATGTTAGTTGGAAGTAGCAAAGGACAGTATTTTGTAGTTAACAAAGATGTATTACACACAATCAAGTGCTTGCAGTTTAATCATTGGTAGACATCACATGACGAGGAAATCGTGCAGTATTCGAACCGTGTTCTACTCAAAATTCGCAGAAGCGTGGAATAATGATCATGAGAGCTTTAGGGATGTCCTGCGGAGAGTAAATATCAAATTAGGTAGCAGTAGTATTGCACGGGGAATTAATTGGTTCCATTGTATCAGTAATCGCACGCTCATCATGAGTACACTTCATATGATCACTTTCGATACACCTGGACACTGAAAAGAACCATTGTAATTTGTGGCAGCAAACTGTATTATCAACTTTTGACGCAAAAAGCCCAGAAGTCGTTTCTCATAGGAAGATAGAGCAACCGAAGTTTTTATTATATTGAATGTAGTAATCTTAATATAATTAAGTTGCTGCTAAGAAATTTTAATAAAATATGTTAGTTTTCCCTTCCAACAAAGATTTTGATGACACTTAATTTCCACACTATGATACATATAGTACGGCAGATAGATATTTCAGTTTTAAAATTACACGTACCCATAAGTATGCTAGGAGTTAGAAGTAGCCAAAGCGGAGGGGCAGCCAGGGTCTGGAGCAAGAGACGGCACTCATCGTAGACCACAGTGGAACCTTTGTGCTTTCAATGTGACCACTGCACTAGGAGAAAGGGATGAAGGGGAGATCCCAAACCGGACCAGGACATACGTTAGCAAGGATGGTGCCTCTAAACCCCAAAGATTCCAACCTCACAGCAATTTTAATGTTAACTGCCACTACTTTAGCCACTCGGAACCTGCAGGTCCCGGGTATAGACCAGGCGGCCCTGAGCAGTCCCGACAAACACTAGAGTAGTAATCTTTCCTTACGTTTTGCAAATACATACCTACCGCCGTCTCCTAGCCCTGCAACCCTGAAACAGATGAAAGGAGATTATGGAGTATTCATAACTAGCCTCTAGCTTGAAATTTACTCATTATATATCAGATTAGCGGTTCGCTGAAAGCTTGTATGAAATTGTAGACATTGCATATTTAATAATGAACCAAGTCACTAGTTCATAATTATGAGGACTGTAGTGTCAGCAGCACCTGTACCCAGATGGTACATATTTGCAAGTCAACATTCGATATCGAGATTTCTCAAGAAATGCAGGTATTGAAGTTCTCTGAATCCAAAACGAACACAGTTTTGCTGTCTGAAGAGCATAACTCAAAAACGAAAGTTCCGTTAAATTCCAAACTTGGTATTTATATTAATGGTCTTTCGACGATGGACACAAAGGTTTTGAAGAAAATCCCCTTGTCGCAAACCATTCTGTTACTTTTCAGTTTCTCAAAACGTGCCTCTTAATAATTTCAAATAAAGTACCATGAGTTTAAGATATTTCCATGAGAAATAAAATACATTTCTTATATTTTCTGCGAATAGAGTGTGAAGTCCTCTTCATTCTAAATGAATGTTCCACAAGCCTTAAACCCTGAGTTATAGGCAAAATTTACCCATAAAAAGTGTAGATCTTGTTAAAGCATATAATATATATCCAATTACGTTCTTGTAGTATTTACAGGTTCCGGTATGTTGGTTATTATTACCTTTTCTTTGCTAAGCCACTATTCGTTTGTATCCTGTGGTCATGCAAAGAGATCATAGCTCCAAAATCATCACATTGCGGCGCGATTTTGAGATATCTAACTATAACCCACGATGAAATGTGTAATGAAACCATTTCCGCAAATGTGTACCTCGATTAACATTCAGCAGATGGAAATTAAGTTTTTACTACGATAGTTTGTGAAATATTGGGCACAGAATGCCCTGTGAATGTGGCATCTCAGACCACTTTTCCAAAATTTCTTACTCAATAGGACCTGGTGTCACCAATTCAGGCATGTCTTTAGGCAGTTCTAACTCCCTCAAAAGGCCACTTGAAGTATGTAAGCTCGAGAAAGGAAACACGAAAGGTTTCATGTAGGTAAATAAATGTGGTCAACGAAACCTCAGTTACAACGACCGTTGTGGAGCGAAGTTCAGCTTCGTGAAAATCGTGGGAAATAAAATGATGCCGCACAGTCAGAAACTATGTATGCAATGGACCAAAGGGTAAAGTGGAAAGGTTCAAATGTGCTCACGCAACTGTGTCCAATAAATGCCAAGGTTCAAGGGGAGAAAGTTAGCCTGTAGATGTATATAAAGTAAAGGGGTAGAAAAAGAGAGCAATATCTCATACGACCAGGGAGTGTGTGTCCTTTTGCTTGCGTGAAGAACTCTTGCCAGCGCTAGTAATGATACTTGTGCGGATCTGTAGATTCAGCAAATGGATCACTAAGACATTCAAATAATTTGGGACACCGTATGTTAACCACAAAATGTATTAACTACATTTTTAAATGAATTATTACATTCCTTAATTTGGCTAGTGAACGTTGCTGTAACAAAGGAAGGTAGATTATTGCTTGTACCACTGAATACACTGCTCAACAATTTTTTTTTTCTTCAGTAACTGTCATTAAAACAGCTAAGCTTTCTTTTCACGTGTACTGATAACCAAAATGTTATTGAAAATGCAAGATAAGCTCTCGTTTTGATGTTATAATAACTATGCGTTATTGCCTGTATAAGCATATTGCATGCATTGACCTTCCTAGGAGGAAGTTCACTAAAGGCGCAACCACTTTGCCTGACGGTTCTAGTTTTCTGCTGGTTGAATTTCCTAATTAGTGTTCAGCAGTAATCGGCTAACATTGATACACTCCACTTTCCTTGGTACCTCATTTTCACGTTCAAAATTTGCTGGTGGAAGTGTCACCCGCTTATAGCACCACAGTTGCCTGGAAAGAAGTCCAAGTGGGAATCAAAGAAATGTAACTTTAAGGATATGTTGCACCCCAATCTACTTCAGTATTACTGTCGATTTACAACTAGATTCTTAAAGTTTTCTGTCCTCTTATTTCCTAGTAAGTTTGTTGACATGTGAACAAAGGCATCTCAAGCTAAGTTTTCATCACTTTTTCAGAATGGTATTGAAATATTCATCTTCGTTCAGTTTGCGTATTTGAGGACCCACGAAAATCCGCTCTTTTATATTCGTTTCACGTGGAAATTCCTCGCGCAAATACAGAAATGCTTCCCCAGGTTTGTCCATGGCCCCAGGACAACTTTTCATTAGGCTCGATTTGATATGAAAGCCAAGAAGAGTTATGTTCTTGGATTTGACAAGTGCTTCGTGCATAACACTGTGAGATCCTGGTATATAGCCAATCTTCCATTCTTCCAGCGCACAAGATAACAGATTGTAATAGACTAAAACTACGCTTTAATGAAACATTCTCCGCTCCTCCCTTCCTCTTCACCTCCCCCTTATTGCTACGAGCCCGGGTTAAAAATAACAACAAAATACAAATAGCTATTATAGCCCGAAATTTCATCACTCTGTCTGCCGTAAGCGGGACTTCGAAGTCTATATGAGAAGGGATTGACAATGAATACTAATAAAATATAATTATAATTAAATATAATTAAATGAACCATTTAACTTGGAAGTGAGAGCGGACTCGAGTTTTTATTGTAGTTTCCGTTATCGGTGTGGTGAATATAGTTAACAAACATTTATTCCACCCTAGTTACATTTTCACTATTGGCTACTGTTATTAGGATGCAGGTCTTTATGGATTAAGTGAATACCCAGCTAGAAACATAATCATCGTGCTTGTGTTTGTTCTTGGATAGTGATAGCGGCCTTCCTTAAACGGCATTGAAGAAAAGCAAAGCTTTTCATGTGAAAGTAACAGTAAAATCTCTATTCGAGATATCAAGTGGTCTTCGACCATGAGAGCAGTAGAAGTGCTCCTTTTCTGCTGCTCGTACTTCACATTGCCTCGACATAGACCCTCTTGAATAAATGCAGATTTGGCTCGGAACTAGCTATAATATTGGAGTGCGTTGACTACAGCTCACAAGCAGTCCACATTGCTCCAAATATTGTATTAATTTATCAGTTCTATAAGAAAAAGCTTCGTTTTAATACTTTCAGTTAATGAAAGCAAGTTATTCAAATGCCACCATACAGTGCTTGTTGATGTTCAAACATCAGCGCAAAATTTAGAAATGAGAGACATTGTACGAGTATCCCAAATAGAGGCACGTGTACAATATATTACAAGAAGAAACAGCTCATTCTTGCACCTATTGTGGTAATATATGTATATACTTCTGCGAAGACATCTTAAAGAATTAAAAATATACTCCCTCCTAACGCAAAGATTTTAAAACTAGAAATTAATATATGTCACGCTTTTATCCAGGGAAAGATTAAAACCCGCGCGTGCGTGCGTGTGTGTGTGTGTGTGTGTGTGTGTGTGTGTGTGTGTGTGTGTGTGTGTGTGTGTAATAACGCGTGTAATAACGGAGGGGGACACCTCAACCCACCGCGACCCCGACATGGATCTATTGCGGGCTACTACCCCCCAGGGGGAAGGAATTTAATCAATTTAATTAATTTAATTTAATTAAATCAACCCGAAAAGTCAGCACTAGCTGAACATGCCACATCCACGCGGTACTACATAGATTTGGACCAAATACAGATACTAGCTAGCTCTGGACATTTTACACACCAAATGGCCAGAGAAAGCTTAGAAATATTCAAACTACAAAGCAGTATAAACAGGGATAACGGAAGAAATCTCAACACTCTTTGGCAAACATTAATAACAATGCGAGGATTGGCAGACCATCAGCCAATGAGAGCGAAAGGGCCGGCCCAAACTTCCACGGCCAAAGTGTACATAAACGAACAAACTGCCTTTCTCTTTATCTCTCCAGTCAGCACAGTTCCTGCGGTGCTGTCAGGAAGAGGAGTAGCCCTGAAGAAGCCCTACATAGCAGGGCGAAACGTTGGCAACAACAGCAGTAACCAAGACGAGGCCTTCCCCGGAAGACCTAGTTAACATATAACTACACTTTTTGTTTTTAAAACCTGTTAGTGTTTTGTTCTAAATTTAAAATTGTGATTTACTGCTCTTTTCTGTTCCTCGCTAGTCGTGTCCACTATGGTGCAATCGCTTCCGTGAGCTCCTGTGCCACTCTCCTTGGTCTTCCCTCTTCTTGGGTGCCAATCTCCCTGCGGTTACTCTGGCCGCATGTCCTCCCCATTTCCCTTAGAGTCCTCTCATCGTTTTGTGTGCGTCTCTGATGCTAATTCGTAATGTCAATTCTGCATTTCTTACTTTATCTTGTAGTTTAATTTTCAAGATCTTTCTCTCCGTTTTGCGCTGACACACTTGTATCTTCTGTTCTTGTTGTTTTGTCAGCGTCCAGGTTTAGCCACCATATATTAGCACCGGTATGATACAAGTTTGTGGGGTTTCTAATTTTAATTGAATGTTAACGTCTTTGTCTAGGAGTAAGAATTTGAGTCCCCAGAATTTCCCCTTTCTTTGGCTTATCCTTCTTCGAATTTCTTTGTTCCCTTTTTCTGTTAGACCAAATGCTTGACCCAAATATATGTATTCGCTACAGTACTGAATTTGTGTCCCGTCTATTATTATTGGTGTCTATGTCGTTTGTCATTGCTTTCGTTTCTGTAGAGTTCAGATTTAATCCCGCTAACGCGCTAATTTCAGAATAAAGGGCAATAAATAAACGATTAAGCTCAAACTTTCATACTGTGTCTTCTACACCCGTTCTGTCATGAGGTTTCGATTAGACAAAGAATGCACTGTGTGTGACCTCCCTTTAGTTTTCATTAAAAAAACAAAACAGATGTTTCTATCCTGGAAGTAACACTTTATTTTCAATTTTGATTGAATGGTGGAGCTTTTTCATTTTGCTCAAGCTCCATTTGTATTTCACGATTATTCCCACTATATTGATGAACGGTGTGCTTTGAAGCATCCACAGTATAGATGCATATTTAGCGGCTCTTCGGCTGATCGTACAGTGATTTCCCTTGAGAGGGTTTGACGATATGCAGTCATCCAATCTGTTGCATATACGAAGGAATGTTGTTAACGTTGGTTATTGGCCACAAAGGCTATTACGCTGTAATAACGTATTTGATTTGCTTTTCATTTCGAGCGTTCACACTCGAATAGTGTACGATCATATTCATTAATGGAAGTAGCAGCATCTCTGTTAGTAGAGAGATATTGCCACTTTTCACTCCTTCTTAATATAAATTGTATATAGTTAACAATACCCATAGCTTTTAACATTTCAAAAACACAGTCTAAAAACATAAATACTCAATTTAATGAATATTGCATAATGAAGATACCAAGATTAATGTACGTATAGAATCTGCCAATACATCAGCGATGTCTGACGTTTGCAAATGAGAGGAGGTAGGAGATACCTCCTTCAACTTCATGTGGGCTCTGCCAGTCACTCACTTGTGCATTGTGTTGCAGTGGCGGTTTGCGTTTCATATTTTGTACTGCTTACCTTTAAGAAGCTTATTTTGGCGATACAGTCGAAGAGCATAGCCTTAGAAGATACACCAATTGATCGTTGCGTAACATATTGCGATACAGATGTTTAATGAAGTTCAGTTTGGAGAAGCTCTGTTCGTTAATATATGTAGAGCTATACTCACTCTTACACACACTATTCTTACAAATGCTTATTTAACTACTACACTTTAATCGACATAAGTATTTTCAGAAATTATCTTCTTGCTAATTTTCTTGCAAGTGCAAGGGGAATATCGCCCTTAAGCGATACTGAAATTTTTCAAAAGTTGACTGCTTTTGAAATTCCGTATTAGTCAGTTAGTAAAATGGAAGCCGTTTAACTTAAATATAAGTTTGTTGTTTAAAATTATGTGCATACTACTCTATATAGTGATGATAGATGTGACCAGGCAGCGAAACTTGGACACCGATAGAAGAGTGGGCCCTGCCTCATTGCAGTTCTATATTAAACTCGCGGATATACCAAATTTTGTATAGTCAAATATCTGTTGAAGGGACACGGTTCACCGGAGAGTAACGAAGTACATGAATTTCGCAAGTATTTACGCTTTGCTTGTGTCGTATCGAGGTGACACCTAGCGCCTACCTTCTCGCAATGCAGATTATGTTTAAATAGAAATGTAGAAGATTTAGATTTTGAGATTTCAGAAAATATAATACAGTGTTATGTAATGCTAACTCTGCAGTCATAAAAGCATTACCTCGAGAAAACTAAGGAATAAAATAACTAAAATCAATGCACACTGTATTTCACAACGACCATTTGGTATTTCTGTTATGAGTTCTATAAGTAGTACATGAGAAATGATGAGTATGATGAGTAAGATACCTGTGAAATAAAATGGAATTATCTTGATTTGAAAATAAATTAATTAATAAAAATATATCGGAGGTTCATTGCATAAGTTCTGGCAACTACGGAATAACCTTCGGTAATGCGATACGAGAGGAAATCCACGCTGTGCATTGCATCGTGAAGGCAGTGTGGTTCTCAGTGTTTCTCAAACAAAAATAGGTATAGAGGACAGGAATTAACGGGACAGGTTAAAACGAAAAACACGAAATTTAACTGTGTAAATTCATTGTGCGCGTGTACAAATGGGACGAACATCGATCAATGGAACCGTTTCAACGCACCGGCTGTCCTACAAAATAGTCTCCCATGGCATCCAGACAGCGTTACCAATGATGGGGAAGGCGTTGAATGCCATGAGCATTGCCGTCCACGTGTGCCGATATGCCGTTAGGATATCCACACAGTTAGCAAATCAATAGGACAATGGCCTATTCCCCAAATTTTCTCGTAGGTCAATATGACACTGAGTAGCATTCCGGCCACCTAGCATGGCAATTTTCACATATGGTCGCTGTTCTAATATGTTGTAACAGGATCAACCTCGGACTGAATGTTTTCGGCGGTGGTTCCTACGCATCCTCGCTTACAATCGCCATCCCTCAGTTGAATTCGGTTCAGTTTGCCGCGGGGTGTCAAATGTATATAGAAGTTGTACAGTGAGGTCACGGGTTCGAAAGATAACATGGTATTGGAAAGACTTATGAATCACCCTAGTACATGTGTGTAATTTTTAATTGCAATAAATCTATATTAATTATTCATTAATTAATTATACATACCTATAATATATTTCTATGGGTGAACGAACTATCTAACCAAAATATGTATACAATGAAAATTATCAGTTTTATTCTTGAAACATTTTGAAGTGTGAGCAGCGGGGTAGTACGTCAAGTGATGCGTCGTATTCACATCGGTTGATTTTGACTTTCAGCTCTCTTTTCAATGCTGATCAGAATACTCATACTCAGTAAACAAATCCGTACCTGTGGTATAGTTACACCTAGCCTACTTCATTGGTGTCCAAGTTTCGCTGCCTGACGACGACGTTAATGATATGTAACTATTAGCACCGATCCAGGCCCCAATATGGTGCTTATTTGAGTATTCAACTATGATCTTTCTTAGTACTGTCATTCATAGTCTGGCAAACATACTATTCCGGGTTGTCCCCATAATTGCGTCAAACGTGCAAGGCCTGTACGGTTCTTTAAAAGCGGTGGTATGTTAGATCATATAACTGGAGACCATAAAAAATCCTTTCGGGAAAACGGTCCTACAACGTGGGAAATTGTTATAAACTTTGCAGAATGTCAGAAGAGATTCTCAAGTTCTCCAGAAAACGTTACACTGTAATACATCCTCTCCTAAGAAAACCCTATGTTAGCGAGCGAAGTGGCGCCGCGGTAACGTGTGCGACTCGCATTCGGGAGGTCCCGGGTTCGATCCCCGTCGACCGACCACCCTGCCTTGGGTTTGTCCGTGGTTTCCCCTTGTCACCAGGCGAGGGCTGGGGTGGATTCTCTTCTCCACATATTTATTTCCCTTCCCTTCTCATTTTACCCTCTTGTCATCTTTCATGTTTAGTTAGTAGTGTCGTACGTTCCGGCAAATGCGGACAGATGGCACAGAAGCTTGCGTTCTGGAAACCTTCCTTCCCTGTCGCTTACTGGAAGTTGCTGCCCAGACCGCAAGGGTCGCTTCTTCAGCCTCTCCCTGGGTAGAGGAAACACTTCAATCGTGCGCCAGGCGCCAATATCTGAAATATTAGGGACTTCTATGCGTCTCTGGGCTGCACTGACTCCGTTCTCTGACAAGCCTCCGGACTCACTTCGCCTGATCCCTTCCCCCTGGGGGGTTGGTAGCCCGCAAAAGATTCATGTCGGGGTCGTGGTGTACCCCTCCGTTCCTACACACATCACATCATATCACCCTACGCTGTGTTTCGTGACATAAGCGACACCTATCATTTTTGGCCCCATCCTCAGGAGTAAATTTTCTGTTTTTTAATATACTCGAAAACGCCCAAACCTGACACCTATGTATACTGGAAGGCACAAGCAATGCGAAACCAAATGTGGCAATCAAGGTCCTAGTATTATAAGCGTCCCTCTTTCTCTATGCCTATATAAATATTTTTGAGGTGACAAAAATTCAGGATATTTCTTAATACCTGGAATTATAAGTGTACTAGTTGTAGCAGTTTCTTCGACAATGTCGTCACTGTAGTTAGAGACTCCATTTGAAATTTCTCTGGTCTGTGTACTTCAAAATTGTCGGTTAGTGGCTTACGGATTAACCTAGATCCAGTAAAATGACTCCTTTGTATGTAAAATGTGTTCTAAAATAGAGACCAGCCATTCATAGAATGTAAAACCCGTTAAATTTGCAAGCTTTGGTTTACTAGTTCCTCTTAGAACCACCAGAAAAAATTTGAGTTTTACCAACCTCTATGTGCTTATTTACAACGTTCAAATATTTCTAATGAAAATAATCTGTCCTAGTTTTCTCTTTCATTCACTTTGTTTTAGTTAACTGCATAATTTTCAGCAGATAACCTCTCACAAGGAAGTGGTAGTTGTGTTGAACTTCCGTTTACAGATATGTACTAATTTTCACCGGTCATACATGGTCCAAAAGAGCTAACGGCTGTAATAGTATATATAGTTGAATTAATACCAAACTGAAACAGGAACAACAAGATGTTTCTGTCAATAAAAGCAGAAATCGAAGTCATATTTTACTCCCGCATTTGACTTTACAGCAGTAATTGTCGGCCTTCATAACATAACACAACCAATTTTTGCAGAAAACCGAATGCCAACTATAATACTACTTGAGCATTTGGCTTTCTCTTCCTCTATTTCCTTATCTAACACACCTATCCTATGGTTTAGACATATGACCAATTTTTTTTTGGCAGAGATTTTTATTTTAGAAACAAAGTGGATTCAACTTACTCCATATCTTATGTGCACACATGAACATTCTAAAACGAACTATTAATTACTACAAAGGCAGGAAGAACATTAACTTAGATTGAAATGTCTTTTAAAGTGTATCTAAAACGGTGCGTTTAAGGGGAGCCGAAATGGTAGATTTGTGATTTTTTGTTTCAAATTCAGGTTTTGCTTCCAAATGAGTGTTTCAGATCCTCCGTATATTTTGCTTTAAGTTTCATAGAGGTACGTTAATCGTAAATACATTGAAGACATTGCTGAAAATAAAGCTGCATATAGGTTTTAGGCTTTCTCATCTTGTTGAACTGCAATTTCCGAAGAACTAATATTTTCTATACATATACCCCATTATCTCTGAAAGTTATTGGTATAATTTGCTGACATTTTTATCACACATTTGCAACTAAATAAGGTTTGTTTTAATGTAAAAGGTTTTGTGCAGCAGGCGTATTAGTTAGTTTCTTCAATTTTAAGCTCATATTTAATTAAAAACCTAGGCATTCTTAAAAAATCATAACTTTGTTTTTGATGAAGAAAAAAAAATTACCAGTCAACTGTAAAAGATAACACCGAAAATATCTTAAGAATTCAGCTAATCACCTCAAACAGTATTCTAGATGATAATCAATCTATTGACATTAGAGAGATAGGGCATTTCGACTCTCCTTAAAATTCTTTTATCTTTCTTCATCTGATTACCCTCCCCGAATGGAGCACTGACTTGTCCTAGGACTTATAAGCCTTTCCCTAGTGCCAGATGCCTGTCTGGAAGTAGACGAACCTATGGACCGAACAGACTGAAGACCTAGAAGCGGGTGGCCAGCCCAGCACTAGGTATGAGAGTGAGGACGATGATATGAAATGCAGGCGATATGGGTGAATGGGAAGGTGACGATGGAGTAGTTGCTAGAATGAGTGGTGGGGGAAACCGGAGAATCTGGAGAGAAACCACCCAGATGCCACTTCATCCACCACGAATCCCACAGTCGGGTCCCTGGGATCACACCCGGGCCGTCTCTGTGATAGGTGAACGGTCTAACTGCTCGGTCACGGTGCTGCCCTCCTTAAGATACACCTATCTATGACCAACACCGATGACTAAACTTTCAAAGTCAATAACAAGTTTAAAATACCGGGTTTGTATTGAACATGGCAGGACTCATTGCTACCAGGACCCTACTGAACGAATTGCGCAGTAGTCGCGAATCGGCCCTTTTTATTTCTTTCCTTCCTCCTTTCTTTCCTTTCTTCCTTCTTTCCTTCTTTATTTCTTTCTTCTGTCTTTATTCCCTTCCTCCATTTATTTGGGTAGCGTTTAACACCAGTGCTTACTACATATGGCACCACAGGGCCATATGTAGTGACAGTTGGAAAAAGAAACTTGGTAAGTCCTAAGTTTAGGATACCAGCCCGGCATTTTCCAGTTATGAGAAGTGGGGAAAACCAGCATAAAACTTCAGTCAGAGGTCGATCTTTTGGAATTTGAACCGTAGCCCTCGTATTTCCGAGTCCTTGGTTACCGGATTCGGTAGGCCTTTTCTTACATAGATAATATGCTAACTAGCTAAAGGGTCAGAATATGTTAGGTTTAGATTTCGTTACTTTTCTACATTATACGTACCTGGTATCTTCTGAACACAGCATTGAACACTCGACGCATTTATGCCACCGAAATATTGGAAAATGCGCGCTCAATACTGTCTTATAATTCGTCGAGCGTATGAATTTATTTACTAAACTTCAATCTTGAGCATTCCGCACAGAAAGTTATATGGATTTGGATCTGGAGAAGAGCAGACAAGTCAATTCTGTCATCATAAATACGTAATGTGACTTGGCGTTCCTTCCACAGCAGACCCTATCTTATCTGTTTCCTCGCTTGAAGCTGTTGGCTGTCTATCCTTTTTCTCTAAAACAATAACTATATGTTTACATTTTGCTAACAAAGTACAAAGTGCGAAGTGTTTAGGAATTATGGCAACGGGAAATTTCAGTATCAATTCCAGCTGGCAGTTTATATGTGACTCCACTCGAAGTAAGCTTAGTACAATAAATACGCACTACTTTGTAGTGCATACCATGATAAGTATAGCTTCACATAAAGTTATTCCCATTGTACGCTATTTCAAAGAACGATATACCAAACTGTTAGTGGCATTACCCTCCGTAGGCGCGCGAGTTTGGCTAAGGCAGAACGACGTTATTCAACGCGACGGCCGCGCTCGCATCATTCAAGATAAACGAGATACTGTCAATTTCACAATAGGTAATCCGTTTTCCAAAGAAGCTCAAGAGATTACTTGCTTGTAAGGAGTACAACTGTGGCTACGATACACGTAGAATATACCTTTACTGTTTTTTAGAAAATGTTAATCTTGTTGTTTACATATTTTTTGTTATTCTTAGTTGATTATTTTATAATAAGGTTGATTCTTCATACTTCACAGTAATTCTATTTCAGCACAATAGGCATTATTTAATAAATGAATGATTCAAACAAGCTTGCTGTTAAATTACGTTGTAGTTGTTACAAAAGTAATGGGCAATTTAGAGCTGTGTATGTACGATATGTGAGGGAATATATTCAGCTTCAATACCGTGAATACTTCCCGCAAAATACGATACTTTTTTCGGAATGCTGAAGTTGACCTCCAATAATTTCATATCGGAAACGACGCATATGTGACCTAGGGTCAAATGGTGAATACAGATGTATACCGACGGGATGGTAGCATCCCGCTTCAGTTCGCGTTTTCAGCAAGGGTCTGTATCTGCAGGATAAAATCACACGGTTGGATGTGTGAGACATGGGAATGAGACAGCTGTACCTGCGCGCCTCAACCTGGTGAATAAACTTGATCAATTTCGTTACAGAAATGCAGTCGTAACACATATATACAGATGTCCTGTTCCTCTGTCCTGATGTACACAGTGTGTTGGAACATGCCAAACAGTGAAAATGTCCAAGTACATTCTTCTCTAATTATACACCTTTGAACTTTATAGTGAGTGACATATATGCAGCCTTTTATCAGATGGCACCAGCCGCTTCAATTTGTGAAACATGGGAAACAAAAACCTTCTGATACTCAAACAAAAAACAATGATGATGTTACTCTACATGCTAACATAGAATGTCGCAATGATTTATGAAGACATCTATTTCTTTGTATTTAGGAAAGTGAAGAGATTCCTGCAAAATAGACGTTGTGTATGCCGCCTCAAGATGGCAGTATTTTAGAGTGAGAGAGAGAGCTACCTCGTAGTGTGACATTCATCCCCCGGGAGTAGTAAGGTGGTGAAAGTGACCTCAGCACAAGTCCTCTTGAATTTACCATTGTAACTTCTGACAAATTGAACATCCCTGACAAATTGAGCATCTCACACCTTTCTCCTTCGCACATTTTTCCTTGTGTTAATTGCCTTGAATGGGTATATTCCATGTGGAACAAGTTTACCACAATTAAGAAACAAGAGGGAAGATAAATTGAGGCGATAGAGATGCGATTTTTAAGACATGTACTTTAAAAGGTACAAGAATGGGCGAAGGGATGTGTAAGGAGTTAAAGATCTTCAATTTAGCACAAAAGGTTCACCAATATCGGAATAATTGGAGGAACCCAGCAGAAACGATGGATAATTACCGCATTCCGACATTAATTATGGCCCATAAACTTACAGGAAACAGAAATTAAAGTAGGCCGAAAGGAAGAGACCAGAACAAGCCTAAAAGGCGTAAACCCTTTAAAGGCTTTTTAAAGAGGTTATTGCGCTCCTGATTAAAAAGGTTATCTTTAGCAACATATAGCCCTATAAATATACTACTTCCTTAAGTTTCCCAATGCCAATTTTCAAGTACACGGAATAATGAAGGTTCCGCTTCCAGTGATCTTTACAGGCACCTGGCCAACATCTTCATTTTTAAATAGTGTTTGTGCTCATTCAGGCACACGTGACACTACAGACTGCAGACAGTGATGCTACATATGAAAGAAGATTTTATATTCAAACGTGCCGAAGTTTACGATACTTCCTTCCTGGCCTTTGCCATTTATGAGAACTAAAGGAAACCTAGGAAAAATCACAGTTAGAGAGAATGGTCCTGGATAATTTGATCTCCGGATATCCATTTACTAGTTCCGCCTTAACGACCTCGGCTACTCCTGTCGATGTGATAGCTGTAATATCACTGATACGCACATTTAGTTTGAAGTCCATTGCATAGCATTAATCCTTCATAGAACAGAGAAAACTTCCAAAGGCACAAAAACATGACAGGGAACCTGTGCCAAACATTATTGAACTTGGGCCAAAAGATGAGTGTCTTGATGTTTGGGACACCACGGTGGACATTTCTGAGTTAGTTCTCAGAACTCAATTTCAGAGGGAAATTGACGGAAGCGAAGGGGTGGAAGAGAGCGCAATGGAGAAACGGAGAAGAAATCCGATCACTACCATTCAGATCGTGAAATTATACTCAAGAGACCTTAGATCGTGGAAATATCTAGAATATGAGCTTTAAATTTCATTGAACAATAGTCAAAAAGCATGGAATTTCCCGGCAGATTAAAATTATTATAATATAATAATAATAATAATAATAATAATAATAATAATAATAATAATAATAATAATAATAATAATAATAATAATAATAATAATAATAATAATAATAATAATAATAATAATAATAATAATAATAATAATAATAATAATAATAATAATAATAATAATAATAATAATAATAATAATAATAATAATAATAATAATAATAATAATAATAATAATAATAATAATAATAATAATAATAATAATAATAATAATAATAATAATAATAATAATAATAATAATAATAATAATAATAATAATTTCCCTAGGGTGTCTTCCCCTTATTCAGAGGTTACCCTCATCGCCCGGCCGCTGCGTCCTCCAGCCGCAGCCAAGGCCACGGAGGAGTACAGGTTGGGGGTGGCGGGGGTCAGCACGCCGACTCCCCCGACCGTAAGGCGACTACTTTGACCTTTTAGGGACGCTACCTTTCCATCAGGATAGCTCCTCAATTGGCCCCCCAGGGACCTAACGAGGCTGAGTGCACCCCGTACCAGACCTCCCAGCGAGGGAAAAATCCCATGCCGGTACCGGGGATCGAACCCGGGTCCTCCGCACCACAGGCACGCGCGCTACCACTGCGCTACGGAGGCGGTAATAATAATAATAATAATAATAATAATAATAATAATAATAATAATAATAATAATAATAATAATAATAATAATAATAATAATAATAATAATAATAATAATAATAATAATAATAATAATAATAATAATAATAATAATAATAATAATAATAATAATAATAATAATAATAATAATAATAGTGGCGGTGGCGGTAGCAATAGTGGTGGTGGTGGTAGTAATAGTAATAAAAATAATAGTGCGATTATAGTAATACCTGAAGGTATTTTAACATGACACTCCTAATATAAACTAGGTATTTCTTTTTACATCAAAAATAGAATTTCTTCATAAGCTCATCTGTTATTGACCTTTCTGCGCATATCTACATAAAATCATTGCAAGATACGAGGCTACCAGCGCTGAAAAATCATTTGGTGAAATGGTTTCAAGCGTAAAATTCGTCCTCCAAACGTAGCTTACAATCAGCGCAAACATTAAATAATACAATTTTCATCAGCGTAAGTGAATGAAAAATAAAACTTAACTGTATACTTCCGGTTTAATCAAATAAATGTTTATGTTGGTGCCACGGGGTATAATAAATTAAACGACATGTATCGTGCGTTTTGCCATTCCGACCTGTCATACAGTTTTCATTCGTAGTGTTGGTGGTGACAGAGGAACACAGTTTATTGAGGTGCTGGCAAAGCAATGAAAAATAGTTGATTACAAAGGAGGTTCAGCTTACACAAGATGAGAATAGCGCATATAAAAATGAACTATTTTGCCTTATTTTATCATAAATTTCTTCAGCAGTCCAAAAATCATCGTCACAAGAAATAGTGTTGTTATGTGTTATTCTATATGTTATACTAAAATACAGCTTTCGTGAATATGATCAAGAGAATAGGCTACAAAATAACTTTAATGTAACATGCGAATCCAAATAAATTTCTTTTGATAAGGCAGCTACGGCTAGGAATATAAGGTAACAACTTATTGGAATTCCCTGAAAACCAAATGTAACATTTCCTCCCTATTATAACGCCGTCTGGTTATATTTGGTGATATTCCATCTATTACGTTGTATAAGTACCTCCAACTATCCTGAAAATATCACCATAGTTGGTGTTATTAAATCCGTTATGTTGCCACAGAAACCCCTTGCACAGAAGGCAA
The DNA here is from genome assembly GCA_030765045.1 of Tenodera sinensis. Classification (NCBI taxonomy): domain Eukaryota; kingdom Metazoa; phylum Arthropoda; class Insecta; order Mantodea; family Mantidae; genus Tenodera; species Tenodera sinensis. The sequence goes on from CM060964.1 coordinate 65,182,905, forward strand.
CTGATAGATTTTAAAACAAGATTCTGTTTAGACGCTGTATTAATCTGTGGACATCATTGTGTTGCTCGTGTGTGCTGGTTTTGTTTTGAATTGTTTTAGAGCATTATATGCAGTTATACACGGTTATTGTTGTTATTTTTGTGTTCGCAACACAGTACTGCATTAAATATATTGCGATATTTAGCGTTTGGAAGCGATTTTACCAAAAAGTGTATTATAGAACAAGATTTGCAGAATGTAAGTAGGTTCATCACGTGTTGTGTGGTAACGATGTTCAAGCATTATTGTCATTTGGAAGCATGTGCTTCTAACTCTGTTATATTTGGGGTTAGAAGTAATGCTTTTATTACGTAGATTGGCAGTACTGCTTTTTATGCATTGTTCACCGCACTTTGGTGCAATGTTTGGCCATTTTGATTTCTTGGGAACTGCCGTTAAATTGTTTTCCCTCTAGGAACATAGCATTCTCTAACTTCAACCAAAATCAATCAAATTAAATGCGAATCATATTGTGCTTTACATTATATTTCGTTTTAAAATACATGATCAAATGAACTATTCAGAATAGTGAATTGGCGTATTGTTTTGTAACAGTTACCAGTTTTCAACACTGCTATATCTTGGTTCCGTGAAATTACGCTATTTGATTCATTGCTCTTAAAACCATACATGTGGACCAATTCATAGCTCCATTGGATTCCTGCCTTGCCCCTTCTACTGTAAATTTTTAGATGGATGTTCAACAAGTTATTAAACGTTATTTTACTTCGCGTTTTCCCCATATTTACTCTCGTATGTTTCATTGAATTAAGGAATTAGGTTGCACAAAATCCACTCAACACTGATAAGTATTTGTGATTGCTGCAAATAGAGAAACGTTTCTTTTTCTTTTCCTTCAGTCCCTTCATTTTTCTTATTGAATTATCTGCTCTATGTTGCGTCCAGTTTCCAATAATTGTTTCCTGGTCCCATACAGCTGTTTTACTTCAATCCAATAACTGAAGGTCGGCAAGATTTCGTTAACGCCTGTGGTATTGGAAAACTAAGAAACAGTATGGCCTTACTTCCTTCTCCCCTCCTCCCTCTTCCAAACACACACACACACACACACACACACACACACACACACACACACACACACACACACACACACACACACACACACACACACACATACATACACACAGAGCTATAGAAAGTGTTTGTGTTTCTCAGCATTAATTTAATTGTAAGTCGGCCTTTAAAGTCACGACGACTGCAGGACCTCATCTCGGTTCCAAGCTTAAAGCTGTGTTACATAAGCTTCGGCTTACAGATATCTGGCTTGCTGTTAAATTGTGAATCTTTATTTCTTGGAAGTTATTTTCTATATTTCTTTCTAAGACTAATAATAAGTCAACCGCCAAAGATAAAGCGTCTTCGTGAAAATACGTAGAAGCGTACAAAGGTGAAGCTTTATGTAATTACTTTTCTTTGTTTGTTTCTACCTTCTTTCTTTATGCCTTCTTTCCTCAGTAGCCTAGTGGAAACGGGAATGTTACTGAGGTAAGTTTATGATCAGTGAAGTTAATTACTTTCCTGCAAGTTCACTGTGCAAACTTCCATATCTGCAATTCACTGACTCTTATCCTCAAAGAATGAAGTCACATCTAAACTGTAGAAAAATCAGAAGTGTTTAAAATAACGCGCACCTTAGCCATCCTTTGAATACAGAGAAACAAAACTAGGCCTCGTTTCTGTTATCACTATCAGGCCATCAGTTCAGTATTAAGTTGTAAATATAAGTGCTTTATAAACGTAGTGGCTCATAGACGGGCAGTACTTAGGCCGAATTTCGGGGGGGAGGGAATTCATTTGTGTTTGTCTCTAGGTGATATTATGTATTGAGAGTATAGTTGCATATAAATGACGTAGTGAATGGTAGGATTACCGGTTGTATGGTGGGGAAAGAATCATAACAAAAAATGCAGTGAATTAAGAGATTTAACCAGAAACTCAAGCATAATGATCAACAAAAACTACAATAATGACTTTGGTCCATGTGATCAAAAGAGGTGTATTTTTCTGTTCAAAATATAATTATTTGTGATCACTATCAGTGTGTTATTTCTGAACTGTAGTATACTTAAAAGAGCTTCCAAATATACGCTAATGTTGCGTAGGTTAAGCGGCCCGTTATATCCTCTCTGTGTTTCCAGAACATTAAAAGTTAAACGCTTTCTAGAGAAATCTACCTAGTAAAACATGATCACGTAGCGTAATCAACTTGATCGGCATGAGGTAGTGCTCGGTAGGTATGTAACACACCCAGAGAACTAGTAACGCGCGTAGGTTCTTAACTGCCCAGTTCTACCAGGAAAACTACCGTAGTCTACACTTACTTATAACCAGGGAGCGGGGTTTTAGTACGAAATCCATCAAGTTAACTGTGCATCTACAACGGAAAGTGGAAGCGCCGGTGACCTTGCTGTAGAAGGCAGTACAGCCCTCATGCTACGTGCCAGCTCTATACGCCATGCTGTTAATCTCAGTCCTATGTTTAGTTACTAAAACCCCGCTGCGTGCTTATAACAGTCTACAGTAACCTAGGGTAGTTTTACAACTCTAATTGAGAGTAAGTTTATATCAATATAAAATTGTCAACGCCACCACAGAGACAGAGACCCAGTTTTGCTAATTTATAGACTGATTCAAATATAAGCGTATGTCCGAAAGTGTTTTAGCTACATTTATGATAATGTGCTCTTCTCATAGTAAAACTCCTGTATCTTTTATTTGTATCGCTGACAATAACGTGTTGCCTTTTGTTTCCTGCATGTTTCTGGCGATTCCATGGCCACTGCTTACATATTTGAGAGTTGAAATAGTTCAAAAATGCGCAGGTGTAAGAAGTTTGGTAATCGCAAATGTTGGATATGAGTACCAAAATCCTGTTAACTTATGATAAGATTTCGGACGCGGTTGCTGTTTCGTTGCACTTTGGCTGGAAAATGGTTACGTGCGCACAGGGTTTCACTGCTATCTCCCCCACTCCAAGCACTACCTGCCGTTCACCCTAAGCGCTCGCTTGTAAACAACGTGCTGGTCCATATACTATATAGCGTTTCACTCTTAGAAGACAGTATGGAGTTAAATGGGACACCTCTGTCTCTATCTAGCGCATACAAGTTGCCATTAGCCGCGTCCTTTTCTACCCTCGCTCTGTTGCCAGATTCCTAATAGCATGGTATAAATATTCATTTGTTATAAATTTCAGGTTTGAACACATTATCCTATGCAGAATTCTTTTCTCTATCAGGTTATATCCTTTTCAGAGTCATTATACATTTCTATAGGTCCAAATTTCTTCAGAAAACGTTTTTTTCAATAGAAGTCCGATATTTGCTGTTTCTACACTCATCACGCACTAACTAACAAACTAACTGCTAGAATGCATCTATATTTTTTCTTAGGTAGAGTAAACTATAGTGCTACTACCTGCCTACTTTGAATTCTCTATGTTTACCCAGTTAAGTGTTATAATTTTTTAAATTAAATGTTTTCGGAAAATTTTATATCTGTGCACTGCAAAAGTTACGCAGTGTGAAACTTTTTTGTTATTGAGTTTACATCAGGGAACCAGCAAGAACAAATGTTGAGGAAGGTTGGAGAAAGTTTTTAAAATAAACCAAAAGGCAGTAACCTCTTTCTTTTATCCAATAAGGCAAACAAAAGGTATTCATCTATTCAGCGTCAGGCCTGACACAGAAGATAGTATAAGGAGCAGCACTAGCATTAGTTCGAAAAAAGCCGTGTGTGTAACTGTGAGCTGTTATTGCGTTATTTGTTTAATATTTTTGTAAATATTTGTAGTTATGGAGGGTGAAGCTAGGAAGGGACGATATGTTGGTAAATAAAGAAGTAAGGAACGCCAAATAATTATGAATGTGTTAGGTTATTTTTGAAGCAAAATGCGTGTAGGGCAGTAAAAGTAACAGCTAAGGCTATCGGGTGTTCAGAAGCAGTAGTGTGTATGATTAAAAAGGAACTAATGAAAGGACCTCTAAGAACGCCATCGAAAAGAAAGCAAAAAGGACGGGACTACACAAAACGCTAGGTTAACGCAATATGATTGAATAGTGCAAGGTGGAGTGCGGCGAATTGTTCATTATTTACTGTTTGCAAATATTCCACCCACGCTGAATATAATATTGTCACAGTTCAACAGTGATGAGACCCTACCAAATTTCTCAAGGGCCACTCTGATTTGGGGTTCGAATATGAAAGAAAGGGTAACAAGTGCATATTAATAGAAAGAGACGATATCGATATCATCAGATGGCGACATAAATATCTAAAAGACGTAAAAGGTTTAGGAACCAGGGGAAATCAATTGTTTATACAGACGAGTCATTTGTACATACAGTAACAAAGGCGTGGAGGGATACCAAAGTTAAAAGTGTCCGTGTCGTCAAGCAGCAATTGAAGGACTAAGTACAGGACTCAGGCCACCTCGAGTCGCTCGCGGAGAGAGATTCGCAACTAGTACATGTTGCAACACTGTGCTCCATTTAACGTGTACTGTCTTTTAAGGGTGAGACGCGCTTTAGAAGTGCACCTATCCTAAATGCATGTCCGAAGCCTACTGATGCTAAACAAACTGATATGCAGACACAGGAGATAATATTATTCTATAGAGATAACAGGGGCTCTATTATTTGGTTTTGTCTTGCATTTACTTAAAAGAACTGAAAATTGAAATACGTTTGGGTTGGAGTGACGTCGCGAAACTTAGCAGGTGTTCTTTTAGCATTTCTGGGATTAAAAGTGTGGAAGTCACTATGAGTGACACCCAAATCTTTAAAAAAAAACAAAAAAAAAACAAAAAAAAAAAAACAGAAAATCTTTCTCAAGCAGCACAAACGCATTCTAGCCTAAAAATGAAGTGGCCGAAAGGTAAAATATGGTGTTCAGAATACTGATCATGTGCCTCATTGGCATACTGAAGCGTAAGACAATTGATTTTGTTATGTTCCTATAGCCCACATTTACTATAAGAGTTCACCATCCATTTTATTCATGTTTAGGAAGAGTGACTTCAATATTACATATTGTTAGAGTTAATAAGTAACTATCTAACAGAGTTTTCGTTTGTGTTTATTTCCATCGCATTTTCTCCATTTTGTCTTGCCGGTTATCACATTGCTCTGTGACGTCAATGCATATCGTTATAGAATATTAACTTTAAAAAGTGAGGCTTAAGATGGTTTGACTTTCACTCGTCGTTAAATCGTGTTTTATTGTGCCCCAAAATCTAATGGAAATACATAGGTTGTTCATTTAAAATAGCGTTCATTTATTAACTCTTAAGTCTTAATCTATTCTGCTTACCAAACTACACAATTAAGATTAATATCAATATTTAATTAAATATAAACAGCTTTTGGTAACAGATTGGAGAATGTCTTCGTCACAACTATGGGTATTCTCTGAACACCTTATAAAGTCGTAAGATGTACAGTTACTCGTATTTTATTGGAAATAAGTTTAACTTCGATACCTTTTTACCATTAAATAATCAGTATCGAGGAAAGAAGCATATAATTGTGAAATATTTATGCATTCACAGCTTAAAAATAAGTAAATCTTAATCGTTATATTAATGGCGCTTAAAATGCTTCGCTTCCAAGTCTCCATATGCCTGAAAATACACTGTGCATCAATCTGTTAAGTGCCAAAGTCAGTAGTAACGATCCTAAATCAACCTAGGTTCGTCAATAAGATTTCATTCTTGTGGTTCGCAGGAGCAGTTTACGTATTTTGGTCCCTTAGTGCGTGTAGCCCACAACCTCAATAGAGAGCAAGTTTAACCTCTTAGGTTAAATTGATGATATACCAAAGAATTAAATGAGCATGCCCTTAGTAGGGTCTATTAGCTGCGACTGACAATGATAATTGTGTGGTTGCCCAAAATCGGACTGGCTTTTAGGAACTTGCCCTCACTATCTTAAGCACGCATTGTTCCCATTCTCTGCCCCCCCCCCCTACCAAATAGTTAGATACCACCCTGTTAAATTCTTGATCCACTCCATTATAGATTTTGCTTACAGTCTCTGTCATATTACCAGGAAACTTTCATGCTAGCTGGAGGAAACGTACTTTGTCCGGAATAATATGCTCTTGAGTTTCATAAGATAACAGAATTCGTTGAAGACTTTTATAAGTTGTACAGAAAGACTGATTTTTACGCTGAAAAGTAGTTCTTATTGTTGGCTGCTGTTTTTGCAATGGCTCCCTGAAAGCCATTGCTTACTTATTAAATGTTATGTTTGCACTGAAAATACAAACAGCAGTATAAAAGAGTACCAAATACATCTATACGACTCTTTGAGGCCAAATTAATCCCAGTGCTAAGTTACTGACTGGAACTATAGGAGATTATCTAATCAGAAAGCAGTGGGCAGACACTGAAAACAAAAGTAAGATTCTTAAAAAGAGTATAGTGCCTCTACAAATCCACAGCCTACGTCCTAGTAGGAAAAGCATTCTACAGTAACACTTGCTGCACTACTTCTCGCACTTCAGCTGGAGGTAGCCACCAGTGAGAGAAAACAAAGAAGAAAAGATACACGGGCAGAACTTTACGCCACGGACACTGTGGCCAATGGCGCCCGGAAGTCAACGAACTTATAGTAAAGTGTCACCTAGTGACGAGGTTAGCCATACGACAAGATCGACCATACTCATGATTGACTTGCGTGTTCTGCGAAATGCATTATAAATGATATCACATGTAAGGCTGTGAGAAAAGCAAGAAGTCATTGATCAAATACAGCAATTAATGGTAACATTTACTTGATACCTTTTGGGTGAACTCTCACATTCATGAAATAGTGAAATGAAATAAGCATATTTGATCCCTGTAGGGCAAGCACCTCCTATCCCGTAGGGTTGGCTCACTAGGATCTCCCAGTAGGCGATCTCTAGTGTTCCCTTATTGAGAAATTAAAGAAATATTTTGTTTAACGACGCTGTCACTTGCCAGGATCACATAAGGGTCGCCAATGTGCCGGAATTTCGTCCCACAGGAGTTCTTTTGCGTGCTAGTAAATCCACTGACCTAGAGCTGTCGTTTTTAAGGACGCGTAAAAACCAGCAGTCTAGGTCGGATTTGAAACCGTGACCTTGGGATCAGTAGGTCAGCGTCTAACCAACTAAGCTACCCAGACCGACTCTTATTGACAGCCAAGCCATAGGAGAATTTGTACAAGACAGAAATAATTTAGCTTTAAGCTATAATCAAAGCATATTATTTTGTCTACAAGTATGCATACCTTTTAAATCAGTGTATTTTACATGGATTTTAAAATAAAACGTTACAAACATCTACACATTTTCAGGAGTGATAAGCGCCCAAAGTATTAATTTAAAATAAAGAAACTTTTTGGGCATTCTGACCCTAAGCCCTGAGCTTAGTTGCTGAATAAGACCATATAGAGATTTGAAATGAATACACGAAAGCTATGTCAACATCAGACAATGTAATTTACCTCAAAGGTGTTTTAAATAACCTGATTTGCCTTTTCTGGTGTTGGCCGTTTCACGGGAATTAGATGGGTGGGCATTCAGAGCGATAACTCCCGCTAAACCAGGAAAGTGTTTCACGTTCTCGCAATTACAGCTATTGTAGAAAGTAATGCAACTGTTAAGAATACATAGTTCAAACATTGTCCTGCTATATCTGGCAAGGTCATAGATGAGTGTCATTCTCACTCGTCAGCTTTTCATCCCAATTTGAGTCATTTTCATGTCCGATATTGTCCTTCGGTTCGTCAATGTGAAAGCTTGCTTCGACTAGCTTTCATTTTTTCTTTGAACACGTATATTATTCTTCACTTTAAGCAAGCTGTGATAATATATTATTCCGGACATTCTCAATATCACGGATCAAAAAACTAATAAATTAATTCTTTTTACCTTTAGTTTCTCTTAACTTGGAAAGGTTTTCGTCTTTTCTAATTTTCTTGAAATTCCGCTAATAATTTTGAATAAAGCACGATACATTTTAGAATATTTTTATGATTACACTCATAGTGCTATTTTGAAAGTGTTGAAATAATTTTTCTTGTCCTTATTTTTCGCTTAAGCTGGAGGGTATGGCTCGAGCTCCTGAAGAAGCCTACTTCACAAAGAAACACTTGCGTAACAAAGTAAAACACATCCAACTATAGAAAGCAGCAAGAGTGATTTACATTCCATTCCATGACATGACATGACGTGCGGACTGTAAACATGTTGATTATGATGATTCTCGCACCCAGAGCGTGTGTGGTAACAGTTAAACGCCTCAACAACTTCATATCCATACGTCAGATCTGCCTACCACAGGCGGGTATTTGCACATTGAGAGGGTGTCGGAATTCCTGGGTTATAGCTTTGAGCTGTGAACGTGAAGGTATGATTTTCACTTCATTCCTTCCTGACAGTTAAATTCAAGCCTTTTTCAGCTGTAATGCGATTGTGTGTTCTTTCTCGCCTGAAGTTCCTTGTCTTTTCTTCCTTTGAGCTGGCGTGTTATTGCACGTACTTTCTTCCCTTGAACTCTACAGCATTCAGCGTTCTTCGGTTAACTAAATACATAGATTAACAACGTTGTATAGCTACACAGAAATAAATGTTACTAGCAGATTCTTCTTTGCCTAAGCGATATAATCCGGTGACTTTGAAGGAAAGAAGAAGGGTTTGCAATTAGTTCTCTTTCTTGATACTTCGGACTCATCCTCATTAAACTAAAGGGCGATTAAAAAGTGAAAGTTACCAAAGCATGACATTTTTAGTTTCTTGTGCAGTGTTTGGAATTTCTTCTTTAATTTTTTGTGCTTTCGAAAACACACCGCACGCGAAATTTTATAATCTAAACTTTGCATTAATTGGCATAAACCACCCTAACTTCTATGCCACTTGGAATACACAACTGCAAACGTTTTAATGCACATTTTAGAAGGTTGCTCAATATATTGATAGCACTGCCTAATAGAACATCTTCAATATTTCCAAATTGTGTGCCTCTTTCTTTGTAAATATAATGAGTGTGTTTTCCCAGTTTAACTTTAAACATTCTTTATATTTATTTTGTGAGTGATTTTTCTGATTAAATATGCCTCGATTCCTCAAACTGTTGATGATAGCTAATGAAATTGTAGTATATTCAAAGAATAGCTTATTATTACGGTGGAACTTATTTAATATTAGCAAATTTTATTAAAAAAATCAATTTTTTATATTTTTTAAAATTTTCGCCCAAAATTATTTGAAATGTTTAATTATGTAATCACCAGGTATGTTAATAGTTTTTTTTGCCATGCCATTAATTTTCGTAGTTGTTTAAAGTTGTACACCTGGGACAGTGGGTATTCAAAATTTCAGCTTATGGTCATAATGTTTAAAATTGCACAAATTCAGTTAAGTGTATTATCCATGACCTGTAGTACTTTTATTTACACTATGTGGGCTACTATTTAAATGTTGTCCTTAACCGTTTCAGACTCGATTTATGATCAAACAAATCCTATTCTTGTAATTACAATAGCTCTACCCTAAAAGCTTTTGCCATATATTCTTGGGTTTACTATACCACAATTACTTAAAACATTGAACGTCAGAAGCTGTCTCGTTGTTTATTATTATTATTATTATTATTATTATTATTATTATTATTATTATTATTATTATTATTATTATTATTATTATTATTATTATTATCATTATCATCATCATCATCATCATCATCATCATCATCATCATCATCATCATCATCATCATCATCATTATTATTATTATTATTATTATTATTATTATTATTATTATTATTATTATTATTATTATTATTATTATTATTATTATTATTATTCATGATGGTAATAATAATTAAGAATGTGGATTATTACGAAAGTTTATGCTTTAATGTCAGCATTGTTTTAATCCTGAAATACGTGGTTTCGATTGATTGGTTTTTCTGTTTTCTGAACTATGGACAACTGAATCGTCATTATCACTTGAACGAATGAATTATTTCAGTTACATTCACACCTTTCCGGCTTACAATTCGATTTGGTGAGATAGTGGCCGCTTAAGCGGTGCGGTAAAGACACTGGACTAGGTACTTTGTATACATATGTGGCCTCGAAACATATGCCAGTCGGGTACAACAGAAGTCGTTGGCATGTGCGAGGACTAAACCCATCAGCTCAGCGATGCCATTTACATCGCCGAAAAAAAAATGAACGTTTTTACAAAGTGATTAAACCTACCGGAACGAAACTTATACTCGGCGCCAATTAAGAAGGGGATTGACAGATGCTAAGCACGTGGCGGAAATGCATAAATGAACGGGAAGGATAAATGCGTCTTAGCAGTGTTCAGAGCAACGAAAATAACCAATTGGAGCTAAGGCGTTTCCATAGAAACGGTACACACAAGGACCCTGTTGCAGATATGTAAGCGCACGTAGCACGTGATTAGCATGTGACTGATGAACCCAGCAGCAACGTAAACTACTTTTGTTATGTTCTGTTATTGGTGCATATAAACAAATAGTGCTGCAGCCCGAGCTTGAAATGCAATGCTTGCACCAGTTAAGAGATTGCCTGTGTGTTGTGAAGTTCATTTGCATTATTCTATAGACGGTTATCTGCCTTGTGTTTACGTGTGTCTTAAGTCTGCGTTTTACCTGGCAAGGCGTTGAAGCGTATTGACCTTGGTGGTCGAGCGCTACTATCGCTTCTTATCCTGTTTATTAGAAGAGCGAAATATCAGTAACTTATCACTGAGTATAAGTCAGTGATAAAATACAGATGATCTCTCGCGCCTGCCGATATATGAGACGTTACTGTCCTGGAGATATGATTACGTCTGAACAGAGTGTACGCACACTGTCTAGCCATGTTTGTGCGATAAGCTCGCGTAAACAGCTGGGCAGTTTCACGTTCTTTCCAATACGCTTCATGGCTTTGCCAGGTAATATCTGTGCGTGTGTTGTAAGCTTTTGCATTTGTGCTAATGCTTTTAATCTGTATTTAACAATGTCGGCAAATAGTGACAAAGATAGTGCTGCCAAACGAAAAATTAAGCGTACTCGTGAACCGAATAAAACTGTTTGGTAAAGGTATCCCAATTAAAGGACGAGCGCGGGAAATAATTTGCTCTGTAAGAGGATTCGGATATCAGCAGTATTTTCCCATTAGAATAAGCATCAATATTTCACAGGTATGTTTCTTTTGTTAATGCAAATATTTAGACTGATGTATAATTGCATGTTCTATCCTTTGAAAGTAGATTCAATATTTTACTGTTGCCTTTGCATAATATGTGCTCAACATCCCAGGCGCAATCCAATCCAATCCAATCGTACACATAATCATACAGCGCTCTCCACGTGGTCGCGATAAGCGGCAACGTTGCTTTTCCCTCACTGCGGACTGACAAGCCCTTCTTGGTTGGCGCCGACATTAATATGTTATAGTTCTTACACTTGCATCTATTAGTTTGTTCTTGCCGCAGCAGTGTCTTCCACCCTGTATAGAGAATCGAAGCGCTGATTTACTAATTAAGGGCAACCGTGTTTCTATATTTGCACTCGTGTTTTACACAAGTCCAATGATAATATCAACTTACTAAAGTCTGGGCATTTTCTTGAAAAACTACAATCTAGTTGGATTCTAATTATTTTTGTAACATCATAAGTAAAATTAAGCACATACCTGCTTCGGGACCAACAAACTGGCTGATGAGAATTTTGCACTTCTTTAAAATGATCCCCTTAAGGTTGCACCAGGAGAATGCGTTGTTTATAAAACGCTACTGCAAAGCGTTTAACACAATCGAGTCTTTCTAGGCCACAAAAGTTTGCAGGTAAAAAGGAAGTTGTTGACTATGGCGAGTATCCCGACCGCTTAGTTAAAGATAGGTACGATTTTTCCCAAGGTTATGAAAAACGTCGACACAAGGGTGTTATGAGACTGCTACGGGCCAGGCTCCCTTATTAAGGTTTAACAGTGAAATGGCAGCACCAGCCTTCATAGGGGATGGTAACTGCTAAGTTACCAATAATGCTGCAGGAGCAATTGTGCGTGTGTCTCATGGGGAATAAGTGTTTTACTTTGGGAAGTGTAAAAATAACCCGCTCATTTCCTGGTCTTAAAATCTTGTTACGATTTAACCCAACAAAGTTGTAACATCTAATTAAACTTTGGTCCTCACTACCAAATCCATATAATCCAGCCAGCCAAAATGACCTAAACCAATATTAGCAGTGGTAACATAACCAACAAGGAAAACAACAACGATTCTCCTACCTTCTCCGAAGATGGTACTTAGCGTAGATGCTTGCGGTGCTGTAACCCTGCATAAATCAAAGTATATCATTGTAGTTTCGCACGTCTCAGTAACAGTTCATTTGTCACTTATAGAAAGCTAGGACTGCCTAATTCAATGTTGTGATTCTACTTGGCATGAAATTCTGAAAGACTATGCCCCTATCACAATACTAATGTCCGCTAATCTCTATCATGTAAGATCAGCATTTAATGGCGGCAAGTACTTTTCTGTTTCACATTATACAACTAAATATTGTGGGCGCAACTGATATAACATCGGCTTTACAGCGTTATTTCACAGCATGTTTAACTATACAACGCCGCAAGGTGTTGCAAGCCTCATGTTGCATTTTGTGTTGACCAGCTCCTCCTGTCACCCACCATCAAATTTTGTGTCAGCCACAACATTATATAGAACATTTGTGTGCATGTGTGCGTGCACGTGCATACGAGTGTGAATACGTGTGTCGTAATATTTTTCACCATTGTAAGTCCTTTCGTTTCTGTCAGACATGAAGTGTAAAATAATTCAGTTAAATAAAAGACTAAACGGGATTTACAAATCAGTATCCTAGTTATAAAAGAGCATACTTAAGAAGACGGCTTTAACTCTCCATTGAGAATAGTATATTTGTTATTGGACAGAAAATACATATGGAATAAGACAAATGCCACCGGTATCTCATTCGAAACAATATCATATATATGTAGAGTATATATGGTCACGATTTAGCCATTAAGACATAGAAAAACAAAAGAGAATTTAATCTGGGTATAACGGTACGATATATGGGCGACACCAATGCCAATATATTTCAATAAACCTTATGTAAGAAAGTTTTATTGTATTTCCCTTGTATCCAGCTAAAGTTAAAAATCAATTAATCGATACTATATAAATGAAAATTAAAAATTATTCCTGGATGGTCTTTACCAAAACATGCCAACTTAGTGGCTGGGGACTCTCGATATACGAGCTTCACCTCTTTCATTGCATACGTTAAGAGAGTCCGTATTATGTCAAAAATCCGTATGCTATATACTAAGTCTTTGCCGGCCTTACCTTAAACTGCAATGTAAACAAAGTGCAAAATTGTATCCCTCCGCAGGCGTCTACGATTGGCAGACATATGGCGCGAGTTAATATGTGCGTCATGGAACTGTCATCTCCCCGTGAGTAGCTTCTGGCTCTTGAATTCTGCATTACCTGGGAGAGCCGCTGCCATAGAAGGAAGAAAGGAGCCGATACGTAAAACAAAAGTATGCACCCATACGTAAACAAAAAGTAACACAGTTATATATGTATCAAATGCAGTCCATACTTAAATGGCTAAACCCTCCTCAAATAAAATGCAGTTGGCAGTTATGATATGGGAATTGTTTAAAGCAATGTTCAATAAGCAAAATAAACAGTTGAATTGCTTTGCTTACGTTTCACGAAGTCTGGAGGTAATCATTATCATGCAAATATGACACATTTTGCGTTACTTGGAACTGTAAACTAAAAGCTATGAATCTACGCCTTGTTTGGAAGAAGAGGGAGCGTTTTGGAAATCAGACGATGCATTTAATGGATCACACTTCTCTGGTGTTGCAAGCTTAAATTAACGCAACCTGCAGTAAGCACCTGACTGCACTTAATTTAAATGTTCTGTTGTTTATGACAACGTAACCTTTTATAGGGCTCCACACTGTTTCTATTGGATTCAAATCAGTGATAAGACGGGAGCCTCAACTTAGTCTCAACACTGTGTGGCCAGCCTGTTCGATAATGGTATCAACAACAAACTTACGTACCTTTTGTTTACGTTTGCTACCTTCACTTGAAATATCACTTCGTCTTTCATCATGTCTGTTGTGCATTGTATACGATCCCTTTGATATCCATCCACTGGATAATATGCCTTTTCAACCACAGTTTGGTGGGAACGCGCTCTAACTTCAAACTATGGTAGGATGGGTATTTCTCACAATACATTGCAAATACGTTTAAAACAGCTTTCACCACCTTGTAATGGTTTTCCTAGGCGACGCTTTCCATATTCCACGGCAAACGCCATTATGAGCAAACTGTATGATCCGCTTCTTCACTTGCTTCTGTGGCTGCGGGCACGTTCATTTTGTATCGCAGTTAATAATAATAATAATAATAATAATAATAATAATAATAATAATAATAATAATAATAATAATAATAATAATAATAATAATAATAATAATAATAATAATAATAATAATAATAATAATAATAATAATAATAATAATAATAATAATAATAATAATAATAATAATAATAATAATAATAATAATAATAATAATAATATTGATGATGATGATGATGATGATGATAATGATAATGATAATGATAATGATAATGATAATGATAATGATAATGATAATAATAATAATGATGATGATGATGGTGATAATAATGATGATGGTGATGATGGTGATAATAATGATGATGATGGTGATAATAATGATGATGATGATGGTGATGATAATAATGATGATGATGATGGTGATGATAATGATAATGATGATGATGACAATAACAACAATAACAACAACAACAACAATAATAATAATAATAATAATAATAATAATAATAATAATAATAGTAATAGTAATAATAATAATAGTAATAGTAATAATAATAATAATAATAATAATAATAATAATAATAATAATAATAATAATAATAATAATAATAATAATAATAATAATAATAATAATAATAATAATAATAATAATAATAATAATAATAATAATAATAATAATAATAATAATAATAATAATAATAATAATAATAATAATAATAATAATAATAATAATAATAATAATAATAATAATAATAATAATAATAATAATAATAATAATAATAATAATAATAATAATAATAATAATAATAATAATAATAATAATAATAATAATAATAATAATAATAATAATAATAATAATAATAATAATAATAATAATAATAATAATAATAATAATAATAATAATAATAATAATAATAATAATAATAATAATAATAATAATAATAATAATAATAATAATAATAATAATAATAATAATAATAATAATAATAATAATAATAATAATAATAATAATAATAATAATAATAATAATAATAATAATAATAATAATAATAATAATAATAATAATAATAATAATAATAATAATAATAATAATAATAATAATAATAATAATAATAATAATAATAATAATAATAATAATAATAATAATAATAATAATAATAATAATAATAATAATAATAATAATAATAATAATAATAATAATAATAATAATAATAATAATAATAATAATAATAATAATAATAATAATAATAATAATAATAATAATAATAATAATAATAATAATAATAATAATAATAATAATAATAATAATAATAATAATAATAATAATAATAATAATAATAATAATAATAATAATAATAATAATAATAATAATAATAATAATAATAATAATAATAATAATAATAATAATAATAATAATAATAATAATAATAATAATAATAATAATAATAATAATAATAATAATAATAATAATAATAATAATAATAATAATAATAATAATAATAATAATAATAATAATAATAATAATAATAATAATAATAATAATAATAATAATAATAATAATAATAATAATAATAATAATAATAATAATAATAATAATAGGTGTAGTTATTTTAAATGTAATGCTATTTTGCATGTTAGTTAACGGATTATATTTTCATTCGCCGTGCTGACATGGAAGTTGCGCGGTTCTATCAACCAATGAAGAGTTACTCAAACACGTGCTGTTGTTTACATTGTAGTTTAAAGTAAGGCTGGCGAAGGTATAGTAAACATTTTCCCCGGTGTGTTTCTCTAAGAAATGACACCAACGCTCTGATCGATGATTATTCCACCGCCAAAGAATACTTATAAGTCGTGTAGAGTTTCCAAAGTCGTCCTCCGTCGTTTAATGGTAACATGCTAGCCTCTAGATCCCGAGTCGTGGGTTAAAACCCGGAGGTCAAATTATTTTTTTTTTTTTTTGTTTTGGGGGGGGGGGTGTAAAATACCTAGCATGGCTTCATTCGAAGGGGAATTAAAACCGGTGGTCCCTTGTCGCAGATTTGTGGTATGTAAGAGAAGTTCAATCCTGAAGAGGAGGCCTCTGGGTAAAATGAAGCAGCATTTCACGCTCAATATTGAATGGGAAGGCGAGACCCATAACTGTTAATCGGCATCCATATGATATAAGCTCAGTTTAGGGATTTCTAGAACTTGTAGGACTGTCGTGGCGAGGCTAAGGAAGTCAGACACTGCATCATATCTGTCATCTGTCTGAAAGTTATGGAAATAGGCGTACCTGTACAAAGTTCAAATGATATGCGGTAAAAGGGAGGGTTCGTCAAAGAATCGTCTGGGTAATTGTGCAATAATTCCATAAGAAAGAGGGAGGTAAATGAAGTTAATTAAATCATCATTCGAATTTAAACGACAACCCGTGAAATGTTGAGTATTTCAAATGTGCTTTATAATTCTGTCATTACATAGTCACAAGGGACCGGGACGCCGACGTTTCATCCTCTAGAACTAATCCTCACTCATGGCGCCTGTTGTGGGCAGAGGTGATTGACGCAGTGGCCGAGTGGCCCGTAAAGTGTTGTTACACCTTGAGATAATTTTGTTTATATAATCACACATCTTGACGCGCCTGCTCTTTGTTGGGCTACAAATCATAGCCTACCAAGTACTAAATCGGATTTGTGTTTGAATATCATTGACGCATTTCAGTATCTAGATATTTTGTGATACTGCAAAGTTGTATCGTGCCAATTCCTTTTCAAACGTATCCTTAAGGTATACCTAAATGAAATATTATGAAAAAGATTTCTTTTGATGTCCATAGTTTGCTGGTTCATCATATATTATTAAACTTTATGCATATATCTTAAAATTAATTTTCCAACTTGATAGAATCATAGCCTTTATATTACTATTTTGTCAACACAGTAGAATTGAATATTGAATTTGTTCAGTGAATACAATAACATACGTGCATAAAATGCACTCAGAAATATAACACACCTGCAACCTAGTTCTATAATTATTTACCCCCTGATTATATTATGTACACCGGGTGGAAGGGAACTTATTACTTTCCTTCTAATATGTGCTTCATTACAAACAAAAAAGCCCAATGGCATTTTGTTCTTTGATCAACCGATTTCGAAAAAATAAATAATTTTTGTTCGTAATTTCACCAGAATGTATTAAGATAACAGTTTGTTACTTTTAACATGTGAGGGTAACTTATTTCTGACATAGCTTCAGTAGTAATCATGGGACATCTCACAGGGTTTCGAAATAATTAATTACTTAAAAGAATTGAAGGAATAGTCCGAGCAGCTTTTTCAGACGTGAAGTAACGCGAAAACGTTGCGTCAAGGTTGGCCAGAGAATCTAACTGGTTTCTGGATGTAAACAGGTCGGTCGCTTGCAGGGTTGTGTAATATTTTGGGAGCTAAAGATGTTAATTGGCCTACACTCGCACAGTAAACATGGAAGGACACGGCATGGTATTTGTTTACGTTCATGAGACACCACGCTGCAGTGGTTGTTCATATACTAACCTAGTGAAAGTGACACCCACACAATCTGCAGTGGTTGTTTATGTACTGACCTAGTGAAAGTGACACGCACACGATCTGCAGTGGTTGTTTATGTACTGACCTAGTGAAAGTGACACCCACACAATCTGCGGTGGTTGTTTATGTACTGACCTAGTGAAATGAACAGCCACACGATTTTCTTGTTGCCAGCCTGTTTTCGACAGAACTAAAATATCTCCGTAGGAAATGGTCAGAGACAAAAACCTAAGATACAGAATGTGTTCCAAATAGCGAGATCTATCACTGGTTTAAATTAATGCAATGACTTCCCTAGCAGTCTGTCTATAGCTTAATGCTATACATAGCATTAAGCAACTATAATATCTCTTCGCTTACCAGACTACCCTACCTCTTGCCCATTTTTATACTCCTTGCTCACTCAGTTCCTAAAAGTGCCCCTTTCATTTTACTTTTTCCAAACTTCATTCCTTTAAAATTCCATTTATCTACTCTATCTTTAGTTAAATAATCCTATTTTTCCTTCCATATATGGTTCCTCCATCTTTTTTCCATTTCATACTAAATTAAAAAGTGGAAAATGTGTCCAACTTAGTACCCCTCTGTGTACAATTACGTCCTAATCCTTTTAAAAAAGAACCAATCTTGTGCGCTTCCAAGGAGTGACTACTCTTTCAACGCAATGCAGAAGTGTTTCTATTGTTTCCACCACAAATTTCTTTACACTGTTTTATAAAATCTAAGGTATCTTGCGCCCACTTTCTCAGTTAATTCCAAAATTCGCTGTTATAGTTTCATTAGGTATGTGTTCTACAAAAATTACCATCTAACCCTACTACGGAGAAAACAGGATGAAACAGGAGAAGAGTGGAGGAGGATCGGTTTGTAGTGATCTGCCAGACCTTGGACAGAAAACTATTAACGGATTCATTTTTCGGTGATAACTGGACCATTATCACAATTCAGTTTTCCTAAACCCTTTTGTATGTAGAAAAAATATATTCTGTTTTCTATATTAACGTTTTCTTAAACATCTTGCGCCACACTGTCTCCTTTAGCTCAGACTAATACATAGGAATTTTGACGGAGTGAGTATACCTATGGCCAAGTGGGTGCAGGAAGTTGATAATATGACCTGTGAGACTAACGTTTCTTGATGGTAAAGCACGCCAAATGGAAACAAAGATCTCGAAAAGTGTTGACACTGCCGCTGAACTGTATTGATAAAGTGTTGTTTGATGCCGTTGAAAATAATGGCTTCCGGATAAGTAGCAAGCTTATGATTTCGAAGTGCTCACCAGCGGGGCATGTAATCTGGCCTCCGGCAGCAATTTCCACTGGATTTGTACCATTAACGTTGCATTACCACATTCCGCTATGCTGTGAATATACACATGGGTTGACCCAGGACACTGGAAGCAACGTGTACGCATCACATGAATGTGCATGAATATGTTTACATATCTTACACATGCTGACTTTAGATCATGTGGTTACAGTACTGTTTTTGAGCACCACAGACTATTAATTATAAATTGTTACTTCACACTAGTAAATATACAAAAGCGAAAATTATTGATATATTAGACACCTATACGTTTTCCTTTCTTTGTAATTGGTGAACATTAGATGTCATTTATTTTGTTCAGAATTGGAATATCTCAAGATACCCAGATGGCCATATACACCTTTTCTCATGCGCTTGGCACATTTCTCTAGACCAGCGATATTTAACCTGAGATGGAGCTGGCGCAACTAAAGCTTAC
Organism: Tenodera sinensis; assembly: GCA_030765045.1. NCBI lineage: Eukaryota > Metazoa > Arthropoda > Insecta > Mantodea > Mantidae > Tenodera > Tenodera sinensis. The sequence continues at coordinate 65,202,668 of CM060964.1, forward strand.
CATTCTGTATGATGCGCAGAAAACTACTTTCATAAACGTACCGTACGTACTGAACGACAGTATCCCTATTAGGTACCCCAGTATCTAGCAACATCTCGGGAAGTGCATATCACACATGGACAGAGAGTAGACAGTGAGAGCGGCAGGTACAATGAGGGGAGTGGAAATGGTACATGAACTTCAGTCGAGCGAGGTAACTTGATTTTCTCCAAGTAGAACTGAAGATTCTCGCAGCTCCCGTTGGCAAGATTTAGTTGCATCACCTCTACGCTACTTCATAGATTTCCATAACATTTGAAACGTGTGTCTATGTATCAAAACTTTTGCGGTATAAACATACAAAACCTAAACAGAAGATAGAGGACATGCTACTGAACATTTTCAAGCCCAGAACTTGTTGTTTATGAGGCCAGTTTAAGGAAATACAGCTCAAGAGTTTGAATGACTACCCAAAGGCTGGGTCACTCAAGCTGTGTACGTTCATTGTACCTCTCTTCTACAGTGACCATTTTATCGTGGTTACATTGCCAAATACTGCAAGATGATATCGATCTTCTACTCACAGTAAGGTGAGTGATCTACGAGCAGCAATCACATTCACATCATCTTAATCCATACCGGTGCAATACGTACCACCATCTCTCTTGTACACATACGTCTGTGTAACTTGTCTTCATGTTACCACTTTCCCTTTTTCTTGATTTCAACAACCCTGTCTCCCTGAACGCTGATCTACAAGAAGGACTTGTGATAGAATATGATGATGATGATGATGATGATGATGATGATGATGATGATGATGATGTGAAGTGAATAAAACTCGGATTTAAAAGCCCCATGACTATGGGTGGGATTGAAACCGGGATATTCCGTGGCAGGGAACAAGACCTGCTACCAATGCCCCACGATAGGGACAAATCAAGTATCTTAAAAGAAGACGTTATTTATAAAATGTTTAACTGGAATTGTATAGTCTCACTGCATTTCTAAGATTGTATCTTCTATATATTTCCTGATTATCTGCAATCCTGAGTCTATTTCAGGAATTCTCTCCATGTTGCAGACTGTAGTGCCATTCTTGCCTCCATTATAACTAAGTGCAACGGAGTCAGGTTTAAGAGTGTCTCCATTGCTGCATTAGGAGTCGTTTTCGTTGTTCCTGATACAGCCATTCGTGCTGTTCTTTGAACATTATTTAGTTGGCTTTTAGAGACTGTTTGGAGGACCTTAGGCCCCCCCCCCTCTTAGTAGTTGCTCTTAATACTGGAGCTCGGTAGTCCGAAGGTTAAGACTTCGCATCCGCCAAAATGGGAATACATTTTAAAGTCATCGAAGATACCACAAAAATTATTTCTCTGGAAACTGAGCCATGCTCTTGTTATCGACACTCATACAGTCTCTCACACACACACACACACACACACACACACACACACACAGAGAGAGAGAGAGAGAGAGAGAGAGAGAGAGACAGAGAGATATTATATACCTAATCGAAGGTTTTTCAAGATATTAGTCTACCGAGTGCTATGGTCATTTTAAATATGGCTGAAGAGCCTACATTCAATAAAAAGATCGCTAACGTGGAGGAACATGCATTTATAATCCAAACTGGATGTGAACGACGAAATTAGAATATCATATAGTGCTCAATATCTACAAATTCCAGCTAGCACAATTGTGTTTACACAGAGGGATCTCTCACCAAGGCTAATAGAACGCCGACGTATGCAAAGCGTTCCTATAATACAATTGCCTTCATGTCTGATGAGACTGTGGGGATGTGATTAGCATCACTATTGATAGAAATATGAATCCAGGAATTTTAACAGCGATGTACATTTTGCAGCCCTGAATCCAATGGACCGCGTTCCTTATACAATGCCGGAGCTTATAGGCAATGTACATAACGCAAATGGAGCATCAAGTGCTACAATACTTTTTCGATGGTTCTTGGATTTCCAGATGATCACAAGGAACCCGTGCTCAATAGGACTTTTTAATTCGTGCTTATAGAAAAGCTATACAAATTGTTTTCATTGAAAGCAACAGAAGAAAGTAGTAATAGAATAGATAGACAAAGCTCGATGGAGAAAGACTTTAATTCTCAAACTAATCATCCAGGATCATTATCTGGGTACACACTGTTTCTTACTTGTGTAAATTTAATGACATGAATCAGTAATCCGCATAATGCGTCGTTTAAACAAAATGAATGGAGAAACACACAACGGAAATACAGATGAAAGGACAAGTTTGCTTTACCCCATACAATTACAGGCAATTCGAGAGGTTGGGCAGTATTCGGGCCTATTTGAGAAATCCAGATTATTCACGTGCATAAATTACGAATTTCGAGAATTACTTCCCTAACAATTAATTTCTTAGCGCTAGAAGTACCACCCAGGCAAGTTCACAGTCAGACGGCCATTCTAAAAGTACAAGCCCCGAGCCTTAACCCCAAACAACCACAGAATGACTTACCCTGCACAGCAGGAAGGAGGAACACGACTGACTGTCTCCACAGGGGTATGACTGAGAGGAACAAAACGACTCACGCGCGCCCCTGCGGCAAAACCCAGAATCGCGAAACAAAAGAAAACATGTTACCCTGAAAAAAAATGTGTGATCAGCACACTTTGTACCTGGCTATGCACGTACACTGCATTGTGTTTTTTTGCACCAAAATGCACAACACATATATATTTTTACGGAAATTTAAAATATTTTAAGGTTTTGCACAAAATCCTTCTTCGAGAAAAGGTAAAATACATGAGGCTTCTTAGAAGAAGAGTTAAAATTCTTGGAGGTTTTCTACTCGAAAGCGTAAATGCATTATGTTTTACATGGAAGATGAATATCCGATTTTTGAACCCGTTTAGCATCAACCCTTGGATTGAAGTATAGCTGTAACCTGTCCAGAGTGATACTAAACTGTGATCAGAATTCGCTTTTGTTATAAACATATCCATCCGCCTCCGCAGCGCAGTTGTTAGTGCGCTTGCCTCTGGCGCGGATGACCAGGGTTCGATCTCCAGTACCAGCATGGGGATTTTTTCCCCCGCTGTGGGGTCTGGCACGGGGTGCACTCAGCCTCGTAAATCCCGGAGGGACCAATTGAGGGGCTACTTGATGGAGAAGTAGCGGCCCCAGGTCGCGAAGGCCGCATAACTGGCCAGGAGGGCTCGGGGCGCTGACCACGTCCCACCCTCCAGTAGTGCACCCTACCAATGATTCCTGTAGTGGGCAGAGGTGGGGGACGCAGCGGCTGGGGGCAAGCTTTGGCCCTTCATGGGCTGTTGCGCTAAGGGTTATAAACATATCCACGGTAGACGACTCGTTCAAATTAGTCCCTACTTACGTGTGTAACAACCGTATTTTTCGGAATACTGGAAGATATGGGTCCTCCTGTTAACACAGGGTGATCGATAATGTAAGTGGTTGTTATTTTTTTCTGGTGGAACTTTGCAGAGTGGATGCAGGTAAAATTATTCAAACGTCGCAAGTTTTTCTTTTCATTGAAACTAACTTAAAGTATTGGGATTGTATTTCTGACGTTTTGCGCTTCTATCATCACTCCAACTATTAAAAAATAATTTAAATAGCAATGAATGTTACTGTCTCACGTCCCCTTTTTACTTCCTCTTTAAAAGAGCTTGCTATTTTGTATTTCCTGCTATTCTGACCGTCAGTTTGCTAAGTATTGTTTGTGCACCTTTAGATGGCTGTGAACAAGACGGCGAAATGCGTTTAATGAGGTCGCTTTGTTTTGAAGGTGTATTTTCTCCAAAATGATTGTATGTGCAGGTATTAAATTTGGTAGTTTGATAGCAAAGTTCCTACTACATAATCCTGTGCAACAGAATTCAAATAGAGATTTAGTTAGACGTGGTTGAGATTTTACTCGAATGGATTCTCAAAAACTATGTCAAAGTTACAATATATTATCTTTTATCTAAAACGATAATACACATAAAAATTCTGTTCCACAGAGTTGTGTTGCATATTCAAGATAACTCATAAACATTTTCAATGTAGTATCTCAAGCAGTTTCTGAGAAAATGACACGTATTGTTTTTTAGATTGCAAAAGGCATAATACAACTCAAAGATATCAAAAAGTCTGAAGAATTACACAGTATCTAAACAAGCATTAGTAATTACCATACCAAATTTCGTTCTCTAAGTTACAAAATTTAGGAGTTATAAATACTTTTTCGAGATGATACTTTTTACCTAGGTGCACCCTTAAGCAAAGAAACTGCTTCTCAACGTTAGAAATAAAAGTTCCAAGTTTCGGAAACATAACAGTTCACTTCAGTAAACCGGTCATTATTCCTGCCCAGATACAGTCCATGATCTCTCAAACAATGTTTCATTTGGAAACACACTTCACATTGGGAAAGAAAAATACTGCCTGGAGAATAAACACCTATGCAGCAAAACTCTTTACCAATACAAGGTGACAAAGTTGTAAAGGATTTCATAAGAACTGCAGTTGCATCTCTACCTTATGCAGATTTTCCGAAAGACGTGTGCCGCCGATTACCAAAAAACATGTTAAGTTTTATTTTTCTAAAAAGAAAGAAAGAAAAAGGTCTTTCGCTTTGGCACCTTTTAGAAAACATCGCAGCACACAACTTATGTTTACTATGACTAAGGGATTTTCTGTACGCTGGCTCCTACATTATTTATAGGGATAAATGTTCGAATGTAAGCTTATAGCTGTATTTATCAGTGTGCAGCACTAATGAGAAAGCCAATTTATACTCCACGCAACATTACCGAAAATCGATGGATTAAACCTCTGGGGATTTATGTGATGGATGTTCACATTTGCGGATTATTGTGAAAGGAAAGCCTTGTGATATCGTTCCAGAAACGGCAACGTTGTAAAATTAGCACTTTTCACAATAGTTTCTGAATAGTGTTCATGTTATATTATGTTATCTTTATAAATCCTAATGCTTGAGTGGAGTTAAGTTGAAAAGCTTGTATATTTTTCCAGGTACAATGTAGGACCAATAGTCTTCATTGACTGAAGTAACGGTTCTTGCTACCCCACTTCCATCCAGTAGGAATCAATGCAACTCTAACATTTGCCAATCAGAGACATTTGAATGTCTTCCCCATGTGGGGTAAATCACATGACAGGAGCTGGCTCCGCTTTACTTCAGTTAGGATAGACAAGGTTCGGAGGGGGGACTTAGCACCTCCATCTGTAGATTATCTTTTGTGCCTATGCCCCTGAGGGGTGCTCCAGGGAAGAATGGGGAGGCGAGAGGATAGAAAGGGTGGTCGGATCTGAGAATAGACGCCAGCAGAGGGCAGGATGCCAAACAACTACAGATTTGAACTCCTTGGTGGCGGCTCGTACTCCGGCTTCTCCCCAACCAGTCGGGCTCTGGGTCCCCTGGTGGGTCTGGTGCTTGGAGACCTCCCCCGATCCGGAGGACGAGGATTGACAAAGAGCAAGCACCTGCGATGCACGCCGAAACTCTCACCAACACAGAAACAACCAAGCAGCTGAAAGGTGAAATAAAATAAGACGTGAGCCCCGAAAGAACCCATGGGTCAGGAAGGTCAGCCACGTGAATCGAACACACAACCTCACGAATGTGAGCCTCACACTTGACCGTGGAGCAATCTCGGTCGGTTGTGAACACTTTAGTTGCGATAATTATAAAATGGAGTATACTTGCCGCGGATCCATTGAACCACATGCTATACAGTCAATTGACCGCTTGTAGATGTTTCTGTAAGGTTATTAGCTAAAAGCTTTTGCATTCAAGTGTGTCCCTAGAATTCTCGAGTTTGTACACTGTATGACTGGGGTTGCGATTAAACAGAGAGCAAAAGGGAAATAGCTCTTCTGTGTGCTTAAAGGAACCGGTCTCTGCACTGGTTAGTTTTGGCGTGCATCTACTTCAGATCAATTCATGTTTTCCTCGCTCTCTAGAAATGTATACCACCGCCCGCGAAGTCTGAATTAGGTTTCTGTAATACGCGTGAATTGGGCATTTTCGCTTCCGTTTATTTGGGGGTTTACCACTCTTTGCGGAATTATTTGGATCGATGCCCAGAAAAAAAGGCCAACGGTTATCTTAGTAAATTAAGCTAGCATTTCTGAACGTATTAAGTGCCCTGGGACTGAAATTTGAATTTCCTATATTTTTATAGGTATTAAATTAATGCTTTGCACACTTAACGGTGTTTCTGTTATAAACCAGCACACAAAGTTCCAGTAAAATCTGTTGTATAGTTTTGAGGGAATTAATTATTCAATTTATTCACAATTTAATATTCAAAATAGTCCATGCACATCAAAAGCTATAGTATCACAAAAGTTTTATTTTATAAACTCTAATTGTCCAATAAATAGTATCAATCTCTGTCGGGAAGAAAAAATAATTAATTTTAAAGTAATTTACTCTTTCGCTTTGATGGACACTGAACAAATTTTTTGCGTATTTAATTTTTCAAAGGAATTTTCAGATTTTGAAGCCAAAGACTGAAGTTGAAGTCACATAAAAGGAGCACATGCTAGAAAAATTCTAGGAGCATGGCAAAAAATTTAATGCGCATGGAGCAGATAGTGTATTAAAAATGTGAAATTGAAAAACACAATTTTTTCTACACACATATATCAAGATCATGAGTTAGATTACCTGTTTGTCACTCCTTCTCTCTTTTGTCTAATAGTCTCTCTCCCCAGATTCCTAGCTTTCGTCTTATGGCGAGATGCCGCTTATAGTAGCTACAAAACAAGAATGAACATGGGCCTAGCCAATACAGAGATGCTCTCTCGACGTTGCCATTTTTTCGCGCAAGGCGGTTTTGGTGTGACTAAGACAGTCAAATCTCCCATCCTTGTCTTCCGCTCGCTGGGCAACTTGCAACACTGAGAGAGTAACATCACTGTATTGCCTAGTCCCATGTTTATTCTTGTTCTGTAGTTACTATAACCACTCCTTTCCGTTGAATTTGGTTGCTTTTGAGCACTTCTTAGACCATATTTTGTTCAAATACTGCCGGAAATTTAAGCAAAAAAGGGGCGTTTAAATGTTGCGCATATGGCATTTAAAGCCTGTGCTAGACCTTTAAAAATGGCATAATTTGAGAAATGTAACTGCCAACCGCAGACTGAAGGTTCGCATAAACCAAAGGCCATCAATTTGATAATTTTTCGGTAATTTTTCAGTCCCAGCGTCCCTTAATTCACATGTTAACATCTGAGCAGCCTTTGGCCTGAACAATGGCATTCGCTTTTCAAGTCTCTCATGAGTAAGAAATGCTAATACAGGTTTTCACTCTGGTATTTTCATTTTTCATGACGTTCAAAAACAGGAGTGAAAATGGCATGAAGTGGAAAATTGGCTGAAAATGTTAAAACCGTACTAAAATGGAAAATGTGCGATTTTTTAAAATAACCCTTGTGCTTTTCCTCTGGGAGTTTCAAATGCGAAAAATGTATGACGCACTAGACCATCCTTCGGGAATGTGAAAGAGATAATGTGGAAAATGTAGCAGTTCTACTCTTCCGTGAAATCAGCGAATCAGCGTAATTAGCAAATTTTACTTGTTGCATATGACGTTCAAAACAGGTTTAGTGCCTTGAAAAAGTGAATTATTAGGCCTTAGGTAAACAATCACAGCCATAATATTAACGACCAATTTAATTTTAAGAGGTGGAATCAAAACTGAAAAATTCAATGCCATAGCCGGGGTTTGAACCACGGATCTTCCGCTTATCAAGCGGCTGTTCCAACTACTAAGCTACCATGGCCAATTTGGTATTATGACATTAAATTTCCCAACCAATTCGTACTTTCCCGTTTAGACCCCAAGGGAATCTCAGAGATATTTATCAGAGATAAATACCCCAAGGGCGACTTACTTTATGTCCCGGGCTTAAGTAACCTTTAGATAATAATTATTATTTATTTGTGCCAACAAACTTAATGCTGGTGTTTTTAAACACATAAGCTGTATATGGGCAATATTTTAAAATGTAGAATCAGAACTGAAAAATTCAGTGTCATAGCCGGGATCCGTGGTTCAAATCCCGGCTATGGAATTGAATTTTTCAGTTCTGATTCCACCTCTTAAAACATTGTCCACATACGGCTTGTGTGTTTAAAAACACTAGCATTAAGTTTGTTGGCATCAATAAATAAAGGCCAATTTAATTGTTTAAGGTAGGCACTCGTAGACAAAATTTGTAACTGATTTCTAAATCACCGTTAGCAAATTATGTAATTACCCAGTTGAAGGGCTCTTTCTACCCCTTTGCACATATATTATGGGATCAGTGCTTAACATTATGCACTATTGGGAGGTGAACTGGAGGGTGGTTATCAACAGATATGTTACAGTTGATCAATGGTATTTCAAATGGAAATACAACATGAAAAACTTATTTATTTGTTCTGTGCTTAAGTGCAATAAATACTTGAGCAGTTACATGGAAGATAATGCTTCACAACGTTGCTAAGCTTTTAAATCGTGATATTGTTGGGTGAATATTGTTAATAGATGTGGAGTATATAAGTAAAATCAATATATTTAACAGATTAAATTGGAAGTAGAAGGACACTAACTTTTTGGTTACTAAAATTAACAGTTTTACTAAAGAGTATAATATTTTCATTATAATGTTTTCTGTTAAGCTCAAACACTCGCACTTTGCACCAACACTTCTTCAGTGTATTTAGTGTCGTACCCACAGCATAGGCGCTGAAGGATATTTTAGTAAATAGTTTTAATTATATGTAATAATAGGAGAGGAACAACAGAGGATTATGTTGAGCCTTTTAGGTAGTCTTTATAATTTCACTCAACAGTTCCTGATTTATGAATTTGCATCACTGAAGTTAATTTTGGTGTTTTCTTTGTATTACTCTTGTGTTTACATAATTGAATATTTAGTCATTTTCTTTAGCATGCAACAACCTGTTCTAGTAATTATTGTATTGATTTATCCCATATAGGTTCAAAACTATCTACAAATGTAATTTCTGTATTTTATACCGCTCTAAGCACTTTTAAATGTTATTCTAGCCAAATTAATGTTATTCCAAAGTAAGTTGCCTATTTATCACAATGTAGTAAAATTACATGCCTCTTTAATGTTAAATTGCATATGCATTGTCGCTACAAGGTACTAAATTTCTGAGTCTAACATATTAAAGGACACCACCTCTTCTCTTGAGTAAATAAAACTTTTGACGGTGCCACCACGGAAACGTGGTCCTCCTAAGTTTTTTATTGTATAGTTAGGGTTTCTGGAAAGGATTTTGTTCACGGGGCTGTTAATGTGAGTCTAATAATTTTAGAACAAGGCTAACAGGTGTTTTTTGTAGCACAAAGGCCATGTTTGTCCACAAATAAGTATTGTAACTACCAGCAGCTCCCAACTTCAGCGAGACGTAATTAAATTCTACGTCCAACCCGGTGAATTACCATCTTGTCCGTTTTTCCCCATCTCCTTTAGCTTCTATACCTGCACTTGTCTCTTTCTCGTGTCTTTTCCCTCGGCTCCAGCAAGAGTCTACGTTGCCTGGTTACTGGCCACAGCAATAATGCTTCAATCATCCCGTATCACCTCTGTCTATCGGAACATTGATAGTAGCACTCAAAATACGGAACTGACTGTTTCCTACTATATATCTAACATTTATGACGTAAGAAGCTTCCGACACCAAACTTCCTTCAAGCTGTTGATATAATTCATTGCCGAAAGGGCCGATTTTTGAGCTAGAGCAAGAACTACTCACTCTTAACACTGAACATCATAAAACGCGGTAGCCTCTGTGTTAGATATGAAAAAAGACACAAACTTTTATCACCAACATATGTTAAATTTGTAAACGATACAGTTCAGTTATGTAGTGAACAATAAAGAATAATTTCGACGTTTTACCAGTGATTTATTCATTCTTTTTAATTAAGCTATTTAAACTTAAATTGCAATCTCCAATTAGATGCAGATTCTACAAAGAATACAACAGATTTAATTAAAACGCAATCTCTCTCATGGTTGCAATTAATCTAATATCAGTTAATTTACTGATGTGAATTGTGTAATTTTTATCAGAGCTCGAGGTGCTTCCGTTTGTATTTCCAAGTGCTGCCCGTGTGACTTTCGAAAGCTAAACCGAGAACAAGCTTTGTTGGGAGAGAAATTATTCATTCAAAGTACCGCATAATGTTTGACTGTTTATAACATAGTTTTCGCACAGAATTACTTTGAAGCTCACGTAGATAAGTTTTCATATGTGTATCTCTAGCAGTATGAATGATCTTCTTAGCACTAGCTAAAAGGAAGATGAGAAAGCGAATGTGAAGTTTGTGACTTCTTCTGTCAAATACAGGCAAATATGAAGCAAAAAGTTCGCAGTGGAAACAGCGATCATGTTCTATGTTCTTGTGTGTGAAGAATAAACATAAAACGAATTCACTGTATATCCATCATAGCAGTGTCAACATCATTTGTACTTATAAGGTAAATCACCGCCTACTACCTTACAAAGGAAGATTTTGGGTTCACATTTTCCTAATAAGCAACTGTTAACCTTGCAATAGCTTTCAGCCTTCTGAAGAATGGAGGGATGAAAACGTTGATAATCTTCAAGGAAGGACTGAGTGTAACAAATGTGCGTTTGAGAAACCGAGTACCTACCCTAAGACTGATTTTGTCTAAAGGAAATGGTGCAGTCTTGATGATATCTTTTGATAACTTCACAATAAAGTAATTTCGTTGCTAACCTAAAATGGTACACATTAAATGTACCTTAAATATAATAATGTCACAGGTATCTTAAATAATTACCAACAAGGGAAATGCCTATGTCATGCGACGGAAATAGGCTATGTGTTTTGATATTTAGCCTTGTACACTGTGGTTTGTGATGGCACTTGTGCCTTCTTAAACATTTGGGTTAAACAGGATGGTGCAATAGAATTCGCCAGCTATAGTTATTAGTTCTAAATCCGTGCGATGTAAAGCTTCTTGCTTAAAAATCTCCTACAGGTTTTTGCATTGCAACCTTTGCGTAATTTTTAATCTGGCATAATGCCTCAAAATAAAAGCAATGACGTTTTGTAACACAAAGATGTTGGTTAACAGTGAGAAAATGCAAATGCGTACGGTTATACAGAGTGGAAGTGAAATGATCCGCCACACTTTAACAGCAAATTTCTCATGTTGTGAATAACAAGAAAGTCTAATACCAAAATGTTGAAAAGGTTATAGTTTTCTAGAAAATATATTTTTATAAAAAAATTTATCATCACCTGGCTGAACTATTATTGATTGAAGGTTCTTCATTTTTGGTTATATTCATAGAAAATAAACGACAACTTTCTCCTTTTGCGTATTTCAATAGATTCAACGGTTTTTGTGTAAATTAAATTAAAAAGACCCACAATTTATCACAACAAAAAGGCAATAAATTGTGGGTTCTTTTAAATTTAACCGTTGAATATATTGAGATACGCCAAAGAAAAAAATGTTGACATTTATTCAATTTTCTATGAATATAGCCGTAAATCAAAAACCTTCAATCAATAATAATACAGCCAGGTGATGATAAACTTTTTTGATAAAAATATATATATATATTTTTGAAAACTATAAACGTTTCAACAGTTTGGTATTAGACTTTCTTGTAATTCGCAACATAAGAAATCCGCTGTTAAAGTCTGGTGGATCATTTCACTTCCATCCTGTATTTAAGAATAGTCATGAGTGAAGTTTTGACTAATTTGAAAAGAAGTAATAGTGCTTCTATAGAGTATCTTCATTAAGAACCTTACATAGATGTACACGTGATAACATAACGTGATGTGTTGGCAGCGAGCTAGAAACTTTGACCAGATTTGAACCTTTCAATGGCTCGGGAAGAATCAAGTCACGAATCTTCGGCTTTCCATGCAGATGCCCTTGCCGCTTAGGCTACCATGGTGAAATTTCCATGCACCTCTGAGACTTTCATATCTGATTCAAGTATCCCTTTGAATGTTTAAGATCCCTTTGAAGATTTACAGGGGCACCTGAATAAGACGAGAGCGTTTAAAACGCATCTTCTTGTGATAGCTCAGAGTGGGTTATCGCCACGCAGAGGCAAAGATTCGTTTGTTCAGATCTAGGCTGTGGCATTCAATTTTTCATATTTGATTCAACTCTACCAATTACATCTAAATGCTATCAGATGTTTAGTGCTTAAGATAATTGGAGTTTTGCTTAATTATACTACATTTAAACGCCTGCGTATATTAAAGGTCTTTTAAATAATTTCAAAGTCATTTTTCCACACTTTTAATACGTAACATTCAAATGTTAATATGGTTGTTACACTTTACATTTTAGAGGCCGAAAGCTTTTACTGCGTTTTCTGAGAGTAGTGAATAAGCAAGCTACAGCATCTACTGTTAATGAATTACATCTTTAACACAATTACAAAACGAAGTGTGCCGTTCAGAGAGCTCTGCATTAATATTTGTTTCAGAACTTTCATACTCTCGATACTCGGAAGTTAGTTTTGTTGTTAAAGCAGGTGTATATCAAATACGCACTACAATTGCTTGAGTTGAAAAACTCGCTTAAAAAAAAAAAAAAAAAAAAAAAAAAAAAAAAAAAAAAAAAAAAAACAATTCCAAGAATTAAGCTACTAAAACTATATTAATAATTCTAACACGTGTGGCTAAGCTAGTCAAAGCATAGTCTTCTGAGCAGGAGTTTTTGCTTCAAACCCAGCCAAGACCTGACTGATGTGTCTTGCATGTTTTCCTCAGTTCTCTCAACTGACATGTCGGGCTGAGACTGTAAACTTTGGCCTGGAACATTTTCTTCCCAAATGTACTTTCCTTTATTTCATGTGATACAGTCAACGTCCACTTCTAATATTTTGTTCTTTAACGACGCTATGAATTGCCGGGACCACATCAGCTTCGCCGGTTTGCCGGAATTTTGTCTGGGCCGGATTTAAACCCATGACCTTGGGATCAGTAGGCCAGCGTCTAACCAACTGAGCCACCCAGACCGACCGTCAACGTCCATCACCTGTAGTGCCGTATGCATAAGAATGAGTGTTAAATACTATAAACAAATATATCAGTGTTACCTGCACATAATTATACCAATAAGGGGTTACTTAATCAAAGATTAAACCATTAGGATAAAAACTGTGAAAGTAGAAATGTTAGTCCTGAACTGCCACTGTTATGTAGTGCACAGCTATAGCTTTCAAATTTCATTAGACTGTGCTCCTGTGGTATCTGATTGTGACCAGCAAGGCTCGGATACCGATTAAATGTCACCTTACATCCTTATTGCTTATTGCTAATGATTACATAAACTTTTAGCATTCGTCTCGGTTTATGAAACAATATTTATTTGGTAATTTCTGGTTATTTTATGCCGTTTTCCTTTTAGGCATCTTTGTTTGATTTTACGTGATTATTTTTTCATTTTACTGCCTCTTGCGTATTCCTTTAGTAATTCTCTCACACTTATGTTAAGTCTATAAGGAAGTTCATATTAGTGACATTTTTCATAAGGGCAAGTTTTCAAACTTTATAAATTCTAATGTGAAACTTAGGAAATAGGAGTGACTTCGAACCTGCTTAACTCACACTCTTTAATGTTCAGGCTGTAAACGGTTGCTATTGGATGGAGGGGTGGCTATCCTCAGGGGAGCAAGTACTGCTATGAGTTCATGTCCCAAACTAGGCTGAGATAGCCCAGGTTTCCTTTTTAGTGTTATCGAGTGCGTACAGGCAATTTGCTGTTGTCCTTATGCTTGTGACGTTTCGTGGGTTGTGAAGTTCTTTTCATTCGCAAAGAAATTTGTACAGCAGGAAAATTCAAGAGAATTAATGCTACAGTGTAGAAGACCTGATTAAAGTAATTTGTTTAATTTTCCTGCAGATTCCTTAAGTAATGACAAAGAACAGGTATATGTTTTAACTACTCGTAATTTTCCAACATTATTTCATAATTTTCTTCTACCTGTTTTGCTGAATTATACAGCAGTTATACCCATGTTTACATTGATTTATAACTTCTGTGTTAATTTAACAAATTAACTCTCTATGGCATAAACTATTTAGCTACATATGTCACTCTTCTTCTAATTCCTGAACTGGTTTAGATATCCCTGTCACGGGATATACCTTAAAGAAAGTAATTCGAATAGATATGACTGTTAAAGGTCAGAAGAAATGGATTGGCCATCCAGCCAAAGCAGAACTTGGTGAGTTTAATCCCAGTGAGTGCAATCAACTGTGACTGTAGTAAAGGATGGGGAGAGTCCACGTAAGATAGTCTCAAAAAGGGAAATCAATAAAACTGCAATCGTACTACAATAAATATATAATTATAGTATAAAACATCTTCCTTTATTTGATGGGTAAATGCCAACATAATATGAGAATAACAAAAAATCTTGTTACAATATTCCAAAAATTTGACTAACCACCCTCGTTGCAAAATGGTAACATTATGCAATAGAGAGTAAAATAAATCTTAGTTTTAGGTAATTGTAATAATTGTCATGTAATCTTAAAAGCAATATTTTAATTTTATAGTTTATAGCTTCTAGATCTCAAAATTCGAGTGATTAGAATTTGTCACCTGTTAGTTTAGACACATGGAAAATCGTTATTGTCTTCATGTTCCATACTTACTTTTCCAACTTTTACTTGATTTCGGTTGCCATTTAGTAAAAAGGAAAGTGAAAGACACATATTATGTAGCTGTGGTTGATGTTAGCAGATGAATGCAATGGTATTGTCTTGGGTTCACAAGGGTAATCACGGGGAAAACACAAAGCCACCGCAGCCAATCAATACTGCTACCACAGCCTGGAAGCAGCACATGTTTTCAAGGCGCCTTTATGTAATAAAGCCATAAATCGTAGATTTCATCCGAGAGTGCAGCGGATATAGTGCCACAAGACGTTACCCAAGGGAATCATATTTAAAAGCTCATTAAAAAGCACACATATGTTACCACTAGTCGTACGACACCTCGAAAAGTACCTACGTTGGAGTAATAATTTTGTTGACTGTCCTCTCCCCTGTATATGCAAAAGGAAAAACCCTAGCTGCTAGAATATTTAATTGCCTGGATGACTTGGCATCAGAAGAGGCAAATACCAAATGTTTGATCATAATGAAACGTAGAAAGTTATTTCCTGCCTAACTTTTAATCACCTCCAATGAAATAAACAATTAAAAGTTTACTGCTGGATTCGGGTTCGATTTCTAGTTATTTCCGTCCTTGTGGATTGAGAGTGATTATTATTTCCATCAGAAGAAACTAAAATGCTGATATACCCACAGTAATTATCAATGTTTATTCATGCCATTCTTAAAGTAATGCTTCTGTCAAAAACCAAACATCTGCAGCTTTCTTCTGATTGTTTTAACCATTTTACCATGTGAAACTCGGTTAAAAAATGCCATAGTGAATAATCTACACAATTTTTATTTCAACTCCGTATGTTAGATTTTGAAATGATTGTACGTAAATGTACTTTATAACGAACATTGTGATTGGGCCTATGCCTGTTGTGTTCATAATAAATTAATGAATAAACGAATAAACAAATAATCGAATCAACGAACAAACGAACAAACTAGCAAACCAACAATCCAACAATCCAACAAACAATGAAATAAACAAGTAAATAAATAAGTAAACAAATAAATACATACATGCATGTACGCATACACACAGACACTTATGTACGTACATACATACAGACAGACAGAAACGCACAGTGCACACTCGGTGGACACATACATACATGGTGCACTCTCGGTGCACACATACATGCACGGTACACACACGGTGCAAACATACATGGTGCACACACGACGCACACATACATACATGGGTGCACACAAAGGTTTAAAAAATTCTAAAAAAATGGAGTAGATAGGAGTAGAAAATAATGTTTAAAGTTCAACATTGTGTTTCACCTTAATGATAAAGGTTCGATTAAATAACCATAATACCGATATTCATGC
Organism: Tenodera sinensis; assembly: GCA_030765045.1. NCBI lineage: Eukaryota > Metazoa > Arthropoda > Insecta > Mantodea > Mantidae > Tenodera > Tenodera sinensis. The sequence continues at coordinate 65,218,702 of CM060964.1, forward strand.
TAAATCTAATAAGTTTTATTGTAGTTTCCTGTGCATTCCTTTTATTCTACATTTCTCAATTTCTTTCTGCTAAATATTGCTTTTCCTCGTGATGTGGAAGTGCTTTGCATGCCTTTTAACCCAGCGTCCAAATTGGAATCTTGTTTGGAGTGAGTTCTCTAGGTAAGGTTTTCTCCATTGTTTTCCCTAAAATTCTCACAAGACAAAAATCTAGGCACTTCTGAGCTCAAAGACACCGGTTTCCTTTCCCCATATTTTTCCAGCATCACTCCAACCATGTATTTTATTTGGAGCTCTGTAGGACCCAGTTACTAAGCATGACTTAATAAATATGTAATTGCACCTTTTTCGAGGTAATTTCTGAAAAAAATGAATCTTCACTACTGAAGTTGTTACCTATAAACGAATGAATATATTTATATGAAAATACTCGTTCCTTGATTTAATGAAATGTCATTAGCATCCTTGTAAACATTTTGAGAGCTTGTACTTCTTCGATTAACATCTTCATTAGCTAATTGGGACCGGAACAGACAGTTTGCTAAATGCCTGCTCTAGCCGAATGGCCATTTGCACCTTTATTTAGCATCAACTGTCCCTTTAAGAATGATATTTGATTTTAATCTGTAACGGGGTTGAAAGCCACTTGTTACAGTCACTGTGGTTACAGCGTACGTTGGGTGCCACTTTTGTGACAGTCTCTTTCCTGTCACACGAAATACTCCGTAGCTCATCCGGTGCAGTAGCTGCCTCTCCGCTGTGTGCCGCTGCGTTGATCTTGTTTGGGATTAGGTAGGCATGAGTAGGATATTTCTCAGGCGCGAGGTTAGATGACATATACAGCACAGACGTTTACTAATTTTATTCTCCACCACTTCATTGCCTCGAAGTGCCGACCTGAGCGAGTTTCTGGTATTTCGTTGTACGATTGCTATTTACTTCTCCTTACGCTAATCACTGTCGCGTTTCACACATCGACGTTTTTGGCGCGAAACTATACATATTCGCGACACAGGTTCACCCTCGTAGCGACCTCGCAACTAACAGACAGTCAGCCCCGTTCTCTCCCAAATTTTCCTATTTATATCTCACCCCCGCACTTTCTCTCTAGTCCCGTTTTGGGGGAGGGGTGTATTTTCCCCAGCTGTGTCCTTGGACTTTAGGCAAAACGTCCCTCGGCGCGAGATGACAAAAGGTTATTGTCCTCTGGCCTTCAGAAATGTGCTCAGGTCAACATACTTTCAAGAGGCGGCTTCTCTACACAATTTATAATACAAAATTATACTTATACCTAAAAGTCTTATATATGTACATTCTGATTCTAAAATTACAAATATGTATACATAGAAGTTCCCGTCTCAAATTTCATAGCGGAGGACGGGTTATTTTGTAAGCTTCAGTAACTCGTTCAGCTAATGTTTTCACTGTACCACAATTTAGTGGTGAATACCGGCCCACTTAAACCTTTGCCACAAACTACTGAATGACACGATACTATTGGATCAGAGCGATGTCTACTTCAGGACTGCAATCAATGGTTAGAACTTCGTGGTTAACGCTTTACAAGTCGCTACCTTTGGCTGCATGGTAAAGTTTATTCCGGAGTTAACGGTCGTCCTGGAAAGCAGAATATATACCAACTTTAGTTTCAAAAGGATACTCATTAGTTATTCCAATTGCAGTCTCGAAACATACATTCAGACATTACAGCATATTGCTAATTACACTTCCCTTCAGCTCTTTGCAAAAGCTAAATATACGTTAGAAATCAGTAAACATACTGAATATTGGCACTCATCTTGAATTACCAACTCCTAGACTAATTATAATATTGTGACAAAATGACAAAAGCCCAATTGCCTTTGCGGTCACTTTATTCCCCCCCCCCCTACTAAATTTGATCACAAATACACTTCTTCTACTGAAGTTGACACAGTCTTTAGTTTTTCATGATATTACAACTCACAACTGTTCACTCCTTTCACTGCCTCTCCTCACTTTCTCTGTCTCTCTAACATTAACTCTGACGATTCAATCATTCAAGACTCCTTAAAACTTCTTCAGTGTGACGCGACGTGTCTTTCACAGCTGTCTCGCACTCACTCATTGGCCGACTCTGCCAACCCTCACGCGATGCGCAAGGTTTTATACCGGCGATGACCAGTCGGAATTCCGAACAAGCCGGTCGCTGGACACTTATCGAATCATATGGAAAAACCCCCACTTTTAGCTCTGCCGCTCTGATTGTTGTCACACGTTTGCTCGCGTGAGTGGTTTGGCGAAGCTTGACCATGAGCGCCTTTGATAGCGCTGCGCCTGGTATGTGGTGTGAAGTAGCTTGGCCTGACCTTCCGTTGTTGTGCGTCGCGGCCAGCATCACAATATTGTGGATTTATATTGTATGTATACAGTCGAGTGTATGGAATCATCCTGATGTAATGAACAGTGGTTTATGTTGGTAAGAAAATAATAAATTATCTCTGCCACATCCAGTCCCCGCCTCTCCTAGTTCTAGCACTTCACTTAATGTTGTTCTACTGTCCGCTTTTCCTTCGCTTATGAGCCTGAAACCGGCCGGTGTTGATAGGTCAATGTGTGCCAGAAATTGACATCACACCAATACTACACGTGCTCATCCAGGGACTGGTGTCGACAATCATAGCAAGTCATGCCTTCCAGCCATTGAAGTGAAATGTTTCCTTACTCCCTCTGTTTTGCTCTCACCATGGCTTGAGCCTGGTTCTTGGGCTAATGTGGATATGACGGACTTGAATTCGAAGAAATGAAAGATTAGCGCACAAAGCGCAAGTGCGGAACAGAGATGATAATAAACATGCTTAGGCTTTCACGGACGGCGTTAATCCAATAGAAAGTAGTTTCCGGGCTTGTGGGCCGTGATGCAGTGGATGAATAAATATCTGACGTTTCTACATGCCTAACGCTGTCTTGGGCGAAAACCGTAGAGACTCGTCCTAAACTTCGAAAGGTGCAACTATTCACTGGAGGCAAAAATTCAACTGATTTTCGACCGTTTTATAATGATATAATAAAGAATATGTTAATTATACAAAAAATATATTGCTAGAAGCACTCAGACGAGTAACAATCTTGTAGTTGTGGTAAGTTATATACGTTACTTTCAAAAGTTACACATTACTGAAGATTTATTAGCTATGTTCATTCATTTTATGTCTAATTGTTAAATGCTGATTTAATTTAATGACTTTAAGGCATATATCAGCTGAATTTGGTGATAAATGAATTGGTTTTCATTGTGTGGTTTTTCCTTTTTATGATTCCATTATTTTTGGTCAGAGATTAAAACCCCGTGCGGCTATTCAAATACTCCTGTGTATGGGCGTTGACTCTTTAAAACTCCGTGATTATGAATTTTTTTTTTCTTTTTTGTGGTTTTGAATCCGGGCTACAGCCGTTTGTGATCAGCAGCGTCCTTTTTTATTCTCTGTAATTTAAACTGGTAGCCCTTTCACTGAAAAGTGCCATATAACGAAAACGTTTATGTATTAGGTACATCCTGTGCATTTCATTGCTAAAACCGAACAGCCATCTTGTATCTTCAATATGCAACAATAATAGAGGGTTCGAATGTAGCAATTCCTGTATGCTTTACTAAAGCGGTATAGTATAGCACCAGTACAGAATTGTTACTTCATTATAAACGTGCTCTGCAGGAAGGAAGCTTTATGATCATTCAATACCTGTCTTATGTATCTGTAGCTACCCTTGTCACAATATATATAAACATTTTAAGGTCTAAATAGAGCATATTTCGTAATGGGGCTTTAAGTACACACACATATTGTAGAAATCTATGAAAATTCAGAAACGGGCTTCAAAATTTTAAAATAGAATTAGTGTTGTCTCGAGATCACACGTATAAACTTTGATTTTTATGTAATGAGTACAGAGAGAGGATATATATATATATATATATATATATATATATATATATATATATATATATATATATATATATATTCATTTCTTCGCTAGTGTTTCCCCTTGCTAAACCTGGTCTACACTTCTGAATTCAAACTGAAAGTCGGGAGCAAGAAGCAAGACGTCACAGAGAAGTCGGTTGGCGGAAACTGCAATAGGGAATTATGGGAACAGCCAAACTAAAGTTTCTCTGTGCAGATATTATTATTGCTGTTGTTATTGTTATTATTATTATTATTATTATTATTATTATTATTATTATTATTATTATTATTATTATTATTATTATTATTATTATTATTATTATTATTATTATTATTATTATTATTATTATTATTATTATTATTATTATTTTCGTCATCGTCATCGTCATCGTCATTGTCGCCGTCGCCATCATCGTCATCACCATTATTATCATATTCTCTTCACCGTGAATTTTGCCGAATGGCTACATCCTACAGCACATTTGATGGTATTTTTTTTTTTTTTTTTTAATTAACGTCCTCCAACATTGCGTCAAATCGGACGGTGAGTGAATGAAACGGGTGAAATGATGCTCAAATGAGCCCGAGGTCCATGGAGCTTTAAGTTACCCGACATTCGTCTTCTCAGGGTAAGGGAAAACCTCGGAAAAAACCTTACCCGGATAACTTACCCTAAGCGAGATTCGAACTCGCGACCTCTTGAACGTGAGGCAGACACGCTAACCATCACGCTACCGAGGCGGGCACATTTGATGGTAGTTTATCCGCGATGTCTAAAGGAATATTGAAGCTCTACAACTCCACTTCAAAATTTTGTGGCAAACTTTTGAAGTGGCGCAACAAATGGAGAATTATAATTGAACAGATCTACACACAAAATGTTTTAATTCACCTACAAGCAAAACGCCAATTAGCAGACAATAATCTTCAAAAGAAAGTCCATATCATAATGCATAACTTTGAAACATCTTCACTTAACACTGTATATAGAACTCAATTGGAACGTCCGCATATAGTTACAGGATGTCGGTCGACAAAGGGTTAGTCAGCTGAGTTCATATAGTTCACCTCATACATTAAAATGATAACATTCATATATCTGTCACTTTTACGACCTATTTCGCAATATTACTGCTCTAATAGGACTCTGTTTCTTCCACTCAAACAATCCAGACCATTCAAAACAGATATCTTGGACTGATGACCGCATCACCATGGTACGTGAGGAATAAAACGTCGAAAGTCTTCCAGACTCAGCTACAATTCTCTGTATCAGCTATAAAAGGCCATTGCTAAATGTTACTCATAATGGAAATCATCTGATCCGTTGAGATTCCCGCTCAGTGTCCTCCTGATCCCCGCACAGAAAACTAAAAAGAAAACACTACTCCCACTTGCATCTGTGACCCAGTTATAAGATAACTTCACGCTTAAGAGTGGATACTCATTTGCACACATGTGACTTATGGCTTTTGGCACGCATTGTTGTTTCCAAAACTACATGGGAGAATTTTACAATAAGAGTATCAAAAGACTGAGTAAGGCTATCTAACGAATATCAGCATTCAGCTGAATTCGCCTTAATTGTCATTTTAAATTTTGAGTTGCAAAATTGTGTAATTCTAATAACAACACCTTTAAGTTATGTTCTTTTTGGTTACGAATAGAACTGTTCTGATGGTCTCAACGGTGACCTGCCCAATCCACTGGAGGGTGGCTCAGAGACTCCTCACTAGCGCGAACCGGGGAAAGCTAGGCTCGACAATGGAGGTTGAAAGGCCACCTTCTGGTAAAGTCGAGAAGTTCCAACTCGCAAGCCTCCGCGCCATCTGTCCGACATCAATCGACTAGAGCTTCGGAGTCGTTTTGTAACATGAAAGAGAGAGACAAGAGGGGAGAAAATGGGAAAGAGGAGACCCATCCCAGCATTAGCCTTGCTAATCAGAGGAAGACTACGGAAGATACCCATGGTCAGAGTTGGCGGCCACCGGATATCGAACCGGAACCTTCCGAATACGAACATCGTGCATTACCGCGGAGCCATCTTGCTCTGTTGCATAATCCTTTACATAAATACCATGTATTTTCTGGACATAATATGATATTCATGCTGTAGGAAAATATGTTCCATTTCAACTGAACCTAATGATACCAAATTAAATTAAATTAAATTATTTTGTTGTTTAACGACGCTGTCAATTGCCAGGATCACATCAGCGTCGCCGGTGTGCCGGAATTTTGTCCCGCAGGGGTTCTTTTACATGCCAGTAAATCTACTGACATGGAGCTGTCGTTTTTAAGCACACTTAAAAACCATCGGCCTGGGCCGGGTTTGAACCCGCGACCTTGGGAATAGTAGGCCAGCGTCTAACCAACTGAGCCACCCAGACCGACTAATAAGCTTGGCATAATAACTGTACTCGATGAATGCAGGTTTAATGATATGCAAATCCTGTAACGGTTCATTTCCATCAGAAGTTTTTGCATTTCGTTTTTATTGTTTACTGGCTTTCCCTTAATACATTAAGCTTAAGCGCAATGATTTTCCATTTAAATAACAATATATTTTATGAGACTTTACAAATTATTATTTTGGTGATAAAGTTGACAAAAGCTGTTGTCAAGCTGTTCCCAAACTAAATACAGGGTTGTTTATTGTAGTTGTATGTCATTTATCTATATAGAGTATAAGGTGTTCAATGAAGAGGAACAACTCGCGCGCCGCAATAGCCATTGTGGCAAATAGGGATAAAGTAAAGGAATCACAGGAGACTACAGACCGCAGGGAGACAGGCCACAGAAGTTCCTAAAATTTCCTGGCTCGAAGACCCCCTAAACCAAGCATTGTCCAGTGTTTACGGGGAATACCCTTTCCTTCGTGTAAGCTTCCTCTCATATGTCCGGCACCGCCTTACGCCACGAAACACAGAAACACTTGAAAGCTGTGAATGTAGCTGAATTAAAGGAAAATTATGAGAAAGGAGGCCTTGGTACATGAGAGACCACCCAAGCATTCGCCTGCCGTCCACGGAAAGCCCTAAAAATGCAAAGACAGAGTAGGCGTCAACTGAAATGGTATAGACATGGAAAAAATGATTGAGCACATTAAGAGAGCAGAATATTTGTAAGTACCACGTCGTGTTTCAGCGGGGTTTACACGAGTCGATATTTCCAACATGTAGCTGAGTTTATGGATAATCTCTGTTCCTTGTGTTATCGTCTGTCGGACACACAAATAGTCTTGTTTGCTTTTATTTTCATCGGGGAATCACAGTTTCAAATGCCTGTAAATCTAAGGTGCTGTTATTTTCAGAGTCATTGGTTTAACAAGACAACTTGACCAGATCCTTGAGCTTCGAGAAGCCTAACAGAACGCTGTTTGTTGTAAGCCCTGTGAGTACAGAGCAATATATCTATGTAGTATCCACGGAAGACCCTCGCGTGAGAAATGGCCCGGTCTAGCAGAGGACAGAAAAAGCAAACAAAACAGATGGTGAGTGATAGCAGGCACCCATTACTACCGTAGTAAATCTACCAGAATGCTATCATTTTACTAGCTGCTCGTCCGACTGTGCAAGTTACAGATAATGAGGAGTGATGATGGTGCATGATGCAATGCGCTGCAGATAAAAGAGAAATTATTAACAGCAGTTTAGAATAAGAGAAACAGGATATTGACTTGATGAATCAAATTGGAGCACACCAAAGGAAAATGAATGTTAATTTGATGGCCAAGTCTGTTGCTTCATTTCTCTGAACATCAAAGACAGAAGCTTCCTCTTTCATTCGTTCTTTAATATTATCAAACACGTTAGTTCTTGACTTCCCTGTCCTAATTTTCTCTTTGTTCGCATCTCGTTTTATGTTTATTTTATTAGATTTGTTGGTTAAACCTTTCCACTTCATTAATTTGTATCATAATCAGATGTGTATTAAGCATCTCTTTATTTTGTCTCGACTTCCTTTTAAAGCGAAATTAAATGGTTGTGTTGGTAAAACCACGACTCTTTTGCCATGAAACTACAAACGTATTCTACCTTTTCTGCTTATTTTTATATACGCTTGATTACGTATGTAATGTTTTTCTAGATATTTCAAATGCAGTCATAAACTTTCTGTTCCACTTAGCATTTTCATACAGTTTTATCTTGCTAGTTTACAATAAAATGTTCTCCCATTTATTTAGGAGCTACAAATAACAGGTAAATTACGTTTTACAGATATAATAATAGTTCCATAAAATACTGTGAAACCTTTTATAGCAATGTATCTGTGAAAATTAAAAAATCCACAGTTTTCTTCTGATTGCTTTGAATTTTTTCCACACACTCAGAACATAAAATAAATACTATACATACAATTTCAATGTCATATGTCAAACCATTATTAAATTACAAATATATTTACTAATAAAACTGTCATGCAACATTTTTCCGGTTTTTATGAAATTAGCTTATTTCTCGTATATGGAAGCAAATGTGCTGATTTAAAAAATTATAATTTTTACAGAACACGTACCGTTTTTATGAAATCCGACACTTTTTACATATTTTACGTGCGATGCTCAATAAAGAGTGGCACTGAATTTTTTCCCTTCCGTTCAGTGTCTGCTTGCGACATCTGTCCATGTGTCATTGAACTACGTAATTTGAGTTCAGTATACAAATATAAGAAATTGCCATACCAAAATTATTTAGATTTAATTATCGTAATTTTTTGTACATATTTATCAACATTTTCAATTCTTTCGGTGCCAGTTACGCAAAATACTTAATTTCAGCTCAATTATTTATTTCTTTTAACTAGCACACGACAAACTTTAATAGCTTAATCTCTGAAGGTATCCTGAAAATATCAAGCTAATAAGTTAGAAACTAGGGTCCAAGGAGCTTTTGAATTTTGAAAAACGCTGAAAAAAAACTGAGAAAAATGAATTTTAAAGTTGAACAGTATGTTTTTGTACTTTGCCTAAATCCAATCAACCTAAAATTCCCTAGCACCATATGTGGGACCATCTGTTGCTTTCTTCTTGGTCTCAGTAGCACTTTTTGAGAATTTTAAGTTTATTTGGTTGTTTCTTAATATGAAAACTTTCCTTTCGCCTTCATATTGTTCACAAAATTTAGAAATTTATTCTTCTTAGCTAATCTCTGCACTATGCATTTTCGCAAATTTATACATAAAGGTCATAAAATATGTGCTGTTTACAGTCCTACTATAGACGTTAAAAATCTATTGACTATCTAAGCAATGCCTTATATATATAACTGGAACACTGAAGTAATCTGGCAAGATTAAAGAATTACAGAACACTGACAGCATTTCTCTGTTTGGAAGCAAAACATGTGTCAAATTCGCCACATTTCAGTTCGATATATCAAATTCATTTGAGCACAGCCAACTCACAACCTTTCTGAAGCAAAATTCCTTGCAAGGGACCAAAATCAAAAATGCGTTTCAAAACTGTAGCGATGGAGTTTAGCGAGGAATGCTCATCCGCACTAGAACACTTAAATTCCCTCCTGAAGCTTTAAAATGGCTGATAGTGACAAAACTAAAGCGTAAAAATTTTGGGAATTTGTACCAAATTTCACAGATACATTGCCTTAATGCGTAGTCCTTTCGTGTAGTTATAAAGAATGTGATACATTTAACAACTTAAATGAGCATAATAAATTAAAATTCTATATCATCTTAAAATTACTATTTCTTCCCAGATGTGTGTCAGTAAACTTCAAGGAAACATTACTTTTAGTAACTGTAGAATTTTTACAGAGATGATTGGGTAGTTTTTTTCTATGTAAGGGATTATAAACGTGGAAAATTTAGCATTAGTGACTTAGGGTTCTTGATTTCGATTTATTATATTCCGTTATATTAATGGAAACTACGGTATTCTGTATGAAATCGTGTGCATTTCTTGTAAACGAATAGGATATTTTAGTTAGGACTAACATAAGAATTATTTAGTTTTCCTGTAATGTGTATCAAAAATAAATGTAAGTTAACTGAAAGCTCTGTGTCATAGCCGACGAAGTCTCTTCGAGCTCCCAGCTCTCGGCTAGGAAGTGTTAGGGAGCCGGAGGTGAAACAAGACAAAGAACGAACTAGCCGTGAAGAACCAGCCGGGCAAGGAGAATGTATTTGTACTTTGTACCTACGTGTTCCTAAGTTATAATGCTTGGCCTTCCCTCCAAAGCGTGTTGCCAACAAATCCCAAAACCCGCCCAACTCCGTGGTGTGAGGTTGCGTGTCTGCTTCAAATTCAAGGGGACCCGGGTCTGAGAATCATTTCACACATTTTATTCATCGACCAATATGATCTATCGGATTAAGGATGTTAAACTTTTATAAAAGCCCCACACCAGTGTTACGTCACACGGCTGCGGCACCTGAACACATGATTGTGTTGACTGAACGTTAGAAGTGAAAGACTTTCTGCTCCAAAGACTATAACAAAGTCACGGCATTTTGTATTCGAGATGAAGACAATAAAATTAAGTGCTTGATTTGTAAGACTTGTAGTTGCAGATTTTGTACCATTTACCTTGTTCACGATAAACTTTATTCTCCCGGAAAGATACAACGAAATTTTGAAGTAATTGTACGACACATTCTCTTCACAATTTGAAGACCTAAAAACATTTGGAACCAAAGTCCAACTATTTTGCACTCCTTCGAAGTTTCCATGTGGTGAGGCTTCACACGAGCTACAAAATATGAAAATACTTGCATTGCAGAATTCCACGACTGCAAAATGTTCTGATAAAGAGGGTTGGGAATTACTTAGGTCTTTGTCCTGCTGTGAGTATCCGGGATTACGTTTGTTTGCCTTTAGTTTAATGACAGTCTTTGGCTCTACTTAAATCTGCAAAAATGTTCAAAAATGAACTTCACTAAAAGTGAGTATCTCGTCAAGATAACTGACAATCACCTTGGTTATCTTTTGAGACTGTGCAGTTCACCTTTTGCACCAAATGTTGAAGACCTTCTGAAACGTAAATTGTGCCAAGCAAATGATCCTCAGAAACATCATGGGTTAATCAGGAGTAGAATATGAATTTGCACGCCTTTGATATCCTGTACAGACGAATGACGGCACAGTGCCGCCACTGGAACTCGGTGACCACGGATAAATGCGTCACTCTATCCCAGCGGGTGGAAGGAGGTGATTTCAACCTCCTCTTACCTGCCTACAGTTGAGCAACACCGTTTTAACATAACAATGGCTTATACCAGATATCTAGAACATCAATAGGTTTCCACAAAGGACTTCTATAGTGGTCGTCGTGTACTAACTTGGGCTTTATGTGTTGGACTGTGTTACGTTTGTCTACGACTCTAAATAAGAACCAAGGAATGTTATATCTCTGAATGAGATCTTAAAAAATCTTATGTATTAAATAAGTTATTTTCACGTTGCATGGAAGATTGTTATGTTTGGAATAAATTAAATTAGAATGAAATTGTGGGGCTTCCAAAATTTCCACATGTATATGTCTTTAAAGTACCTCTTAACGGTCAATACAAATAGTCACTTATTGTTCTCCCTAATTAATGACGTCACTCTTAAAGTATTAATTCTGGTGGCACCAAAGTAAGACCAATGGTTTTAATGTAAACTTTTGAGTTTATTAACAATTGTCTATAACGTACTAAACTCAGTTTAATTCTCATTCTGTCCTTTGAAAAGTCTACAGGTTAAGTGACCCATTAAAATGGATAACCTAATGGAGAAAATGTCACAGTTACCATGAGAGCTCACATAATGCAACATACACAAAGGAAATCTACAGTAGTAAAACAGTTCAATCATTTTCCATTTTTTAAAGTGTTGTCGCTTTTCAAATCCTTTGAAACATCGTGCTATAGATTTGGTTTCCTCTATCCCCGTTGTGTATTCAGCAAAATGTGTAATCGATTTATTTCTGCAAAGGTTTGTGTGTATCAATATAAAGTAGATATAAGAATACGTTTTGGTAGGAATAGATTGTATAAGCAATATAAAATAAAGGATATTAGGTAGAGAAGGTTATGTGAGTGTAACACATAAGATGTTTAGATAGGTACTCACCTAGTGGAAGTGTGGTATCTAATGTATAACTATGAGTTGTAGCGTGTGCAGACCGAACCAAGGCAAGTTGATTTTTTCGTTTTCCAAGATAAGGTCACAGCAGAAGTTAGTTCATAGTTAAATCCACTTCGATCGGAATACCAAATGCAGTGTGGCTGGGAGTTTTCTTGTTTATTTCTCCCACAAAACGGAACCCAGACTGAAGAATGTCTCCTCCTTGTATGTCTCTGTTTCGTGACAGAAATAACGTGTCTACGGTATATTCGGTACCCTGACATTATACGTGCATTTAATATTTGCCTCTCTTGCATTTGGCTTTGCCCAAATTTTCGGGTATCAGTAACGGACATGCCTTAGATCGGAATACTTTGTTTCATCACCAGTCCTTTAATTGCCTTTCTTGCTCCAAAGTGGTGTTCGTTACATCTTCTATTCTCAACATAATTAGGATTGTTACTAGAACCTCTAGCTCTCCTTTGAATAGTAAGAGTAGTAATAGTAATAATAACAGTAATTATTAATCATATTATTACAATTTGTACGAAGAAGTAAGTTCCAATCAGTAATTTTTAGCTCTAGATAGGAACTATGCAATGTATTCTGTATAAAAGTGTTGACAAAATGGTTTTAGCCATCTCATGAATTTCTTACTAACAGTACAATGAACGCAAAACTCCTAGAATTGTTGCTGTAGCAGACAACCCAGATGTCCATTCTAGCAATGGTTTACTGTTTGAAGTTACTCGGAGTAAGCGATATGATACCTTTGCTTACTGACAGCGAACAACATTACAGTCTGTATCGAAAGTGTTCTGCATGTGGTTGTGTTTTCAAGGAGAGCAGTAAATTAAGCTTATTTTATATTTGTAATATTTATAACAATGGCTTCTGTTTTCAAAGTTAACTGGCAAGATATTGCATATCAAAGGAGGTGCATAATTACAAATATACTCAACTTCATGAAGCAAGAGGCAAAGATTAAGTGAAGAATCAGTGAATCAATGAATGCATGAATGAATGAACGAACGAATATGTGGTGCAGTGTATAACCGGTGAAGAGATATTTGACTGGTTACTTGATGGAGACTGATTCACTATATAGCTGTAATTAATAAGACATGTCTCACCTATTGCGTCAATAGTTCTCCCATTTATTAGCATTTTAGGTTATAGTCCTTCGAGAACCATATTAAGAAGTAAAAAAGGAAATCAGATATTTGTGTAATTGTATGTCTACTTACTTTTCGTCAATGCGTTCCATGTACGTAGGATTTTTATACGTGGCGAATGACCTTGCTAGTATCTGTGCGAGTGATGTCATGCAAATTGGTGGTGGGGTAACGTCTCTGTATCTTACTTGAAATAAACAAGACACTGCAGATAATGCAAGCGAGCACTGTGCTTAACATGCGCGAAGGTGCGTGATTAATTACACGAAGTAGGAGGAATAAGAACTTGACAGCCCATGGCCTTATAAATACAAAAGTGACCTCGATCATAAGCCACTGCGCAACGTCAAACCATTCGTCACCTCTGTAGAGTGTAGGCAGCAGAAAGAGTCCCACAGTAATTCCAGAAATTTTATATTAGGACACTTTCGTTGAGGACAAAGATGAGAAAAGTGGGACGAAGAGAATACCGTGAAATGAAGTAAGGCCAGATGTTTACGTGGCAGAGTGGGCGTGACTGATTGCATGTCATCTCGTGTTAGTAGGGCCAATGCCATCTTTATTTACAAGCAAGAAACACTAGGTTCAAGTACTCTTGGGAATTTAGGATAATTTATATTAACTAATGGTTGTACAAAATAAGTGAATAATTGTGCAAAATAGGCAACTAAAGTTCTTGCAGGACACAGCTGCATAGATTCTAAGTTTGCTCGTTTACTTTTATTAAATAAGCTTTTTGTTAAGGAAGTTAGCTTAATTTCCTTAACTATATAATGGGTATAGGTATAGGTTATACAATAAACACATGATCAATTACGCCTCTCCCCTACTAGAACTGCCTAGAGAAGGCGATGTAGTCCTCTCCTGTCCACGGGGAGTACTACTTCCGTTAAGTAAGTATCTGCCCGGCACCACCATGCACCACAAAATCTATAAGCACACCTAAAAATAAGAAGGAAACAGACTGAAAGGTAAATCATGGAAACGAAACCGTAGTAGATGAGAAACTACTCCAGCATTCGATTAGCAACCAGGGAAAGCCAAGAAATCGTCCCATGACTGAGCTTTCTGACCCATGGATTTTTTCGGGGGTTTCTCCGAGTCACCAGGTGAATGCTGGGAAGGATAATTGCATCCCCCGAATTTCCTGTCCTTCCATTTCGTTTCATTAATCATTTCATTCATGCTCCATCCCGTTGGTTCTTTCGGGGTCGCAAGTGTCAATGATGGCGTTAGGTGCATCTTGGCAGGAATGCTATACCCACAGAAACTCGGTTCGTCCCACGTTGTCTGTGGGATTCGGGTGCAAAAGGGGGCCACATCTGGGAGCGTTGGACCCGCGCCGTGGTCCCTCATGAATTGGCCCGGGAAGATCTAAAGACCTCGAGGTATCGTCAAACTTGGGAAGCCTTAGGGACCTCTGTCAATATCTGTCCCGTTAGTCTGGATCTGGGCGCCCGGTGTCTCTTCTCACCTCGTCCTTCCACCTGGGGATGTTCCCTTAGGGGCATAGGTCCAATAAGCTTGACTTCGCTGCCGAACCCCCTCCGTATCTTACCTATTCCTAATCGTCCTGTATCCACATAAGTATTTATGAATGGTTCTTAGTATATACTAAGATGTGTTTTGGCTATCCGCAACATTTTCTGCAAAAGCAATTGATTTGTATCAGAATGTGCAATTTACAGCTAAACTGTTCAAAGCAAAACTGTAAAACAGAAATAAATACAATATTTTAAAATTTATTTTGTTTGTTAACGATGCTGTCATCCCGCCTATGTAGCGTGATGGTTAGCGTGTCTGCCTCACGTTCAAGAGGTTCGCGAGTTCGAATCCTGCTTAGGGTAAGTTATCCGGATAAGGTTTTTACCGAAGTTTTCCCTTATCCTGAGAAGACAAATGTCGGGTAACTTAAAGCTCTATGGACCTCGGGCTCATTTCACCCATTTCAGTCATTCACCGTCCGATATGACATTACGTTGGAGGACGTTAACAAAAAGAGAGAGAGAGAGAGAGAGAGAGAGAGAGAGAGAGAGAGAGAGAGAGACGCTGTCAGTTGCCTCCGGTGAGCCAAAACTTAATCCTGCAGGAGTTCATTTACACGCCAATAAATCTACTGTATGTTGCTGTTGCTTTTTAAAAACATCTAGTCCGGACTTGGGTTTGGAATGTGACCTTGGGATCAGTAGAGCAATGTCTAACGAACTGAGCCACCCACACCGATAGTAAAAATATTTAGACTAATTTTGCATATATTTGCAAAGAAAGAAACCACATAGCTTGAGCACACAAAAACTGCTATGGTTTACGTGTCTGCTCGAAAGCATTGGAGTTATGTCCTCCCCCGCCCATCTCTCTCTCTCTCTCTCTCTTAATCCACACTATAGACGGTCACATGCAGTGATATTTTTAAAAAATTGTTTGAAATATACGTATTAGCTTAGAATTATGAAATATATATGAAATGAATGAAGAGTTTCTAACCACTAAGACCAAACAGAAAACTAGAAGTGCCATTTTTGGGCCATTTTCAACTTAGTTTGTTTTTGATCAATATTTTCCAAGATATTAAAGCAAGTATCTAATCCATATTCATCATAGCGTGTAAATATATGTCTGGAATACAAACAGCTCTTTGGTGTATCGTAAGTTAGTGTTTTGATCAGGCAAATGTTTCCACATTCTATTGCCTAGCTTCAGTTTTGAGTTGGGTGGAAATAATTTAATTGCTATGGTTCTGTATATTACTATTTACTGCGTTTTTGGCAATTATATTTTTTTGTATTTCTAAAGGAAAATATGCCCCACTTTAGGCTTCTGAATATGCCTCAGATAACAAAGGGTCATTGGCATATTGGTATCGTAGGTTGAGTTGTAATTGTTTATAGAAAGAAGACATCGAAAACAAAAACACCTGTGTCTCGGCTTTCTTCCCCATAGGAAAAAATGTATAGAGCTCTATGTTGTGACAGATGATTTCGGTCTCCCTTTAGCTCAACGATCAGCTGCCTGGGATGGGATAATAAATTTTGCTCCGCACTGAGGCTACAAGTATAATCGCGCAAGACTGAACTAAACATAAGTTGCAGCCGAGATTGAATGTAGCGAGGAGAAAGTCGGCCGCAGTTACGTTTAATATGTTTTCTGGTAACGTATGATTCCTAGAGCGAAAAACTGAAGAGATAAAAAGATCTATGTTACATTTCTTTCGTTCTCTCGTTTGATACTTTTGAAACACCAGTTCCTCATAAGTTATGTTGTAGAAGAAACAGAAAAATGTGGTTTGAATTCTTTGTGCTGAGAAGCTAAAGCTGGCTATCAAATCTATTAAACTATACCAAAGCTTCTTTTGTAGGAAAAACACACAAAGGTGTAAACAAATGTCCATTACGTACTCTAGAGCAGTATTATTTTTTTTTGTTGTTTAATGACGCTGTCAATTGCCAGGGTCACATCAGTGTCAACGTTGTGCCGGAATTTCGTCCCGCAGAAGTTCTTTTCCGTGCCAGTATATCTACTGACATGTGGCTGTCGTTTTTAAGCACCTTTATGAACCATCGGTCTGGGTCGGATTTGAACCAGCGACCTTGGGATCAGTAGGCCAGCGTCTAAGCAACTGAGCCACCCAGACCGACTCCAGAGTAGTACGTCATATACATATAGGATGCCATATTAAATTGTATTGTGTTTTTTCCCTCTTATTACATATTGTTAGTCTTTCAGTCAACCTTACATTCAGGTTTATGCGGCTCATTGCTTCCTTTCCTAAGTAATTGAAAGCTGAAATAGAAGATGTAAGTACGTGCCTCATGGCAGGAAAGCTTAAGCAGGTGATGATATCACATTCACGTTTCCTAGAGATAGTGGCAATGAAGTGGCTCCTGCTGCCCAGAGTAGGAAATAGACGCAGTTAGAGAAATACGTGCCTTCGGAAAATTGACAACAGAGAAGACTTTCTTCAAACCAAGAAAAAAGAAGGGGCTTCAATGTTTCTTCCCTGTATTGGGAGAAAACCATATCTGGGGTCGCAGTTCAAATACAATTATGGCATTTTTGTCACATTAATAGCAGCCCTTTAGGATATGAGTTAACTAATAATTGTAGCCGTGACCACGGAAACAAAGATTTGCTTTAATCCTCTTTTGGAGTCATTTAAACGAAATGGATTTATCAAAGCCATAACAAATCTACTTACAAGTAGATGACATCTAATTCACGTTTGAAGGATCGGATATGTAATATTATACTTATTGATACAGTCACCACGGCTCCGTGCTAATCTAGCCAAATTGAATGAATAACTGAAATGATAAGTGTGTAACTGAACCTAAAGTCTTCCTTATTTATCACTCTGTACAGACTAAGCACTTTCATAATACACAGAATGGTAAAGCAAACAAAAAATGCACTATTGCAGGAAAACACCTAAGGCAGTATTGCCAACCTAAAATATAAACACAGATATATTATGACTCAATGACTCCAGAACAACTTGGGGAGGAGAACTTAGCACCTTGCCTGAAAGGCGACCTCTTGTGCTTATGTCACTGACGGGGCACCCCCGGGAGGATGGATGAGGCGAATGGAACCGAAAAGCGGTTGGAACGCCACCACCACAGAGCAGGTGGCACGGTCCCTACATTTGCCCTGTTAGAAGCTCCCCGGCGGAAGATGGCTTAGCTCTCCTCCCCCTTCCGGATTGTAGCATCCCACGGGGGCCCCGGAAACCAGTGGCTCGGCTTCCAATCCGGGGGACTAGATTTCCAGAGCGCATTTCTTCCCCTGCCAAGCTGTTGCCACTGCGCTAGACAACCCTTCTAAACCTAATAGAAACCTAACAGGATGAAGGGTGAAATGAAATGATTAATATGACGAACTGGAGGAACAGTATTCGTCTGGTGACCCGGGGAAACCTTCGGAAAAACCCACCGGTCAGGAAGTTTGGGCACGGGGATCGAGCTCGCGAGTTCCCGAATGAGGGATACAGACGTTATCATCTGAGCCATCCCGCTCGTTCAGATATATTAACTTTAGATTTATGACACAAATTATGTAAAGTGTAATGATATTTTTGGTATAGCTAGGAATCTTAAGTATGAGCGGAAGCAAATTTGAGAATCGTAGAAACGACGGATGTGTCCATGTAGCCACAGAAAATCCTTTATCACAGGGGTGCGGTAAATTCTAATCATCTATTGTCCGGGTAGTAGAAAGCTAGGAACGTACCGTTATATTACTAGAATTGTGTAACCGCTGAGATTTCTCAGGTTCACCTCAACGCATAACTAATAATATTCATGTATTTCGTATTTAGCGCGATGTTAGCTAAAGTACGGAACCCGTAAAAGGAGTGTTACTAAGTCACGTGATAATTCTTAATAATTGATAAAAAGAAGGAATTTGTTAGAAACGGGCATACTTCAACACACTGATGTACTTTTTAGACGTGGCACTTAGAATTTCATGTCTGGGGTCTGCACGATGGAGTTCGACGACTTCGTACCTGCTGCTAAATGCCAGCAAATCTTGGAACTAAATATTATATACCAGTAGCGTGCTTCACGGTATTTCCTTAGACAACACAAAAGACTGCATGATGGCTTAGACTGAGCTGGGAGCTGTTTGTCCCTATCTGTGTGCAGATTTCTGTCGCCAATGTAAAGGATATTTCTGAACTCCATGCCACACTTAATAAACCGACTTAAGATTATTAATTTATGAACCCTCCCCCAATCGGAGGATGTGCTAATGAAAGTAATTGCTCGATTACGAAACATAATTTTTGGAATAGAATCATAACCAAATGTTGTGTTTAGAATTGTGTAACGTCAAATTCTTTGTTTCAATCTCACAATCAAATAAAGAACACTGTTCTTACCTCTTCCTAACCTCCACTTACTATGCTTGTTACAAGATACCACAGCATACGCAATAAACCATTCATGTAAACCTACATTTTGTGGCAGTAACGCTCCTGGTTATCAAGCGCGAGACCCGGCTTTGATTTCCGGTAACAACGTGGGGTTTTTGTCTCGCTGCGAGGCCTGGGTCCGGGTACAATCAGCCCTGTAAGTCCCTGAGGGACCAATTTTGGAGATACTTGATCAAGAAGCAGGGGCCTTGGTTGCAAAGACCGCATACACCGACCGGGTGGATCAGGGCGCTGACCACGTCCCACCCTTCAATGCTGCACCTTCATCCGTGATGGCTGTGATAGGCAGAGGCCTTGGACCGGAAGGGGCTGTTGCACCTTGGGGTCTTAGTTATGCCGCCCAAAGATAAAAAGTACTTATGTATCTTTTAGCGTGTCATGTAGACCTAGCATTCAAGCTATGAACATTTGTGTACCTTCTAATCTACTGCTTATTAACATGCTTCCACAGTAATATGTGAAGCTCGTATTCGGGAGGTCCGTAGTTCAAATCCCGCCAGGACCGTCCCCCTTGACTGATTTTTTTCCAGGGTTTCCTGGCTCCTCATAATCGTTAAATGCCGGGGGCATAACCTAAAGCGTAGGCCTGGGACGTTTTTCCGCAAAGCATCATTTCAGTTCGTGTATCATCAGTGTAGTGTCGTATGTATTAAAATGGACGTTATAATGATGATGATGATAAGGATGAGGATGACGATGACGATGACGATGGCTTGGATTGGATTGGATTTGGTTTAAGGGCGCTCAACTTCTAGGTCATCAGCGCCCTTGATGACGATGACCACGACGATGATGACGATGATGATGATGATAGTCATCGTCGTTATGATCACCATCATCTTAGTCGGTCTGGGTGACTTAGTTGGTTAGACGCTGCCCCAGACCGATGGTTTTTAAGTGTGCTTAAAAATGACAGCTCCATGTTAGTAGATTTACTGACATGTAAAAGAACTGCGGAACGAAATTTCAGCACACCGGCGACGCTGATGTGATCCTAGCAATTGACAGCATTGTTAACAACAACAACAACAAATCATCACTATCATCATAATCATAAACTTCAGATGAAAAGGGTCACGACATGCTTATTTTCTTTGCCAAAACTTGAGTCTATTTTATACTACTCTATGGACCTCGGGTAATTGGAGCATCATTTCACCCATTTCATTGATTCACCGTCCGATATGACATTACCTTGGAGGATGCTAATTAGAAAAAAGGTCATACTGCTATACAGAATTTCCAATGCGAACGTTTAGGTTGATTCTAACGGCTGAGGGAATTGAAATAGCAGCGTAATAAATCCAACCTTCATATCACGGGAATCGTCATGTATGTGAATGCAGAAAGCAGAACAATTCTCCACCTGTATGCAAATGCTGCTATCCTAACAAAAAGCATAAAATGAGAACACTTCATCGATATTGTTCCATTTTAAATAAAGGATAAATAATAAATATTTATGTGTCAGACAATTACAATTACACGCTAACTAATCGGTTCACATCAGTTATTTCAAAGAGTCACTTGTAGCCCAGATATTATTCTTGAAAACATGCTTCAAGAGTTTCGTTTGATGTGAATCCTAAATTCTTCCGTGATGGCAGAATTATATATTTTAGCAATGTATAAAAACTCTTTGGGTTCTGAATCTGAACATTTGTTGGTAGTGCAGTACATATGCTAAAAGCTACACAAATCTGTCATCAGTTATGGTCTAAACCTGTATTTCAAGTGTACATTTTAATTTTTTCCTCTAACTACCATACACACATAAATGGATTAACTTTGCAATATCTGCAATATGCGCTCCCATTTCACTGTTAGAAATGATTAAATATTTCAAATATGAAGAATTTCTAAACTCTCTGCAGCCTTTAGACATTTTTCCCTACATGGAGGTAGCAGATTGAGCTGCATAAAATTTTTCTTCACTTCGAAAGCAAAACAAGAAACAAAAACAAACCATCTAAAACAAATACTGTAATTATATTCCATTATTTAAACTGAAATTGTCCTATAAATGAATTCACATTCCTTTGGTCCTTCGGAACATGAAAAAGCATTTCTTTTTAATTTAAGAGAAAGTATAAAATGGCTAGTATTGCATTTTGGAGACCCCGGTTCAAATGTATCTGAAATTATACATACTCAAGAAAGTTTCCATGCCATACAGTGCAGAGCAAAGGGTAATGGATAGACACCTCTGGGGGACACCTCGCGCACCGCAGAGAACTATTGCAGCTAACACCGCCCCCGCCCCCCCCCTCCCCCCCCAGGACGAAGGGATGAAGAGAAGGAGCCGCAGCACGTCTCAGCTAGACAGGCCACGGTGACGCAGGGAACTCCTTAACAACCATCTCTCCGGGTTAGTGTCCATAAGCATTCCCCTATGAGAGGATAGCAATCACACAACGCCACCCTGCACTGAAAGCAACAGTTACAATGCGCGCCATCTGTCCGGTACTGCCATACACCACGAGCTTGAAAGCAGAACTGAAAGATAAGGAAACGGAATAAATGAAAATGATATAAAGAAAATCCTAGAAGGAATTCTAGCATTCGCCTAAAGGACAAGAGGAAACCATGAAAATACCGAAGTCAGAGTGCACTGTCGACGGGAATAAAACTCGCGACCTCCCAAAGAGTCTCAGGAGTTACCGCGGTGCTACCTAACTCGGAATACAAAATAGCGCACGTGCAGTTATATGGTTTGCATGTTTCCATTCATTCCTGCTTATGGCTCGGAAACCGGGCAAAAATCATTTTTGTTAGAGTTCGGGAAGACGAGGCCAACATAATATGTTCATTTTGGGTCACTGTAGGTTATAAAATGGTGTTTTATCTGTATTTGTTTGCTTTGTCTGGGTGTTTGCACTAATTATTCCATTTTAGCCCCTTGTGGGTTTTTATATCCTTCTTTCAACTATATATTTACTGCTCTTTCTCCACTCGGACACACAATTAATAGATTAACAATCTAAAAGGTATGTCTGAAAGAAGAAGGAATTTATTCATAAATCTCTCACCCATTATTTTTCGTGCCATCATATCTTTTTAAGCAAAAAAAATTTAACTCTATTTCAGAGAATACGTTTTGGCTGATACTTTATAAACTAAGCGTATCGATCTCTACGGTCTGCAAGATGAAGGTGTTAAAGTTAATCAAGGGGCGAGAAGTAGAACAATTTGTGGGAAATTTATACACATTCTGTTTTAAAATGTTACCTCTAAGGATATTGATTATTGTTTAAATATGTAATTGAACTAACATTATTAAAAGTATTATTTGATATGTTTCCTTTTCCTGCTATTTTATCCGTTTTGGGATATTTTATACCTACCTATAGGACTTTTATGCAATTTATAAGGCGTCAACTTCCGAATACTATTTGTGATATTCTGACTGTCAGGCATAAGAGCTTTGGAAATAACTAACGCGAAAATTTAAATGTTTAATACCACCAAAAACGCACACTAAATGATTCTTGTCTAATAATGCTCTGTTTTGTATTTCAGTATGTGACCTCATTTCTTTCCTGAAAATCCTTTTCCTCCGACTCTGTTGGTTTCGCCCGTCATTTTAAATTAGCCTGAAGCGTGGTGGGTACATGCCCGTGCCTTGTACAGTTAACTGCCTACCAATGTTGAAGTTACTTCTCATTAGAAAAATCCACCCTTGAACAATTAAGTCCTTCGTGTATTCAGAAAACTGTAGAATCCTTCATAGTAAACTCACAATAATGGCATAGGATATTATTTTAAGCAATGAAGTGTAGAGGTACCAATTACGAGAACTTTCTAATACAAAAACCTATATTTTCTGCTAGAGTTTCTGTTGAAGGTTTAGATGGCTGTTCTCCGTGTGAGTTTCCTAGGAAACTGTCATATTTATACCTTCCCATTAAGAGTACTGAAATTGCTAATTTATACAAATGTCAACCAGGTTAGTTCATTTGCTTTTTATGAAATGCAGAATATATACATGCAAAGTAAGGTAACTAGAAATATACAGAAAATCCTGGAAATTAAATAGGTTGAGGAGGTCATACGTAAGTTAAAAACACGATTTTCTTTACTTTTCGAGTTGAAGGACACTGATAACATCCCAAGTCTACAGATACGATGGATGAAACGTAGATTATTAATCACTGCCCATAAGAATCCACGATTCAAGGACTTTAAGGTTAACCGACTTGTTTAATGTCTGTAGGGCAAGGGAAAACCCCGAGAAGTTCTTATTCACCCTTACACCCTTCACCTCACCTGTTAAATTGTGTGCGTGAGCTCAAGTATTTTATGCTTTATACAATCTCTTGACGACTGGCTTATCTGATTCCATGTGTTGCAATTGTTTTCTCACTACGTCATACAATGAGGAGAGCTTGAGGAAGTCGTTACACTAGCTAAGTTTATCACGGAGTGTTATGAATCACTGAAATTGTAGAGAGCCAGCTCCACGTGAAATACATTTGTCGTTACGCTTTGTTTTGGTTAGTCGAGCGCGGCTCTAACTATTCACGTCATGTTCTTACTGATTCAATGGACCAGTATTGAAATGTAACATGACGGACACGCCATGTTAAACATGTAGACAAGAGCATTGGCATCAGCATGGGCGCCGGTCAATATTAGCCCTGTGGTTTGTTTACAAAGTAAACCTGGTCCGAATGTGCCAACACAATAGAATGTGTAAGACGTGCAATTGCACTGAAAGTCAGATCTGACGTTCGGATACAATGCAAAACTCCCCAATGACTGAATGTGAGTGTTATCGGATACCGTGAATGAAATACCTGCAGGCTATATTAGGGCCTTCATTATGTGCTGCTTTCATTCAATATGTCCCTGATACGTTTTCCTCTATATGTGGGCTTCAGGCAACAAGGCTTGATCTGCATACGTGTTTCAGCAAAGCCTCTGCATAATTTTATTGTGTTCCATGATACAAAGCTGTGATCAGGAAAAATAGATGGACAAAATGAAGAGATATAAAATGACAACATGGTAATTTCCTTCTAAATTATTTCTCTTTAACCCTTTCACGGCTAATGACGGATCAGTGAGACGTTGTGCTGTTTTCCTTCATAGCTATAATTCATGATTCAGTTTGGTTTCTCCTTCCCTCGTGATGACATTATTGTGGTCTGAGATGTACTATCTCTCTGCCTTTCCACTTTGGCTTTTATTTTACATATGAGTGCTATTTTGGATTCCACTAGTTACATATCAAGTGTTTGTTCCTCATGCATGTGGTCCAGATATTACTGTTGTTTAAATCGTTCATAAACACGGCCAAGAGTTTATCTAAAATATTTGAAATATTTACCTGTAAAACTAACTTTAAAATTTAAAAGAGTGAGATGACGTGAAACTGAGATTTATTTAATTTATTAAAATAAGTCTACAGAAAGGTATAAATTAACCTTTACATGAATATAACTGTTAGGTGTATAAGTATTAAAAGTATGCAAGGAAGCAATAAAGTAATTTAGAAAACTAATTAACGTATTAATTCTATGTTCTTATTTCAAATATCTGAAAAAGTCTGATGTGTTGCACTCACATGACTTATTCTTCTTTTGTACTAACTATTTTTACAAAGTCTCATTACTCTATCTTCTTCATGGTAGTCAAGATAAACATTTTCAGAAATTATCTTATTGCATATGTCCGTGTAGGTGGAAAAGGAATATGGAAATACAGTAGTAGGCTTTGAGACATATCAAATCTTTTAAAGCTTGTCGTTATATGAAGGCTCTGAAATTCCGTTCTTTTTACACGACCAAGAGACAAAAAGGTGAATAATAAACCTTACATTTGTGAAAAGTTTAAGTGTTGTAAAACACTTAATGTTGAAGCGCTTCTACAAATTGCATCTTCCGATTTTATATTATAATTGATAAACTCCTTTCTTTCATTTGATAGCGGAATCATAGATTAAGAATATCAATGTTTGAAATAGAATTAATACAAATCAATCAGAATAATAATTAATTATCAATGAATAATTACTAGAGAAAATAAGAAAATAGGACCAATTTAAATTTTAACATCCGAGGAATATGCTATAACATTTGAATGTGTCAAGTTCGTCAGACAGAGAATTAGTTCGTGGTTACTAGGGTTAATTAGATCAATAGCGAGCGCCCAGAGTTTGTCTACCAATCCATAGAATTTGGATCAAGTTGCTAAACATGTAATCAACGAGCTAGAGTCAATTTGCCTGATGTAATCAGGGAGCGTAGAAAGGTTATCTTCACGAATTTCCGAGAATTTAGATACGGATAGAAGACGAAACACAAGGGATCTTGAACAACGCAGAAATTATGTTGCAACATGACATTGGTAGCTGCAAATAGGGGGTTGAAATTATTTAAAGGAGAAAGGGAGCGTCAAATTTTAGTTCAGAGAGGCCAAATCTTTTCTGGCTCATCAGAGGGAACGCTTTGTCTTGTTCTTTGCAGCGCGGTGTCGCTTGGAATAAATTAAGACCAACAGCCCCAACATGTGCGCCAAAGTATTTGTATACGAGCCCAGTTTTATTTAAGTAGCGAATTCTTTCATAATCTTTATCGGTCGGCAACGTCTCATTTGAAATAATTAAAAGGCTTTATGACCATAAACAGCAACATCCTTTCTGAACACCACAGCCACGCATACCCTGGGAGAAGGATCTTAGTGCTCGAGCTGAGATCTGGAAACGAAACCTGCAGAGGAACTCGAGACATTGTGAAATTACAAACTTCACTGGCGCCCAAAACAACCGATCATCATACTGGCAGCCCGAGGCATTATTCCTCAAAACTGCCTCACCTATGTGGAGAGAACACTTCATCAAACTTGTGGCACCAACGCGTGGCTTCAAAAACGCATAACTTTGCATCAAACTGTCGCACTAACTTGTGGCCATCACGTACTTTCCCCATAAAATTTTAGAAAAACATTTTCAGTTGTAGCACACGACTCTATAGGGAATATCAATTGCATAAAGTACAGTGAAGGAACATTGTCATTGAACCACTGAATTTTCACCTTACCTCTGGTCACAATGAGCTTTCGAAAAGGAAATTATATCCAGCTTGTTTGGCAAGCCAAACGGAAAGGAGTGAGAGCGGGACACCGTTCGAACATCAGAATACTCATTTGCCCGTTGCACTAACTCATTTGTGTACAAAGGCATGATTGGTAGAAATTAATAATCAAAACTAATTCGATGGACAGTTCTAATTTGCTAATTTGTGCTGTGGAATGCAAACTGAAATAGTTTAAAATGCAAATTAGAAAGCAGGGGTACAGAACTAGTATCAAAAATGGAGCAATATGTGATTAAGCTAACTGCAGTCTAAGCATTTAAAAAATAAACAAATTAACTTCCCGCCGTGTTTATCCTGACATGTTTCAACTCTGAAGCCATAAGACCAGCACTGTTTTTCAGCTTTGCCTTCACCATAGTCAAAACAACTTTTTAGGAAAGAAGAATACGTGCAAAGTAATCAGTTCAGACTTATGATCATACACTACCAAATATGTCGTAAGCTGTTTGTTTGAGACTCATATTTAGGAAGATATTCTCCTTCGGATAATCTGTGTTTTCAATAAAACGAGAATCCAATGTAGTAGATAATTCAGCCTAATTCATCCACGCTACCAGCGTTATTGCTTCTTTAAACATTCAGTAATGCCACTGTGTATAATTAGCTATTATTGTTTTAAGGGGCTGAGAAGTTAATTACGTTGCTATAAATAGGCAAACTATACGTTACCTCTAAAAGATAAATTAACAAACTATATCACTGGTATTGTGGTACCACATTGCCATTGACCACGTGCCACAAGTTCATGTAAGTCTCTGTTCTGGTGCCTACAGTAGTATGAGCCATTGTTAAATAAGTTCCTAAAATGCAAATTATGTTCCAGCAAAGCCGCAAAATAGGTTAGACTCCATTATGATATTTATTTTGATGTTTGCGTATGTGGAACGAGTTCGTGTAAAAGCACTTGTTTTACTCTCGCTCCGGAAAGGATAAAGCAGGAGACAGTATGCCAAGGCCTATATTTCTAATAACAGAGGGAATGCTTTCATACACATACACAACCTGCACGTTGCCACAGCGAAAGATAAACTTCAGGATATGCCGAGACCATGCTCTGAAGTGTACATTCTAATGACATGTGGGAACGAATTCATACAACTAAGGATAAATAATAGGAGATTAAAATACACCTCTTATGCGGTCCCTAATAAAAAGAAGAGGAAGTAAAGCACCACAAACCGTAACGTATTATGAACCCGTTCATGTAAATCCATAACCCGTTCAATCCTTATAAAGCTACAGGAATAAAAACAAAAAAGACTGCCCCCCCCCCCCAAAAAAAAGAAGAAAACACAATGAAACGTGACCTTCCTCTGTTCTCACACCCACATGTTGTAGCACGGTCCACAGGCTATACCTGTTCTTCGGTTTGCCTACCGTATTATCTATTAGCAGAATGTAGACGCAGAATCCAGCTTCCAGCAAAGCACACAGTTGGAGGGAGAAAAGAGGAGAATGTTATCAAGTGACACAAAAGGGTAATGACTGCTCCGTTCAGAATCATAAAGGCTGAGGGCAAAGCCCCGTCACACCGTCCTACAATATACATATTGTCTGCTGATCTCTCTCTCTCTCTTTCTCTCTTTCTGGCATCACTTATGTTTTAATGGACAAGTTTAAGGTCATTATCTCTCTGATAAACCGTTAATTAAGGGAATCTGTTGGTGAAAGTTGGGCAAAGGTGGTCAAAAATTACAATTCACGTTTTATATCTTATTATTAAGTACAACTCTCTAGGACGTGGTAAATATTTGTGATAATGGAGTGAAAATGAGGGACATAAGACCGTTTAAACAGCTCTGAGAGGAGAGCGTGTTATGGCATATAAGCTTTTCTTATAATTTTTTGGCATGATTTTCCAACATAACTAAGTGATTTTACTAAATGGTATTCTGTATATTTAAAAAAATGCACATTTTAAATAAAACTATATACTAAATTATGAAAATTACGTAGCACAGTTTTAGGGCGGTTACAATAGGCGAATTTAGAAATGCGTTCCTCACGGTTTTGATACTTTAAAAATTATCCAGTATATAAAATTCCTTTTGCTGCAATATTTAAATTATTTGAGCGAAACTTTGAAAATAGCTTTCCCAAAGGAAACTAAAACTAGCTCACTCAAATTTAGTAAGTTACATACTAGTTTATTGCAAAACCTGAAACGCACAATTTAATAAAATTATTTTAAAGGGCGACTAACTTAAAAGCACGTTTCTTAACAAAGTTATTTTCTAACTCAAGAAGGAACATAAATGTCAAATGTAGTTAAAAATATCGTAATGCAAATAATTCAAATTATATCATAATGAGCAACTTTTATAAAAGAGTTTGGGATTTAGAAACGCATAATACATGAAACACAATATACTTATATGTACCAAACTTTCCAGTTGTACTTACTTATACCAACCTAAGATGTAAAAAGTTCAAAATGCTCAGCAGAGTACTTTGAGATAGTTAAATTCACAGAGCTGTCCCTTATGTTCTCTACCTGGACAGAGAGCTGCGGAATTAGTTCATATCGCTGTTGGAACTTCAGCAATCTATTGGTTTTCGCAGGGTGCGATAAGCTTACATTACAGCAAAAACCCATATATTTACACCAACAACAGAAAATAAAAACAAATGTAATGTAAATTAACCTCTTGTAACACAAGATATTAATATTCATAAAATGAAAGATAAAAATGAATAAAATATCCATTCTCATTCTAGAATTTCAGCAACCCAATTAATTTCCACTGGACTAGGCACCTGCCTATTAACACATTTATAGCCCATTTTATGATCAGAATGGCATCCCAATTAAGACGTTCACAGCAGTAAAGCTAAACCAGCTCCTGACACTGAATCACTTCACGTGGGAAAGATAATCTAATGTTAGGTATAAATAGATTCCTACTGGATGGAAGCGGTGTAGTAAAAACTCTACTACAGCCAATGAAGGATGCAATCATGCGGTAACGAGACTTTGTGACCATCCTGTATATTTGTTCCAGCCAATGTAGAACGAGCTCATATAAATTTGATCACAGCAGTGAGATTTCTCACGCCGTCAATATTTCCTTTGTTTGAAAACAGCTCTTGCTATTTCAGAGTTTGCGCTCTAGTTTTTACAATAGAGACAGGTTTCAACTCCTTGTTTACGTTCACATATTGTCTAAGCCTACATCTATTGTTCTTGTATGCTAAGCGTGTGAGCAGCCATATGCTGTGGTGAATATTAAATCCCACAGCTAAAGAGCATTCCTTGCACAGTCATATTGAACTGTATTATTTCAGATCTTAATAACAAACAAAATTTAAGTCTGTATTATTTCAAGTATCTAAAAACTGTACGGCAATCAGCTAGAAAAACCATGTAACAAGTAGCAATGCTACAAACTCTTATATTTAATATCCTGTGTGATGACCAGGAATAGGAACTTTTTACTGCTAAAGCAAGGGCAGAAGCAATTAAAACTGAACTGTCACTAGATTATAGGCAAGGACGTTGTAATGTACAAACCACCCCATATCTCACACAGTTTGTTGGCGTTTGTAGACAGCACTAGACGCTGTCACTGACCCTTGGCCTCTCTTGCTTTGCATTCCTTGTAGTACAAAGTTTTGAGGGTACATAACTTGAAGTCCACTGCTTAAAGATTATTATGCCTATCGATAGCCTTCGCATGTTAACCTGAAGTAATTACACCTCAGTCTACGCGTTTGTCAGTAGAAAGTTTATGCTGGTAACACATACTCAGGATTTGGTGTTTAATAGTAGCATCAGAGTCTAATTGTCGACAAGGATGGCCAAGGTCGGCATTACAAACCATGTCCGTTTTCCCTGACTCAGAGTTTTTACGTGTTTTCCTCAGTCTTCATAACTGGGCAAATGCCTAAGCTTAGGCCTGAGACGTTTGCTTCTAAATTTTATTTCCGAATTGCTAATTTCATTTAAGTATCATCAGTGTTCATGCCTGTGGTATCACATGTAGTAAAAACCTGCATTAAACGTTACTAAAAATATACAACAAAGATATAAATATTATGGGTGTCAGAAACTTGTATGTTTCAAATCGAAGCGTATCGAGAACCTGTGATGACAGTGGTTTTAGTAAGCACATTTCATATTTGTAGAGATCTGTTATTTTGATTAATATGCCAATATTCACGCGATTGCAATGGTAAATATATCTTAATACCTCTTTTACTACTGATGCCTTCAACTTGATTATATATTTTACCACTCACTAACTCATGTCCATCTTGATATTAGTTTCACTGTTATATTTATATTTATTTGCTAATTCGTTATACCGCTACGTTTTTTTTTTTTTTTTTTTTTTTTTTTGAAACCCGACTTCAGTAATTAGTATTAGTTGTTTCTTAAACTATTACTGTTTCTCAATTCATTTGATTATGGTACCGAATTTACTCCTTTTTAAGTTTATTTTTCTGTATTTATTTGATACATGGACATCTTTATCACTGGAATTTTATACTAAACGAACACCACTTATTACTTCATAGTTGTTTGCCTACATCAAATTTTATAAGGTAAGATTTTCAGCCTTTGATCCAATTGTACACCTAACCTTGTTTTAAACTTCTTAACCCTTGTAAACACACCAAAATATTAGTGTTCGGTATACAATGTTTAGTGTTATTAAGCAATACAGAATTGCGATAATTTAACCTTAGCCGGGGTGAATTTCGCTCAATTTTGAAAACACGTTTCTGTTTAAAACGTCTCACTTATTTGTAATAGTAGTAGTGATAAAGGCACATATGAGTATTGGCAACTTCTGCCAATATTGAAGAACAGACATCACCTAATTGTTTCTCTTGATTCTTATGGATATTCTGGTATTCCATCTTAGGATAGGATAGACAAAGTTCGGAAGGGGAATTAGCACCTCGACCTGTTGAAGACACTTTGTGCCTATGCCCCTGATGGGACGACCCCAGGAGGTAGGGGTGAGATGAGAGGATATAAAAGGTGGTTGAAGGGACGACGGCAGAGGACAGGTCCCTGACAGCCACAAATTTGAGCTCCCCGATGACGGTTCTTACTTGGCTCCTTTCTCCCCTTGAGTGTACCCGGGACTTGGAGACCTTCCCCGATCCGGAAGACGAGGATTTACAAAGAGCAAGCACCTGCCATGCACGTCGAAACTCCCGTCGGCGCTGAAACCCTGAAACAACCAAAAAGATGAAAGGTGAAGTAAAACGAGAAGTGAGGTGAAATGGAGGGTCAGGAAGTTTGAGCGATGCTATTGTATTTTCCAGCATTTTCCTAGCAACTAGGGAAAGTCACAGAAAAAAATATCAGGAAGGTCAGCCACGGGAATCGAACCCACGACCTCCCGAATCCGAGCCTTACACGTTACCGTGGAGCCATCTCGCTCGGTTATTTCTTGGAAATAATTTCTTGTAAAGTAACCGAAATTCAATTCATAGCACGTGGCGCACATTTGATTAAAGTTAATTTGCTCCGAACAACGAGAATGCCAAAACGTTTTTCCCGAAGCAGAAAAGCAAAGGGCTATGTATACCAGCATGGCGAAGACCTGCCTGAATCAGAGATCCTGCTGGGAAAGAAGGGGAAAAAAAAAACAAAAAACAAAAACTGCACCTTTTTATTACCTACTTATATGCTGTATTACAAGGCTTCTAAACTATAATTCAGTAATGTTAGTGCTCTTTTATAATAAAGATGCTGAAATGTATCTTTGTCCTACTAGTAATGATAAAGATACATATGAGTATTGGCGTGGACACACCAATTCTTTCCCTTGATTCTAATGGGTTTTCTGGTTCGGTTCCATAAACTGTGGTTTTGATATAAACAAAATGTAAGAAAACACCGGACGATCTTGCTGGCCACCAAATGGAACTACTTCGACCCATCCATTATTCAGGATACACATCATTATAGTATCCTCTAATTGTATTAGTGTTTAGTATGTTGCACCCAATGTTTACAGATAACTCGACTGGAATGCCCATTCAGCCTCCAGATTTACATAACGCGCAGTCCTGAAGCCAATCAGTAAGCCCAGGAGCAGCATGAGCCAGTTCAATAATGTTATTTTCAATAGAATACCGCATCACGTACTTACCCTTCATGAATATGGCGGAACACTTTAATGGAAAAAATGCTTGCGTTGGAATCATTCACTGTATATTAAACACGTAACTCTTCGTTTATCTTACTTACAAAACTCCCGCAAAATCTTAAGTATTCGTAAACGCCCCAATAGGGTAAAGATGGGGCAGACGGATATGGAGGCAGACAAACACTCACTAAGAAAATTTAGTGTAATTTTCTTACCAATGTTGGTATCACTTGTATAGAAAATTTGTGCGTACGTTAGAGTTGTGTGTACATATTGTGGTCGGTATGTGTGATTATCGCAAAGCAAAGTGAAATCCAGCAACAGAAATGAAACACGTAAGAAACACTAGTCACATAGTTACTTGAACTGTAAAATGCCATTCGTTGCGCTTAAGGTTTTTATGGAAAATGAAGATGTAAAATAATGTTTTAGATTCACATATGCTGACATCAGGAATCCATATATTGGCGGCAAAACTTATTGGAGTAAATGTCTGTAGCCTATCTGCCCCGCAGTGCGGTCAAACAAATGGACATGACTCGGATGTGGCAAAAGGACAGCGTGCTTTTCGTCTCGCAGTTAATTCAATACAATTTGTAATACATTTATAGATATTGATCATATATAAATAATGAACTTAAATTCAACCCCATGTTCGTTTTTTACCTGAAAATAGAGATGCTGGCGTGGAAAATTATATTATTGAATCTCAGAAGTAAGCTCTCCTGGGCTATCTCCAAAAATTGGAACACAACACAAGGAGGACACACTCAAGATTTTACTCCCTCGACAAGCTTCGGACAGTCCTCCAAAAACTTCCCTGGATGATAAATGTAAACCAGGAATAAAAAAGAAACCCAGAAAACCTGGTCTCATTACAAGCCTAGAATTTCTAAATGATCTAAGAGCTAGGAAAACTGTCCGCGCTGAAAAGGAAGTGGTAGTAGCAGAGAAAGCTTGGAAAATTAGAAGTTTGCCTATAAGAAAGAGAACATCTGCAAGAAATAGCAACATTGTTATATGAAAGAGAAGAACCGGATACAGTGTTTCAATTCTCCAAACTGGTAGCATGTTAAATGTGTAGAGACCAGAAATGTTCTGATCTTGTGTCATAATTATAAGTGATGACAGTGACTTAAAATGTTTTTGGAGCAAAAGGACACTGAAACATGCTTCAAATAATACTATATTTTCAAATCATTGTATTTTATTTCAGAAGAATCAATTTTCAATTTGATTAAATGAATGTTCAGTTCCTTTGTTACTCAACTTGTGGTTCCGCAAAAATATTTAGCATTAGCCTTCATTTTGAAAAATGTGCTTAGCATGTCCGTTTGCCCCGCCTTTACCCTAAACCTGATGATGCAAGTAAGCACAGCTTATAACGGGGATATCTTAATTCATGTAAACTCCTCTTAGTGACATTCAAGTTAGATGCTTATTTTCTTTGCATTAATTACGGTGCATACCAACACTAGCTGTTTGTGATAGAATTACATATTTGATACTCAAGTACTTCTGCTTTAATTAGGATCATCTCCATGGTACTAAATAACATGTTGAGGAATATTACGATCGTCGCAGATAGGATTTTCACATCACGATGTAGCTGCTGTGACCCACCAGTTTTTAGAGGTGAGAAATTTCGGCTTCTCCGTTAATGCACGGTACGCTATACTGCCCTGTTGAAAATTAGTGATTCAGCAACCCTTCTACGCACGTATGCGGGAAACATAAAAGAGCAAAATGGGTCACGCTGTGTATACAGGTGTTCTGATTGCAAGCTGGCTCTTAAGGTTAGGTAAAATCTCTCT
Organism: Tenodera sinensis; assembly: GCA_030765045.1. Classification (NCBI taxonomy): domain Eukaryota; kingdom Metazoa; phylum Arthropoda; class Insecta; order Mantodea; family Mantidae; genus Tenodera; species Tenodera sinensis. The sequence goes on from CM060964.1 coordinate 65,252,839, forward strand.
CAAACTATAAAGATCCTCTTATATGGAGCTGCTTCTATAAACACCCATGAATTTGTCCACACTAGTCAGTGGTTTAAGAGCTTTCCGTAACAGTGACTCTACCTCTCTTTCTTCCCCTACCATGTTTACCACAGGATCGTTCTAGTTTGAGACAGATTATGGTGTTCCAGGGACTAAGAAGAAACAATCATCTCACATAATTGATCATCCATTAACAACAATTCATATCTTACAGCCGTAAGATGATTAAGAGTTATGGAGTGATATTTCCATTGTATGCTGTTGCCAAGTATAGCCCTTAAGCTATGAAATAGCACCTTACTAATGGCTGAAAGTCAATTTACCGCTCTGTGGTTTATATCCTCACGGCTTTGTTTATCCTGCCGGTGTGAGAAATTCAGTGAACGAGAGGTATGTTGACCTTCAGCCTGTTAGATGTAAACAGTAGCACTCTGTTAACCCTAACAGGTATGGCGTTGTCAGGAAGACTCCAGTGTAAATTGTTTAACTTCATTTTTCCACAGTGTGACGCTGCGGCTCTCGTAACTCGCAGGCAGTGTGCTTTGAGTTGTTGAGTGTTGATGTTGTGGTGCAAAAGTGTGTATTACAACTCCCAACTGTTTTCTTCTCATAGCCTTGACTCAGTTCTTTCTCTCTCTTTCTTCTCTTTCTCAGTCTCTCCTACACTACCTCTGACGATACAATCACTGGTCGCTCGTTAAAACTTCTTCACTCCGACGTAACTTACCCTTCACGACGACAGCACCTCACACACACAGCTGTCTTGCGTTCACTGACACACTCTCTGTCTGTAACCGTAACTCTAACTTCTGCTGCTGTCTCGCCTCCTCATATAGCGGAGATGACGCCACGTGGTCCTTTCTGGAATTTTCCATAGACGCCGGCTGCCGTACAGTTCTCCAAGGCCCTAGAAAACTCTTTGTATTGCCGCTTGATTGTTGTTAGTCACGTGTTTGCTCGCATGAGTGGTGTGGAGCAGCTTGATCATGAGCGCCTTTGATACGCGCCGCGCCCATTGTTGTTAGGCACGTGTACACAAACAGTCGCGCAAAGCAGCCTGACCTTAAGCACCTTTGTTTGCTTGCCGACCTGGTATGTGGAGTAAAGTAGCTTAGTCCGACCATCCTTTGTTGTGCGCCTTTCCAGGCGTCACATTATTTCACATATTATAATATAATGTGCTTGTATTGCTGAAAAATCTGTAAGTCCATTTAAATCAAACCAAGTTATATATTTTGTATATAGGGCAATAGCATTGTCTATGTTCTTTTTCTCGTGTATTTCGATTTTTACCTGTTGTTTCTTTCTTTTCCTTTTTTACCGCGCAGTTATTACATTGCAAATATTTTGGTAAAGCGAGTATTGCTTGCGTATGCTGAAGTTGAAGAATGTAATCCCTGTTGAGTAACACGTCCCCTGCTTACGAAAAGCCTGTGTGAATGATCAATATTTGGACGTCTCGCCCGCTGGATTGTGACGTGAATCGCCAATAACAACCAGCTGTCCAGCAACGCCTCTGGTGTATACAGCTGTCACCTATAATAACGGGAAGTGCTTTGTGCATACCTGGAAATCCACAACTGGAGTCCATTGCACCAAATAATGGAGAGGAGCGGGAACTTGGCATTTCAATATTTGAAAATACTCACGGACTGCAAACATAAATACCTACAATTGATGTTGTTTGAAGTCATACCCTTAACAGTACTTTTATTTTTTCATTTCTCTACTACTAGACTTTATTATGTTACATTGCATTTCTGCGGAGAGATAAACAGAAGCTGTCTTGGACTTCCCGCCCCACATATATTTCTTTAATTAATTCGCTACAAGTGCAGGTTACCTGAATGACACAAAACACAAGCTTAACCTCCAGATTACCAAGCGGGGCCAGTCGAGACCCCAAAGCGATATTTTTTCTTGTTTTGATTTGAAATTGGCCGTGTTACTTAATGACACTTTTTGGTATTGTCAGATATTCTCGTCACCTCATGTCTCTAGTGAAGATTTGATAACTAAGTGAATTAGATGAAAATAATATTTATTTTATTGAATGGGATATCTGTTGGTGCCGGCTACCAAAATTTCTGTATCAGGATATGATTGCTGTTAAATCTGTTGTCAATAATGGTACCACTAATAAACATTTCATTATGTCATTGTTGGGAGTATGAACAGGCGTTGCTGTTTTGTTTCACTAAGTAACCCCGCGGCACAACAGCCCTACCCGAACCAAGGCCTACCGCCCAGCCGCTGCGTCCCCCACCTCTGCCCATTACAGGCGTCATGAGTGGGGTGCAGTTCTGGAGGGTTATACGTGATCAGCGCATTAATCCCTCCCGGCCGGTTATGCAGTTTTCACGACCTGGGGCCGCTACCTCTTCATTCAAGTAGTTCCTCAATTGGTCCCTCAGTGGCCTAACGAGGCTGAGTGCACCCCGGACCAGACCTCCCAAGGGGAAAAATCCCATGCCGGTACCGGTGATTGAACCCGGGTCCCCCACGCCAAAGGCAGGCACGCTACCGCTGCGCTCCGGGGGTGGTCGTTTTGTCTGGCTACGTTTAGTATATTACTGGGTATTGATTTCAGAGGCGACAAGTGCTGTTTGTGCCAGTGAAATAAAAATGTCGAAAAGCTTTCGTGAAATGATCTAAATAACCCGGAGCATCTTAGTAAAGTAATTTCCATGACACAGAGCGATAGAGATAATGAAGAACTAAATAACGAACGTTTAACGCGAAAATACTTGAAGAAATTTACAAAAACTGTGTTTTCCATGCAGTGACAACATGACGTAGAAAAATGCTTGGAAATTTTGAAGCTTCTTTTTTCTGGTCAGCTGTGTTCTTGTTTTTGTGTTGTTGATTAGGAAAATTTTAACTAGTATAAAATTTTCTAAAGATGTAATTCAATTTCTATGTAAATGTGTGAGAGAGAGGAAAAATAATGTGAAAAGAGTATTATGTTAAACCTCACATTCACAGCCACAGTACTGAGCCTTAATTAATTGTTTAAATATTTTATATTAGCAAATAAAGTATATTTGCCAATTAGTTAATGTATTTTATTACATTTTGCATTCAGTTCTATTCAAAGATGATTATTATTGTATAGGGCCTCATGTGACCCTTCTTGGTAGTCCGAAGGTAAACAAACTAAGTTGTTGAATACACACAAAAATGGTTAAACATCAGGCAAAACAAGAATAACATAAAATAGAGATTCATAACAATTAGAATACAAATACACTTTAAAGGTTGGTGTACAAATGATTCTTCAAAATTTGTATTCAGCCTTTTAATGCCATGAGGTCAACTTCTATGCACAGCTGCTTGTAGATATAAAATTGCTGGCAGAAGTCCAGTAGCTGTTTTAGGACTATAAGTGCTACAAAATGAGTCAAAACCAGTTTTAAACCATCTACTAGAGTGAAACTGTACCTGTGTGTCATTAGGATCTATTTACCACGGTCCACTGATAGTCTTTTCTGACATTTTAAATTGTTTTCTGTAGAGAACTGTTTCTAAACAACACGGGTCTAATACATTGACAGTATAGTTTATAATTTCTTTCCTACTGTGAAAGCACAGCAAAATTACAATGGGCTTAAATGAATATGCAAGAAATTACATCAGACGTATTGGAGTTGCAAGGTGAAACAAAATCGCAAATTTTTCGTGATAGGGAAAAAGTCAACCGAATGATCCAAACTCATCCCATTCTACACTTTTCTTTATAATAGTCCTAAAATGGTTGAATTTGCGCTACAAAATCATATTCTAACTCCCTACCAATAATACCTCTAGGGTATTGTTGTGTTATTTATGCTTTCGAGTTACCTGTTAATGCTCTTAACACTGTTCATTCGAGTGGTTTATCGCTTACTGAAATTTTCGCATTATGTTCCGCATTAAAATATCGATGGCATTATAAAGCGAGTAACTGTCTTTGCATAGTCGACAGGTGAATAGTAGAGGTGCATAGATTTTCGCTGTCCACTTGCATCTACATTGGCATCATTATGTTTAATGCCGACTGTATGGGGTCTCGTTAACTATATGCATTTGATTTTCAAGTGTTTCGCTTTGAATTGAACCTTAGCTTTGACAGCTCTCCTATGGAGGATGCAATTAATGAACTATGCACATAGAGCTATGTAGTAATTTGAAGTGTGTGAGTTTCGAAATTAAGGACGGGAGAGAAAGGAAGAGTGATTAAGAGAGGAGTATTTACTAGATTAGCGCACGCAGTAGTATGTTTGAGCAAAGAGCTTGAAAACGCAATCACCAAATGCAATCATTTGTTGTTAGTAAGGCTCGAAACTTGGGACCTGGTGAGCCTTGCGGTCACCTGGGTTACAGGTATAATACAACATATGCGCAGCAACAGGACCTCTGGGGTGGTAGGAGGTGCCTGTTGGCATTAAATACCGCTTGCGTAAGCGCACAACGTCCCAACTTCCGAACCTTAAGTAATACATTGCACATTTGGGGGGGGGGGGGGGGAATACACAGGTCATTTATTATTATGTACGGAATTACCACTAAGAAATTACACACTAACGTCTTCGACTCAACATTGTAGGAATTTTTTTTTTTTTTTTTTTTTTTTTTTTTTTTTTTTTTTTTTTTGTGTGTGTGTGTAACGATCCGATTAACAATAAGATAACCAGTTTTCGTCTTGGAACTCCGGAAGACGTTTATTTCAAAATTTGGCGACTTTATTGTCAACAATGCTGGCATAACTTCTCATATTGCTAAACTTGCGTTTGTACTTTCTCAGTCTACATACAATGTGGTGTCAAGCTATTTTCTGGAAATAACTTAATGAAAACTGTTGTCCCGAATTTGAATGCCAATTAGCCAATCTCTCCTTCAGTGGATTTCATCTCGGGATTTTATTCATTTCTTAGAACAATTTTCAGGTTGCTTCAACTCTATGGGCCCTTATACTAATTTTCTATTGACTGTTTCTAATCCAATTCACCTATTTATCCTGCAATAGGTATGACGGGTTGCAAGACGTTAAATTCTGAATGAAAGAAAATGACATTCTAAGTCAAAGGGACGAAATAGGAAAATAAGTATGAAACAACTCTGGAGCGGCATAGAACATAACATTGTATGCTTGTAGAGAAACAATTGGAGCACGTACAGAACACAAGCTCCGACTGTTTCCGTGGCGCAGTTGGTAGAGCACCTGCTTGCTGTGCTAGGGGTCCCGGGTTCGATTCCGGGCAGGGGGATAGGAATTTTTCTCCAGTCATGATTATTTCTCATCTTTCCCTGAGCCTGGAAGTATGAATGAAAGTGTGAATGTGTGTGTGAATTCAAAGTATAAAAACCCCAAAGATCCAAAAACCCATTGTTAAACGTGTAACACCATTTGGTCAACATGCAAGGCCGCCGATATGACCTCTGCAGCTAAAGGCGGGATATAAATGGAACAATTAAAAAAAAAACACACATACACCCAAGCTCCATACAAAATATCACCAGTTGTAACTGACCTTTGCACTTAAATGTCTTTATCTAAAGGTGTTCCAAATTATACCTCTCAGTGTCTGTACAAGTGTGGTATCTGTTGAGCAGATTATTGAATACACTGCAAATTTCTGCACCCAAAATGTTCAATAACGCATGCCGAATATTTTCTGGTAAGTAATTCGTCCAGCGTATACGGTTTTGTTGCATTCTGTCATTAAAAACATTATAACGTGACACAAACATGCTCTTGAACTTCTTTACAGAAGAGCTCACATTTCGTCTAATTTTTCTCTTGGTTAGAACTGCCGGCTGTCTATGATATTGTTTAGCACAGCTATACAAATTTAAACTTATAGTCAACACGTGTTAACGTGCCAAAGGTTAACACCATTAGTGCATGCTGTTCTGCAGTATGCAGCGTAACCACATGAAGTAAACCGAATCAGTGGACAGCATCGTATGACGTTACACCATTAGACTGAACAGCAAGATTTGTTGTCCTCTATAGGCGCTTGAGTTAGGCTGCCGCAGCGCGAGGTCATTCTACGTGGTATCTGCTACAAGTCAGACCTAGCGATCATAACAGGCACTATTGAAGATAAAACCGTACTTCACAACTAGAAAAAGCTGTTCGTTCTAGTGCCTCTTCAAACATAAGGCTTGATTTTTTTTATGGTACATCATGACAGCAATAGCTAAATAAGTTTCGCGTGAGTTAAATTCCACTTCTTGACTTGGAACCCAAGTGCTTCTGTTATAAACACCAGTATGGGCGTTGGGAAATGGGAAACATTCTCTGGGAACCAGAACTCTTGGTGGAAAAGGAAGTGCTCGCAAGTTTGGAATACAGTAATCTCGAGATCATCTTAATTTGAACTAAATGTTAAATGTCTTCCACTCTCTGCTCCCCTTTCAAGTGACTGCGCCCATCATCTATGTGCGGTTATCGGTGCACTTAATTTCCCTTTTAGAATTACCTTAGGCTTCTACAAGCAGCTGAAGATACCCCTAGGTGTTCAGTGACATTTATGTGCTAAATAAAGAACAGTGCTCAGCAAAGCCTTCCCCGCCTCAACTTGCAAGTTAGTGCAATACATTGCTTAGTTTTGCTTTAGAGCAGTGAATAATGTTTGCTATTTTGGTGAAATTAAGGAACACACACACAAATGGACTAAACCCCTATTATATTTGCAAAATATCGCACTGGGTTTGTCTAGTGGAGTGTGGTAGGCCAAAATCTTAACACAAATGCATGTGTCGAAAAAGAAAGAAAGGGGGAGAAGGAAGGGAATAAGGGAGGAAACAAAGAAAAAAATAAAGAAAGAAAAGAGTAAGAAATAAGCTTAAAGAGTTGAGTTATGTTTGTACCAGGAAGAAAACTGTGTGATTTTGTGGCTTACTGATGATATCGCTCACAATAAAAAATACATTTACTTAAAATAATTTCTAATAATTTTGGTTGCTTCAAGAACCGCACTTATTACAAATATTCAAAGTCGTTCCTGAACAGCAGCTGCTTTTTCTCTACTCCTATATTATACTGTACTTAGCGTGATGTCATTGTTTTGAATTGGTTTGGCTCCAAGGAGAAGAAAGTAACCTACTTGTGTGGCGGAGAAGTTGCCTAGAGAGCACGGGGTTCAGTTTAAACAGTGCTCGCACGTGAAAATTAATCACAAAACTTAGACCAAATAACATGCTTTGCGATGTCAGACGAAAAACTGAAATATAAATCAAAGGAAATAAATAAAATGGACAATGTTAGTCTTTCCTGCATAAGCCCAACAATGTCTACTCATTCCAGGTAACTAATCTTTACTTACAGTCGTGGAAGGCAGCAATAACGCATTCTGTAGACAAATTTATGTCCAGGCTTTCATACCTACGATATGCACCAAACATACTGTGCTAAAGATGTTTTGGAAGAACACCACAAACCACCATAAATTGCTGCGTCATGGAAGGTCCTCGCGTTCCGATTGACGGCTTGATAGGCAACCTCTCCAATACACGAATCTAATGCCTCTGCTGAAGTACTAAGAATACTGAATTCTAGACTCAGCAGCTGAAGCAAGCTACGTCATAGTATAACGTGGCTCAGTTTGAAATTAGCACCCAGTATAGGATGTTAATACCTGTATTCCCGAAGAGGTACGACCATTTTCTTAGAGTAAGGTTTGCAGAAATAAATACCTGAGAACAGAAGATTTAGCCCAAATTAATAAAATTATCAAATAATAGATTTTTGAGTTACCTCTAAATAAACGTTCTACGCACAGGCATTTTCAACGCGTAATATAATGTTGAAATAAGTAATGATTAAGCGTTAGATGCTTACACCACGTCTCCATGTTTTCTTTATATCGTTCTTATATACGAACTTTTCCAAATTTAAATTGTTCCATTAACGGTGGTCTGTTTTAAGAAAAGTATGGTTAATCTCCGCAAGTACGCTCACAAAATTACCTTATTAATTTTTATAAAATTAACACCCAGGCATAAGACATACATAGCTATAAAATCACTCTTAATCATTGACATTAGACCATAGATGGGGAGAACCGACACATTGTGTCACTTCCCCTACATCTTAATTTTAACTCCCTCCACTGTCTCACGCGGTTAGCTACCAGGCCACGCTTCCCACTATTGTCGCTCTACCTTAGAGAACCAGTCAGTCCTTCAAATTGTGTCAGTAAGTGGAGAGGGTAAATACCCGATTGCATTGTTGTCGCCCCTCTTCCCCATGCCGGCACTGCAATTTACGCATATTTCCCTGGAACTATTAAAACTAGCTTAGAGTTAGAGATAACTTAATTTGGACGGAGCAAAATAACTGTTGTGGCGTGCATTCAACCCCAAGTTGAAATTAAAATAAATTTGCCATACTTCAATTAAATACGCACATCGAACTTGAACAGTACTTAAGATTCAAACTCTCACCCGGCCATTAGGCAGCTGTTGCTCATGGCGACTGGGGCTGTTCCAAACGAATGCTCCCTTCAATTCTAGTTAGCCTACGAGTGCTGTGTTGGCGCATGCGTATCTTGTATAGTACCCTAGCTAGCGTAGCTCTGGCTGCAAACTGACAGTAGAAAAATGTGTATTTGATTGGTTAGTTCAGCTTCATTGCAGCTAGCTGGGTTTTGACGTCATAGCGCAGAGCAACAGTGTCGATCGGTTGCAAGGAAACTTCAACATATCGATGTGCAAAGCTTAAAAGAAACATAGCGATACACGCAAGTGTAGCAACCCTACAACAATGGTGTTTCTTTATAGGACATAGTATAATGATGCAAACGATATGAAAAGCGTACATATCTAAAATTATTAACTAACGTTAAAAATGTTAGTAAGAAACGACTTAAATGCTTTTTTTGTTTACAAAAGTGACCCCCATTAACAAAATGGAAATAAACAGGGGAAAATATAGTAAGTTCATCATGCAGATCAGATAAAACTTATATAGTATTGTTGCCATACGTTTCAAAGTTCGTCTGCGCCCAGCAGAAACTAAAAGGCGAAGATTGCATTGTTTTATACGTGTTTCTGTTAAAGTATTTAGTAAATGTGACAGGCGAGTTCATTGAAAATGAATGCGAGTGAATGTGTAATAGAGATCATTTTTATATGGGCTATAATGTGCTAAGGGTATGGTAAATATCAGAAAAGTATTTGAGATAACCATTTATAACCTGGCCATTTTGGAATAAGGATTATTTATTTTAAAATATAGGACGATTTTTCAGTACGGTAACCTATACAGTTGGGGTAATTGTGACCACCGCACGCCACTTGTTGTACTGACGATTTAAGCAAAAATCCTCCAATTTCTAGAGGTAATTCTGGTGACTTTAAAGCAAATGATTATTTTCTATAGTATTGTGTAAAATTGGCATATAGCAAGAAGGTAATAACAGCAATATATGTGAAACTGATGGTTTCAGTCTACACTGAACATATGAACAAGTGTTGAAGAGCACCGGAACTGTATCACCTATAAATTACCTTCCGAAATGCCAATTCGTTTGATATTCACATCAGCATGCGCCACGGATTGTTGGAGAATGATACGCGTTGGGAATAAAACATCTTAGAAAAGGATAAATCTTGTGTTTGATCGCGAAGGGGATTGGGATTTCGTCGTGAATCTTTCTCAAACTACGGGCAAACAATTCCTTCGTCCAAGGTACAATAAGAAATGTTGTTCATGTGGGCGGCATGTTCTACAGTCATGTTAAATACCTGTAAAGGGAAAGGTGTAATGTAAGGAACGCAATGAATGTAGTAAAGTCAATAGTTAGGTCACTTCAATCTCGTAAAAAATATAAAGGTACAAAAGAATAGAAGCAGCGAATCTTCAGTTACAGCACGCTTCTCGGTTTTAAATGTTTACAAAAAAGCTTTGGATACTATTGCGAACAGTGATCTCAAGTTTCACATAGTGCTTATAACAAGCTGACGAAAAGCACCAGGTTAGCTTCTTTCCTTGGTAGAGGCATAGAGGCATAAAGGCATAAAGGGAGCCTACCAATCTGCGTGAAAATCGGCTTTCTATACTGAACGATGTTTTGCTTCTGAAGCTTCTTCATTTTCGTAGCTTAATCTGAGGTATGAAACCTTAAAGAATGTTCTAATGCAAACTGCAATGAAGACTATCAGAGAGTCGCCGAAGAACGTGACCACATTGGCTGAAGGTGTGTACATTTCTCCAGTACCGCGCATCCCATACTACAGGAGACGATGAGCTCTGAAAAAGAAAAACTTGAGGTACCAAAATTCTCTTTTGTCAGATTCTCTTTAAAAGGCAAACATGGGAGAGATAAATAAAGCTTCGGTCACTACTACACGTTTTAAGATGCACAAAATACGTTTCGTACTGCCGAACTTCTATCCATGCCTTGAGTCCTAGGTAGGAGCACACATTCATTGGTTTTGATCTGATGGAACGTAAGCTTTGTATTGTCCTATAATCCTATCTATTGTGACCAGCGGCATTTTTGTATGACTGTGGGGAAAACAGAAAACGAGATATAAAAATTAACGTTGCAGTCTAACTGGAGTGCTGCCTATAATTACAGTACACGCTGCCAGTGAAAGTTGTAACTGTCTTTGGTAGTACAGTTTGGGTGAAAAGTGCTTTTACACTGACTTAGAAGCTATATAGTTATGTACAGCTTATTCCATATGGATCCAAAACGTGTCTGTGTGGGTTGCTCAATGTTCATAGTATTATATAATGCTCCTCTATGTCCAATTGTGCATCCGCAAGAGCATATTGGCGTGATATATTGAAACCTTCAATGAACTAGGTGTTTTCAACTGCTCAGTGTCGGTATATCGGTTTTCTCGAAGATTTTCTTTCGCAACACCTTTGTATAATTTTTTTAAGAAAACTTAATACTTTTACTTTGCAAAAAGAAAAAAAAAAGGAATAAAAAATAAATAACAAAACCTTCTGTTAAATTGATCAAAATATGTTATACACATCCTCGAATTCTTAAACGCAGACATTATGTATAACCTAGAGAAATTTATGCACTACTTGAAAATATAAAATTTCCGATTTGGTTTAAGGGCGCTCAAACCAAATCGGAAATTTTATATTTTCAAGTAGTGCATACATTTCTCTAGGTTATACAGAGCCTTGCCACAAAGATTTCAGCTGCATAGGATTAACTTACAGACATCATAAGACTATCAGTAAAATTTCAATTTATATTATTCATACGCATTGCAAGTTTCTTTGGTGTTATTTCAAATATTTAATTTACGTCTTCATTTATTTAAAAAGTAGTTGTTACTATTTCTGCTGATTTTTTATGTAAAGTGTTAGTTTGATTAGTTTGTTGGCTGGAAGTAAGTTAGAGTCAGACATCATCTTATTTCGGGAGAGTACTAGTATCTGTTTCTCCGACAATAGTTTTAGTCAGTTTTCCAACGTTAATTCTCTTATTAGAAACCTTAAACAGTTCCTGGTATTGTTCTTGCTCATGACAAAGATTGAATTAGTACCAGAACTCACTTTCAAATTTAAATAAAAAGAAAGCAGCATGGTTGGACTGAGCGGTTGTTATATAATATATACTGTCAAAGTTTTTCTAAATTTTACTCGAATAGCAGATAGTTTGAAAGTCAGAACGGTTTGGCATCAGTTTTGACACCTCTACGACAGAATAATATGCCCCTATGGATACGTTTCAACCACATATTAGGGATTTTCAGCTTATAAAGAACAGCATAAGCTACTCTGATTTGAAAGTGGAGATTATATAAATTTTAACAGCCAAAAGGCAAGAATTTCAGATTTGTATGCTAATTGGAACGCTCTGTCATTTTATGCCTATGACAAGTAAATCACTAACGGTTAACTAGCATCTCAGATAAGGTATCCGACACAAAATATAGAAGTTAAAGAAGTAAAACTCAGCGATAAAGGAAAAAATGTGCGTTGAGAGTATGAGTGTGACACTGGGTTGGAAATAATTCAAAGTAGCAATACATGTGGCGTAATTCTTCAGAGTTTAGATGGTCTCGGTCCAAACTCTTTTTGTTTAGTAATCCTCCACGTATTGTAAAGAGTTAACATTATATACAGGAATTTATGGATAGCTGGGAAATTCGAAAAAGAAGTTTGGTCTACAGAGCCAGCATCCCATTCTATGAAAGGACAGTTTCTTCAAAATTTTGGCAGACACAAAATAGAAAAGGCTAACGGTAATATCTAAGACAATTATACACATCCAAAATCAAAAGTATATAAAATCGTGAAGAATTAGCATAAGAAATTAAACTACAATATAAGTGACACTCAAATTTCGTCTATATTTAACGTTAAAGCGCAAAACATTTCCAGCATTTTTGGTGGCAGCATTAGTAGTGGTAGTGCCGGTGGTGGCGGCGGAGGCGGTGGTGGCGGTAGTGCTCGTGGTGGCGGTGGTGGTGGTGGCGGTGGTGGTGGCGGTGGTGGCGTTGGCGGTGGTGGCGGTGGCGGCGGCGGTGGTAGCGGTGGCGGTGGCGGTGCTGGCAGTAGCGGTGGCGGTGGTGGCAGTGGCGGTGGCGGTGGTGGCAGTGGCGGCGGCGGTGTTGGCAGTGGCGGCGGTGGCGGTGGCGCTGGCGGTGGTGGTGGTAGTGGTGGGGGTAATAACGATAATGTTAACTGTAATGGTGACGGTAACGAAACTGTGGGGAAAAAGAATTTTGGGAAGGAAGCGTCGAAGCCTATGTTTAGGATTTTGCGGCTATGAGGACAGAGGAAAACCTGGAAGTCAGGAAGGACGGTGCTGGTGGGATTTGAACCACGAACTTCCCGAATAACGAGCCATCTCGCTCGGTGTTCCAAGAAATAATCAAAAGGTAAATTACGGAGCAAGACATATAAATGATGACATATACAGTGTTATTCAAGCAGTCCAAAAGTTTGACGTCTTTCAGCATGAGTATAATAGGGGAATAATACGGTTAAGAACTTGCTCGCGATAACAAGATGTTCTCTGGTTTTTATTGTTACTAAAAGTTTTACAGGATATTATTTTAATATTGAAGTTTTCCCAAAGCCTAAAACTGCTCCTCGAAAGCATCAATATAAGACAATTCAGTGTTGCGTATTTGTTTCAAAACAGGACAGTGACAGAAAACACCAAACGCCAAAGTTACCTGCTTAAATTTGAGCACCTATTGTAGCTTTTGCTTCCACTCACACCTACAAAACTTTCTCTGGAAAAACAAGTTGAAAACTCTTGCCTTGCAGGGAAAGGCCTGAAAGCAGAGAGAACAGACCCGTATATCAAAATGACCTGTTTTTATTTTCCAACATGGAAATAAATTTTCGTCCTAGGCCACAAAGAACCCCACACTGCACAAGTATAAATAATAGCATTAAATTTTGTAGAATAAATGACAGTAACTGCTGAAAAGTTTGTTATTTTATCCATTGACATCCAGGCGACTATTTGTAGGCTACAAACCCCGGTTTTGCCTTGGAGGTGTCGCAAAAGTACAGAACGTATATGGGTTTGAATTTCTTCTTTTACATGGAGTGTTTTGTGTTTACTTGCTTAGGAGCAAACTGACGAACTAAGACAACAATAGCATCACTCTAAGGTTACAGTTTTCAAAATACAAGCCACAATGAAGCTTTTAGTTCTTCAGAGCTCAAATCATATTAATTAAGTAGAGCAGTAATATGCGATGAATTTAACGTTTTGGTATAGTTATGTATCTGTTTACAGCTACTGTATTTTGGTGAAATTAATATCCTTCATGATAGACAGCAAAAGCCTTCAGATATGATATTTATATCGTATATATAAAATAAATATAGGGCTGTCATTGAAGTTGGGATACCACGGGTAATAATCCTCACGGATGTCGAAACTGTGTTTTACGAAGTTCTCCTTAAAAATGAATACCAAGACAGTTTTGTTGTGGCACACTTATTTAACCCTCGATTAAATAAGAAGCAGATACTTATAAACGTAATATAGGCAGTTTTGTTATCATTGATCCTAAGCTTATTTGCATGAATACTACACACTTATACCAAATTCGTAATGACCTTGATATAATATGTTACCTCTGACACAAGGTAAAGGATATGGTCTGGCTTTGAATATAAAATTGCACTAAATTCCACACAATTATTTAATGTTATGCGATGCCTACAGAAGCTCGTGATACCGTCTGTTTTTTGGCGTTTTCACGGCCTGACAAAATAACAAAGTAACAGCGAGGTCATGTAATGTTCGTTGATCTCCTCTCTGGCATTGATCATGGAGAAATAACTGAGTAAACGTTGGTCTTCTTTTGTTGTGATGCTGTATTTTCGAAGTAATTTTGTGTGTGTTGGTTACTAATAATAATCAAGGTTACATTGAAGTTACTTCAACTGTTATTATTATAACTTTCTTTTTAAATAGCGACGAAGTAGCCCGGGTGAAAGTCACTCAGCTCCGTCATCTGGAAATCATGATTACAATCTGTGGTATTTTGTTGTTCAACAGTGTTTTTGCAAATTCATCTCTAGGTATTTCTATTATACACTATATTTTTGTTTGGTTAGTGTCCTGTTGGTGTCCTTTTAGTGTCCTGTTATCTGTAATTAACTCTTTGAGCATCTTATGTGATAAGTTAAATGCCTCCGGAGAAACGCAAGGCTATTAAGCAAGTGCAACCTAACGCTAAATGTTTTTGGGATAAAGCGTTAAATCACGGTTTAACAAATAATTAGCAAAGTAAGTTCAGTAGATCCATCATGAATGAATGCTGGTAGAGCAGTAAAAGCTTGCAGAAGACCCATTAAGGTATTTATAACTGCAGATATACATATGGTATGATTAATAAAAACATTATAAATTATATTTCACTCACAAAACATTTCTGCATCCCAGTGTGCGGTACTGAACGATTTTGACAATACCGAGAGATACACCTGACTTCAAACCACAGCATTACTGGAATTTTCAGTTTTGACAAATGCTTTTGTTTTATCGCATTGAACAACGCAGTCACATTTGGTGAATTGTCTGTATTGTCCCGCTTGTTTTTGTTGCGCTTATCCTTGCAGGGTTCGAACACTCAGTTTTGAAGAACTTAATCCGCTGTAATGTTGAGCCATCGATTGGGCTTAGCGTATAATCGCAGGCAACAGCTCCGTTCCTATAATAGTAAATGTAATGTGCTCTCGGCAACGACACCATGTGCTTATGAAATTGAACACTGATAATTTGCCGCCAATGACGTTTACATATGCACAACAATCAACACCTGTCGTTGGGGAGCTATTATAACCTGTGCTAGCAATTATCTGAAACACAATCATGACGTTTTGACACTACTCTTAGGTGAGAGAAAACAAATACCTGCCTCTGGATTGCCTAAAACGTCTGTTTTGCCGTAAATAATATCATGTAGGACAGGGGCGGTCAGAAAAGTTTCTGTTTGGAAAACCACTGTGCACGCAACCCGCGTTGATGGTTGGAGGAGTATAGTTCATCGCTTCTTAAACTCTTTACAGTGTTTGATTGATACATTTAACGATCAGCGCCTTTGTTTCAAACAGGAAATATGTGGCCATAAATTTATTACGTGAGATCGGAATTAGACACACGAATTGTCATCATTCGAGCATACGAGAAGAAGTTGAAGCTCTGGCGTAATATTTGTAATAGCAATACGCAGTTGTGCCGAGAGGTGGTTATCTGAAATGCCAGATTTCAGTTTTGGTTTTGCTATGTTCATCAGAAAAAAAAAATTGTACACAGACATGCGTGGAGCAAAATATTGCTATAGAAGAATCAGAAGATTCTGTCAGACCAACATATCTTACTGTACACAGCTCTTTGAATACGTCTGTGCCAACTATATCTCTACACTTATTTGTTTCACGAGATCTGTTTGTAGATCTATGTGTTCACATTGCAAGTGAACTCCTACATTGACTACATCTGCAGTAAAAGGGTTCACAAGCATTGCAGAATCATTCTCAAGATTCCTGAAATCAGGGAACCCCTATGAAGCAAACTTTGAAATATGTGTTTAAGTATCATATTTGTTGGTTAAATGAGTTACTACATGACATGGTATGCTTGTTATGTTTGGATTGTTAATCTTGTAGAAGTTTGGCACGCTCTGAATCTGTAATCATAACAATAAAGCATTAATAACAACAATAATAATGATGATGATGATGATGATGACAATGACAATAATAATGGAACATAGATAAAATGTAGATCAGAAAACACTTACTAGTTTTTTCGTTGTATGTGGCATGATATCTAAATGAAGCCGTTCAATGTTAGCTTGAAGTAAATCATGTAATATCTTGTTACAAATGAAACAGACGATGCTGACAGAGACATAATTCCTATAATGATACCCGGTCGCGAAACGACTGGAAGTGACCTGTGAACTGCTGAAATCAACTAAGGAAGATGGTGTGCACCGTTGTGTTGCATAGTTACGCGGTAAAACGTTCAGGAATCACACGGATTCATCAATTTGCTTTTGCTCACCTCACCAATATCGACCTTCTTAAATTGCAGTTTAAGATTTACAGCTGTGACAAATAGGAATACGGAACTCGACAGAGGCTGGTAAAATGCGTTATGCTTAAAGACAGCATACTATTTTCCCTGCTCCTGGAGATCTCTTTACCATCTTTGTTTATCAAGAGGGCCAGTAATTGTCTCCGTTACGTGTGCCATTGTGTATTTCTTCCAAATTTATGGCAACAGTTTCTCGTCTTGGTTGACTGTTGCAAACCCAAAATGGATCGAGGAAAAGATACTTACGATTCCTTTGCCTTTGTGGATGTCTCTTGCCAGGTCACAGGCTGCCTGATATTGTCCCCCAATGGGTAGAAAACAATGTGCTTGCATATCCTCAAAGGGAATAAAGACAGATGTCTCCACCAGAGTAACGCTGTTAAATTAACTCAGTATCCTCCTTTGCAAGTAACAGTGTGTTATTATAACCATAGTGAATGAAACTGAGCCTTATCAATTATATAGTGTTCCACTCTTAGAAGACAGTATGGAGTTAAAAGGGACATCTCTGTCTCTATCTAGCGCATACAACTTGCCATTAGCCGCGTCCTTTTCTACCCTCGCGCTGTTGCCAGACTACTAATAGCATGGTATAAATATTCATTTGTTATAAATTTCAGGTTTGAACACATTATCCTATGCAGAATTTTTTTCTCTATCAGGTTATATCCTTTTCAGAGTCATTATACATTTCTATAGGCCCAAATTTCTTCAGAAACGTTTTTTTCAATAGAAGTCCGAAATTTGCTGTTTCTACACTCATCAGGCGCTAACTAACAAACTAATTGCTAGAATGAATCTATATTTTTTACTTAGGTAGAGTAGACCATAGTGCTACTACCTGCCTACTTTGAATTCTCTATGTTTACCCAGTTAAGTGTTATAATTTTTTAAATTAAATGTTTTCGGAAAATTTTATGTCTGTGCACTGCAAAAGTTACGCAGTGTGAAACTTTTTTGTTATTGAGTTTACATCAGGGAACCAGCGAGAGCAAATGTTGAGGAAGGTTGGAGAAAGTTTTTAAAATAAACCAAAAGGCAGTAACCTCTTTCTTTTGTCCAGTAAGGCAAACAAAAGGTATTCATCTATTCGGCGTATTGTCGCGCCCGGCCTGAACAGAAGATAGTATAAGGAGCAGCACTAACATTAGTTCGAAAGAAGCTGTGTGTGTAACTGTGAGCTGTTATTGCGTTATTTGTTTAATATTTTTGTAAATATTTGTAGTTATGGAGGGGGAAGCTAGGAAGAGACGATATGTTGGTAAATTAAGAAGTAAGGAACGCCAAATAATTATGAATGTGTTAGATTATTTTTGAAGTAAAATGCGTGTAAGGCAGTAAAAGAAACAGCTAAGGCTATTGAGTGTTCAGAAGCAGTAGTGTATAGGATTAAAAAGGAAGTAATGAAAGGACTTTTAAGAACGCCATCGAAAAAGAAAGCAAAAAGGGTGGGACTACACAAAACGCTAGGTTAACGCAATATGATTGAATAGTGCAAGGTGGAGTGCGGCGAATTGTTCATTCTTTACAGTTTGCAAATATCCCACCCACGCTGAATATAATTTTGTCACAGTTCAATAGTGATGAGACCCTACCAAATTTCTCAAGGGCCACTCTGATTTGGGGTTCGAATATGAAAGAAGGGGTAAGAAGTGCATATTAATAGAAAGAGACGATACCATCAGATGGCGACATAAATATCTAAAATACGTAAAAAGGTTTAGGGACCAGGGGAAATCAATTGTTTATACAGACGAGTCATTTGTAAATTTAGGTCATACAGTAACAAAGGCATGGAGGGATACCAAAGTTAAAAGTGCCCATCTCGTCAAGCAGCAATTGAAGGACTAAGTACAGGACTCTGGTCACCTCGGGGTCGCGCGCGGAGAAAGATTCGCAACTAGTACATGTTGCAACACTGCGCTCCATTTAACGTGTACTGTCTTCTAAGGGTGAAACGCGCCTTAGTATACATTTATGTACATAACTGTTTATTGTATTACACAAATATATATATATTTATAATATACGTAAACAAATCTAACACATACACTTGCAATTCTGTACTGAATTGTATACAAATGTAGTTCGTTAAAATCAGACTGAGTAAGTCAATGCCATAGCCGTCATTAAAGCCACAAATTATCGGCTATGGCCTTCTTTAATTTGCACATGCCATATGCGAAATGACTGTTATCGTGCACTTAAACCAGGTTTGCTAATGGAAGGGACACGAGGTTTAATCCACACCCGTGTTTGATTCTTTGGTTTGTCTAGCGTTCAAAGAGCTTTTATTCTCTTAGCACTGTATCGCCGAAAAGTCCGACCATCCGCAACACACGGTGGACGGAGGGATAAGTAGGAGAATGACACCACACTTCACAAATTGGCGTGCCTTGGCTTAGGCAATTCCGTTGCCAGCTATTTGAATACGGAGGCGCCAGTGTAGCGGCTATCACACTCACAGCCTTTGATTCCATGATGAACACTGTAGTTCCTCTCATTTGACCACCATCTTCAGCACCAAACACACCATCGAAGGCAAAGGGCATGACCCACCGCCGGCTAACACCTTGGCCCAAACATCGCTTGGTGGAACAAGGATTTTCCGAAGGTCATTGACCATATTGGGAACATTTATGGAACAAAAACGTACTGGAGACGATGTATCATGGTCCAATTAGATTAAATAATTTTGGATCACTGTGCGTAAACTGTTATGATTTGTACTTTCATACCACAGAATAACTCTATGGAGCGAGATAATATAATATTCGCTATGTTCACTTTGAGACATGCAAACATCTGATTATTGCAGTTATTAAATCAGAAACGTGTCCATTTTATTCTCTCTTTAATGTGTCAGCACGCGGGAATAACATTAATAACAATTACATCTATTGAAGGGATCACTACAATTTTCAACGAAACATCCAGTTTATAAAACCAACAGATACGAAAGTTTCCAAATATACACGTATATTTCTATTTGAAGCGTAAAGCCTACATTCACATATCTGTGAAACTTAGCCGGACGATTCTGCTGTACGTTGTTGGTATTTATGCACGAAATATGATTTTATATGACCTCGTCGCTAGAAGAAGAGACCAGACAATGCACCACATGTAACTACGTAGAATCCAACTTCAAATGGAAAGCATCCTATTAGTTATCGTAGCACAAAGGTTAGCAAAGCGTCGTTAGTTTATTTTATTCCAGTTGTCCCACTACTCCCTAATAATCTTGCTTTTTGGAAGTCACAACTTGGAAACCAACCTTCTACTCAGGATTAAAGAAAGCAAAGGAACCCTGCGTTGCCACAGAAATAGCAGTCAGCATGCGTTTGAATTCAATGTCAGGAACTAACGAAGTGTTCAAATAACTAGTAATATGAATGGCCTTTCGTCTATTAAAGCACGTAGATCCCAGTTAAGCTGGACAAAACACAGGCTAGTTTGGTTCACGAGTATCAAAACATAGACGGTGCATCGATTTTTCGATCAAGGCAATCTGATATATGGATGGGATACATGTTTTGAATGCGACTAAATTCGCGTCTACTAAATTTGTATCTCTGTGATTGATATTGTTCATAGCAGAGAGGGTTATGCAGCATACATGCCTAATGTAACCTGTGTTTATTGTGTATGCTGAGTCCAGACGTGACGAAAATGCCTTCATTCTTGTGCTACAGAAATACCTAATGTGTATAGCAGCAGCTAGTAGCATACCAATTGTCGTCTATAGGAAAACAGCGGTCGGTGTCCGATTTGACACGTTTTGACACACCTTGTCAAGCCTTGCATATTAGGTATGGATGTTTTAATGAAGACAAGACGGCTGGTCAAACTACTAGCCCCACGTTCTCGGAGAGCGTGCGTGAGCCTATATATCTATGTACTCTTTGAGTACCAACTAACGTACATAAAATCAATCAGCAGTATGCATTTTCTCCACTTCTGTACTTAATATACCTTTATGCTCGACCATGCCATAGTGTAACCCTTACACGCCACTGTAATGGACCTCATTATATCCACCTCTTCTTAATCACACTGCTATGCACCAATCAGACATGTACCAGTTCATAATGACACTGCTAATTGACCAATCAGAGGTGCACCTGTTCATCACGACACTGCTATACGCCAATCAAAAGATCCTCATGTATGAATCAATGTTTCGAAGTTCGTGCATATTCCCACGCAGCTGAAAACATATACGGAATAAGGCTACTTTATTTATTTAATATTTAGTGTTAATATAGCAAATAACACTTAATAAATTCCATTTGACTTCTCGTTTTTTTGAAAGACTACTCTTTTAAAAGTTATAACATGTATGCACTCTGTATCATTGTGCCAAGATCGACATTACAGAAGTTGAAGGTGCTCACATCGATTCTGGTATGTACAATTGAATCGAGTAACAAATAGTTAAAATGATGGACACCAGTGACTAGTGTGCAGCGTGGAAAATCAAAAGCAATTTATAAGTGATTTAAACTTAGACACATGGTCGAGCATAAACAGTTGTATGAAATTTGAGTATAATGGCAATCACAATGCTGGTATGAATATGATAAAACTTACCACTATTCTTTTCATAAAATATATCCTATTGCTGCCATTGTGTTCTCGTTGCATAATATACCATATATAATCCATTATGGTGGCTTAAAGCAATTCCTGAATATACTGTCAAGATTGGCCTTGTAGTTCAGCTATTACAACCTTTTCCTGCTGTTCCAAGGATCCCTGTTTCGACTCCGGACTTGCTCGAGAAATCTGTCCGCCAATCCTCCTGGTCAAGTTCACTAAAGAGTTTGGCTTCGGGGTTACATCACGTTTCAACTGTGGGTTTCGGTTCCGCCTCAAGTATGGGTGTCTGTATTCGTATACATATGTGTTGCGGGTGTGTACATAATGAAGGCATAAAAGCAACTAAAACATACGTACTCTCATTCACAAAAGTAAATACCCAACTCCAGTGAGACCTGCACGAAGGGTCACCTAATTCTCAGGCGTTCCTAAATAGATAGTGTAAGAATTAAATTTACTATATATGCTTCCCTTGCTATTCAGAGAGCATGGCAGCGATCCGCTCATATCGCAGTTTTGAAAAGCAATATTTCAGCAATCATTGTACATTAATGCACAAATATTTCAAATTCAATGTTACTGCACCTGCAGAAAATATATCATTATCGAGTTTTGATTTTATAGTACACAAGGAGTAGCAATGATGCCAGTGTTGCACCTTTGGCTTATCAACGTAATTTTAGTCATCCACGTGGAATTCCTGTACTCGGTAGTAGCTGAGTGTATTAGGGCGTATTAACGCGGACCCACAGTGATACCCTGAACTTGGATCGAATTTCGAATATCGCACATATTTTTTCTTCTCCCTTCCTGTCTGTCTTAACCCGAAGATCAGTATTTATATAAACGGTGCTGGATATACTACTATGCAATATTACCATATTGCTGCAATGCTATTGAAATTTTAACACTCAAAGCTTTAGAAGATATTAATTACAACTTCTATAGATATAACAGGGAATACGCCTACTTGAATTGGCAATCGTTTTTCCAGAAATTAATACCTAATATTTTCTTTTAAATACCCGAATTTAAAGGCATCTCCCTATAGGTATCGAAGATTAATTACCACGTTAAGGAATTTACTTCCATCATGCACTGTTACTGTTTAGTTAGCTTACAATGGATGTAAGAAGCACTATATCATGTTCATGTTAGAAAATATCGACATCCATGAGAACTAAAAGAACTTGAACTTAATACCGGATAATATAGTAATTAATGACGTATTAAATAAACTGCAATTGAGTTATAGATTCCTGCAGCGCAAAGCAACTTTTGGACCTGGCAGCGTGGTCATTTTGTTTATTTCCAAGCACTACACAATGTTGCCATGTGCCCATTAACTCAATTTCTAGACGTGTACCTTTATCCCGATTCTCCACTCCTGTGGAACTAAAGAAGTTGGTTAACATTCCATTTCAAAAACTAACCATGCAGCAGTCGAGATTTGAACCATCGACACTTAGTATTTTCGACTACTACGGATAGCCAAACAACGACTTCGGTTATTTCTGGGTTGGGCAATATGCACTCTATTCATTCTATATTAAGTTACATTCTATCATTAAGTTGGCAAACATATCTTTTCAAGGCAGCAAGTTAGTAGCACCATTAGCAACAGTTTAAATATTCTGCTTTTGTTTCTAGACATTCGTTTACTTTAATCTGATCACCAGTATTTTCAAAGACCTATTAATGGGAACATGTGTACCATTGTAATCGTTTCATCTTTGTTTGTTGTTAATAAAAGTAACTTAAGGAACTTACCATGCACACTGAACACTAGGATGCCCCTCTTTTCCTTGATAAAAGTATTAGTAATAATAATGATGATGATGATAAACATTCTAATAAAGGTTAATGATAATAAAAATAATGAAATTGTAATAGAGTAATAACAATAATAACTAACAATAATAAAATACAATAATGTTTATAACAAACGAAAAACTGCCAATGAAACATTCCGTGCCACCATGTTTGCATCTATTTTATTACAGCACTTTACAATCTGTACTGTTAGATAATACACGGGAATGAGTTTATTTCCTGGAAAGTGAAGCCCCTGTAATTCAAGCAAAACAATATAAGAAGCTTTTCTGTTGTGTATAGTACATTATCACGGACTACACACAATAGTTCAGCCAGAGAACTACCTCTGATCTCTCTTCTTCGCTAATAGGCAGAAGGAAGGTGGCTTACGCCACTGGCGTGGCTTACCCCGGTGCATTCTACAACTCGTTTAACGCACGAAGGGCTTCCTACTTACCCCGATTCCGGATGAGCTGGGCCACCTAGTACACTTCCAATCTATTGGAATATTATAGGACTCTTTAAATTATTCCCTCCCTTTAAACTGCGCCAACACGTTAATAAATAGCATTTTCCCCAAATAAATAACTTTTACCAATCACACTTCAACGCCGAATAGGCTGTTTATGGCCATAAATTAAACTTTGTCCTGATGGGATGTGGAAATGTGTAAAATCAATTAATCACTGGTATATATCAGATTTGATTTAAATCATGATCATCATTACAGCGTATATTTAATGTTTAACGGAAATTTAACTGGCAGGGTGGGTGAGTGGGAGAACAAACATTCAGAATGATTAAAGGAACGCAGATTCATATCTACACAGTTCAGTGTTCACTTCGCGTGGGTGTAAAAAGCAAACAAAATGCTTCCTCGAATACAGTACCAAAACGTAAAGCGTTGCAGACCTTGATAATGAGATGTTAGCATTACAACAGGAATCAAGAATGTCACAAGAAAGTGTCTAATCAATATTCTTATATATTATAACTTTGTGCTCTTGTTTCTTTTTTACTAAATTATCTTTTCACATGAGTTTATCCTTTTACCAACTCTGAAGAATGAAGTACAAAGCTGCTTAAACGCTCATTTTTAGAATATTAAACATCTTTGATTGTGGTTGGTATTTGTTTTTATTTTCGGTTGTACAACTGCTGCTAGAGAGGAAAGCCTATTCACCTCAGCGTCGAGCATCATGCGCCGCATACTAACCGCCTTTGCGCTACCTGGAAACCGTGGACCCCTTCTCTAGAATTACTTGCAATCTGTACATCCAAGTTCCTCTGATTTTACGACGTACAATGAATTTTAATTGCATACACATGAACCGACAGCTTCACAAACTTTGTCTGATCCGTGCTTCTCTCTTTCTTGACGCCTGGTTACTTAATGGTTCTAAGATCATAAATAAAACACTTTTCAAAGGAATTAGTAGAAACCTAACTAGGTACGAGTGGTTTAATACAAACACAAAAAATATGAAGCATTGCACTCTTATAACCTTATGTACTCACTCTCGTGCAAATTGTTCTTATAAAACCTTATTCTTTAATCTATTCCTTGGTGAACAAGATATTTCATTACACATTTATACATTACTTTGCAGGGATAAGAAAGATTAGACTAAATCGATTTTTAAAATGCGAATCATTATATAAGGGCCCCGAAATTCCATTCTGTTTTGGTTGAACGCGAGAAAAACAAGCAATAGCTTGCCAAAAATTATGTGTGTGACGATTTAAACTAATAAACAATATCTTGTGAATGATAAACGCCCAAAGTATTTTTTATATAAATGGTGTGCTTCGATATTTACACTTTCTGTGTAATAAAATTTGGTCCGTTAGGGTTTACCTATGACAGTGTTCATTTAGAATGAGAGGTCTTCCCTATAAACTCAATAGGTGCACTTTGTCATTAAGATACTTTGAAGATCTGGTATATCAATTAAAAGCGTCAGAGGAAGCTTTGAGAAAAAAAACGGAGTTTCCTCAATTTAAACGGTAGTTTGGGTTGGCGAATTTTGTTTAAAACCTTGATGCCGCACCGTTGGAAAACCCTGAAGTTGTCTTGTCTTGCCTTGTCTGTCACGAAGGGGATCTCGGTACGTCAGCCAATGGGTTGCTGTTCGTCAGACCCTGGGAGGAATTACGAAGTGAGAGTATCCTACAGGCGGCCAGAAAGCATCACAGGCAGAACTACTACGGTGTATCCCTAACAGATGCGGGCAGTTCTTCAGCCTGACTGAGTTCCAGGTTGCCACAGAGAGCACACTACCGAGCCAGGTCCGAGTGATCAATCAGTCCCCCTGGCAGACGGCCAGCCGACCGCAGCGCCTCCCCTCAGCCCAACACTGTATTTCCAGAGCGCGAGCTCCACCACAGCGCATCCTACCGGCAATCCTGCTGACACTACCTGGAACGATCGAATAGAGAGAGATGAAATGAGTTAAATGGAAGGGGGATGTAAGCTAAATGCCCTTCCTAGCATTCGCCTGAGTGACCCGGGAAAGCCCCGAAAAAAGCCCAAGGTCAGGAATGTTGTTCACGAGGATCGAAGCCGCGACCTCCCAAATGCCTGTCACACACGTTACCGCCTGAGTCATCCCGCTGGGTGTTCACCTCACGTACTCCATTTAGTTATATGTTATTTACTATAGTAAGGTAGTTAAAAATAAACATAAACATCATATTATCTCCGCTTTCTGGATCAACGAAACTGAAATTGTACTGAGCATAATTATACGCATAATTATTAATGTATAGTGACCTATAAATCTACAGGAAAAAGAAACTAAGGTAGGCCCAGAAGAAGATGGACAGAACAGTTTGATATGAGATCGGAACAAGTCAAAATGACTTAAACCCTGTTGATGATGATGAGGATGATGATGATGAGGATGATGATGATGATGAAGATGATGATGATGACAACGACGTATAGTGCTGAGTTGGTCATGGACACCAAGCATCCCTATTTGGGAGTAAATGATAACAAAAACGTACATGTATATTTTATTCCATTGTGATGTAAAGTGTGAACTTAAGTTGATGTTGAGCGTATTATAGTTCCGCCATTCTAAGTAACGAAGTTATTTGTAATCGTAAAGGAATGGAAGTGCTTGCAAGGTGTACTGCGGATGTCAATAGGCTGCATTTATAAACCCCGAGTAATGTCACTGACGTTAACAACTGTCAGATCGACCCACAAATCCCAGCTCTCGATCGATAGGTATTATCGGCCTCATCCTTCAAGCAGACATAGAGAACTGAAAGCGGGTCCATCCGTCTTTATGGTCGTTCCCAAATGTATTTGTCGAGTGCTGGCAACCGTTCATAGGGAAGTGTCTTCAGAACAAAGGACAGTCTAGACTTTAGAAGGTGCCAGAAAGGAAAGGGTAAGGAAGCAGAGTGGCAATTCAAATTCGGAAAGGGGAAACCAAGGAAGACAAACTTGCCTTATATCCACATAATAATTTATTTCCCTTTTTGTAGAGCTATCAAGTATTTCATAGAAATTCATACATAGATTTGGTTCATTGTCAGTGTCTGATGCTGGTCTGTTTTATTCTCTTTATCGATAAAATTCCTTGTGAAGATATATAATAATACATTTTCCATAATAATAGTAGTACTATTAGTAACCGTAATAAGAATAAATTTGCACCATGCTAAAAAGTCTATGAAATCCTTCCCTCAGCATATATTTCTGTATGTAGCTCTTTATGGAGCATTTTTCTGGCTTACGGGTTGGTTTCCCCTATCTTTTTACTTAATTAGACATTCACACATACACATAGGAGTTAACACATACAAAAGCATTAAAGTACTATGCCGGACTCGAACACAATGCCCCACACGACGAAATGTGAAATGTCTTAGCGAGCGGGAACATGGAATATTGCTAGTTCGAGAGCCACCATTATCCTTCAAGTATTTTTACTTTCAAATAGAGGTATAATTTTGAAGCTGAAATTTAGTGCCAGCACTTCAGGTAATTATGAATTATACAAAGCGTTCGGAGATCGGCAGGATCGCCCCGCGGCGGCACCGGACAGGGCAAGAATTGGCGCACCCTCCGTCAGAGTTACATGTAAAGGACCGGCAAGTCATGGGTATGGAACACTAACTACTGTACTAACTGACATTAGGCTTACCTGCATCACAACAGATGTTGAAACTGATGACCATCGACGCAAACGCTATCCCTATATCTCCGAGAACAATTCTGATTTGCCCGCAAAAGTTCATATTGACTTGCATTCCTCTCGCGATGTTGTCCTTCAATTCTTGTAACGTGTGCGGATTTGATGCGTCCACTTTATTCTTTAACATTTCCCGAAAATCGAGAAAGGTCAGAGGAACGAGGTAGTCACAGTCCTCGACTAATTATTCTATCACCATACTCACTTCTCGATTTATGCATAGAAATCGCATCAGTATGCGCCATAGCTGAATCCTGCTGAAACCAGCCACACAATCTTTAATTTCTTGCGTATAAGGATTATCTAAAATGTAATTTACATAAACCAATGAATCAGTTGTTCTGACGTAAAATACGGGGCCGATATTTCTACGCGCACTCACTGCGTACCAAACCCCAACGTTTGCAGCGCGGTGAAGAACTTTATGAATAATATGGCGATTTTGGGTAAATCAGAATTGTTTTCGGGGATATAGGGAATGTATTCGCGTTGATGGTCATCAATAGGCTTCGAACTTTTATACAGCTGTCGTGAAATGAGGTAGTTGCAAGTTGCCAGCCACATGGGCAGAGCGAGACGCCATTTCACAGCACAAAACAACTCAGCTCTCTGCGTCTCTCACTATTCCACACGTGCCTTCAACAGAAACATCGAAATAGCCACGTACTGCTTAACTTGTACTAGAATTCTGGAGTCAATATTTTACTGCAAATGGTGACAGCATAGAATATAAGTTTTGCAACAACGTTATCTACAACGTTCAAACGTCGACTGCACCTCACCTCTTCTGTGTTGTGATCATGTGATACGCTGACCATTCCCACTGCCTGTAGTCGATACTCCGCAACTTTTTGTTTCCTGCATGAAGGTTCGGTCCCTAGTGATCAATTTCAACATCCGTTGTGATGCAGGTAAACTTAATGTAAGTTAGTACAGTAGTTAGTATTCCGTAGCCATGACTTACCGGTCGTTTACGTGTGACTCCAGCGGAGGGCGCGCCTATCCCCACTGTTCTTCGAACGCACTATATTGCGGCTGCCACCCCTTAGAC
Source organism: Tenodera sinensis (assembly GCA_030765045.1). NCBI lineage: Eukaryota > Metazoa > Arthropoda > Insecta > Mantodea > Mantidae > Tenodera > Tenodera sinensis. Next base: position 65,281,071 of record CM060964.1, read on the forward strand.
GAAGCGAAAGAAGTAAAGCAGGTTACAGGCCTCAGGCAGTCAGACAATAGAAAACTCAAAAGTGCACGAGAGCTTCTGGCTCGAAGACACGTTCCACTGCTAGAACTGACCTACATTTTAACTTTTGGTGTTTGTAATCTTAACCTTTTATGCCAAACTTCTTATTTTAGCCCAGGCATACAATTTTGTACCACTGGATGTCGTTTTCCTCCTCAACTGTCTCTCCGACTGTGCTTGTTGGAGTGGTCGGACTTTAGGGCGACACAGTGCTAATAGAACAGAGACTACTGGCATGTTAGACAAAGAGAACAAACGAGAGGATATACGAGGAAGGCGCAAAGCAGCGGTTTGGATTAAACTTCGTGTCCCTTCCAGATTCACATCCTCTTTTAGCCAATCGGCCGCGTTGCATTTTATGTTTTATGTTTATAATTAATTTAGAATAAAAATTAAGGTGATGTGCTTATTTTAGTATGCTGTTAGAGTTTTCGTGTATCATAAACAAGGATTGTTCATTTTGAAGAAATGTAGATTTGAAAGTAACTACTTTCAATAGAAAATTAGACCTGATTGCTTTTAAACCCTCTCCTATGAGGGTTTAAAAGCAATCAGGTCTAGTATCTAATATTATAAATAATAGAGAAAAAAAAATATTACCTGAGATATTTGGTAATAAATATGTGGTACAATTGAATATTTGGTTTAGAAAAACCCATTTAAATGCATTCCTTGAAGTTTTGTATTGGTACACAACCCACTTGCTTTTGTTTTGTTTAAACAAACCAATAATTAATACAATCCGGCACCATGGTAGTGGAATTAGCATCACCGAAAAGCACGCTCAAACCTTTGTTTTTGTTCACTCTATAGCCTGAAGCTCAAGTGTGGGAAGGGAAGGCTACCTGCCAAGACTAAGGAGCAAGAATCATCCTCCAGCATCCTTGGAAGTTCACCAGAAATATCTAGACCGAATAGATGAGGACATTTACACTCCCCTCACGAAGGCACTGACGCAGTATCCTTAAGATACTGGCCACGGTCCCTGCAAAACTTCCTGAAGAAACAACATTAAGCAGCGCAGACCGTGAAAGTCGCGAGTCCAAGAATGGGATTTGCTGCCAGGTTTGTGAGATACGAAGCCTAAAAATGCAGAGTAATTTAAGTTCAGGACAAAATGCCAGAACCACCTTATGGTTGATAGTCACAAGATCCCAAACCATTTCATTACTACTTTAGAACGTGTGAGAAAAACTGATATTTCCTCCTTAAAAACTTATGCGATAGAAAACAAATAGAAGTGTATTTGTATGACGTTCTTTTCTCGTCTTTTATGCTACTTAGGACTTACGACTGGTGGTTTCGTTGCGACCGTATGAGAGTTTGATGTAAACTTATGGGACTCTGAGACTCAATTTCGAATTTTGTATATTTGTATAGGTATAAAAGCAATACTTTGCACACTTAAGTGTGTTGATGTTATAAACTACCACACAAAGTTCTGGCACAATCTATTTTATAGCTTTGAGAGAATTAATTAATTTATTCACGAAGCAAAAATAGTCCACGCACATCAAAGACTAAAATATCACAACAGCTTTATTATTTTATAAACTCTAACTGCCCAACAAACACCATTAATCTCTAGGAGGAAGAAAAATAATTACTTTTAAAGTACTAAATTTCTTTGCTTTGATAGATATTGAAAATGTGTTTTAAAACCTTTTTTGTGTGTTTAATTTTTTAAGTGTAAACAAATTTTCAGATTTTGATACCAAGGACTGTAGTTGTAATCACATAAATGAAGCACATTCTGGAAAAGTTCTAGGAGCATAGCACCAAATTTAATTCTCATGGAGTAGACAGTGGGAAAAAAAAAAAAAAAAAAAAAAAAAAAAAAAAAAGCTGAGAAAAACCAATTTGTCTGTACACGTGCATCATGACCATTAATCACATTACCTGTTTGGCCTAAAACTGCCCTGCTGCAAATGTCACACCCTACCTCTTTTGTCTAGCAGTCTCTCTCCTCTTATTCGTACCTTAACCACTTCTTTCCGCTGAATTTCGTTGTTTTTGTGCCCTTTTTGGCCCATATTTTATTGAAATACTGCCAAAAATTTAAGCAGAAAGGGCACATTCAAATGTAGCCCACATTGTGCTTATAAATCCCGTGCTAGAACTTTAAAAATGGCGGAATCTAAAAAAATTCACTGCCAAACGGTGACTGAAGGTTTGGGAAACATTTATATGCATAAGCCCAAAAATCGTCAATTTGATAATTTTCGGGGAATTTGACAATTTGCCCACCCTTTTTCAGTCCCAGTGACTCGTGATACTAGTTATTAATGTAAACGATAAATATGGTGAGTGAGGAGGGAGTTCTTAGTGTAGAAGGCCACGTGGTGGTAATATTTTCATTGGGAAAAATCCATCTAATAGCTTTGGTTTATTGAACAAAGAACTCGGGCATGCGGGTTGGTAAGTTTGGCACACTATCCCAGGCTACCAAGGTGACCGTTGCGAATGTCAGCTTTTGCCATAGAAAACGCCTTTAGATCTTTATGGTTCAGAAACCTTAGATAGTCCAACATTAGCTATTATGAAACCTTAAAAAATAACTAAAGGTTAAAATACTTATATTACGTAATCCACAGACACACACGCGCGCGCGCACACACGCACACACACACTTTCTCTCTCTCTCTCTTTCTCTCTCTCTCATTCACGCTTCCAGACTCTGCATCGAATTGGCAGTAATCTTGACTTGAGAAAAATGCTCCTCCCCTAGTTGGGAATCGAACTCGCGAACCCCGGTACAGCAGGAGCACTACCATCTGAGCTTGGTGCCTTATCTAACATAGACCAAACAAACAAACAAACAAAAGTTATAAACTTGCAAAGTGCGAAGAAAAACAGAATCATGAGCAACATGAAACTGAGAAGTGCAGTATTTATAAACTGAATTAACTATAGCATTTGTGATTGAATTTCACACATACGTAAAACCGCTACATAGAACTAATGAATTTGGTAATATATAAGTTAATATATAATTCTGTTTAATGGTGGCCTTTTTAATAGATTCCTGCATTTGCTCTGAAAAGGCTTTTGTACCCACTTCTTTTACTTGGTATATAAACGAGTATATTTGCAGTAACACACACACACACACACACACACACACATATATATATATATGTGTGTGTTTAATATGTAAACAAAAATATACAGGATTTAACAATAGTTGGACCAGAAATTCTATACCGAAACTTCAATCCGATATTGTCTCGTCTGAAATTCAAAGCGCTAAACATAAATATTCCCGAAGAAGTTATCTATTTCGCTAATAATTTTACATTTTAATAACAATTAGAGGAAATATAAGTAGAGCAAGTAAATAATAGCCCCGCTGCAGGCATATTATCCATACTTATGGTGTCGTCATAATCTCTAATGATCGTACATATCATTTCTTATGTATATTGTAACTTTTTGGGTTTGGGTGTGAAGTAAAGTAGACAGATGTAGTCGAGATAAAGAAACACTTTTATTTCCGTAAACAGTAACTTTGTACACTCGTTGCAACAACAAGAAAGTCTTTTCCGATTCTCCAACAGCACGGCTCCGAATTCGTAACACAAAGAACTAACTCTTCTCCGTCGGCACAACTCTCCACATCGTCTGTCCGTCTCCGTCGGCACGACTACTCAACCTTCACATACGTCTCACTCACTCCGTCGGCACTACTCAACGCTTCACGTACGTCTGACTGACCCTTCTCACACTTTACCGCTATTTATATCTCCCAGGCACTATTCTGGAAGCTTCCGGAACGTTCACTTATTTAGCGGTGAAACACAAAGCAGACAGTTCTAGAAGCCTCTATCACTTTCTCTCTTTCGGCAAGCGCCCCAACAATGCGGCCATTCTCCGTCTCTTTCCTTCGGCTCCTTTGCGGTAGTGCCGACAATAATGCGATGGGTGACACTGCGGTTGTCGGCAATTAGATACGGCGGGCGCGGTGACACTGCTCCCTCCTCAGACCTGGTCGTCCCGACCAGCACTATCACTGCGGCATCTCCCTTGCGCCCCGGTGGACTAACCCATCGAACCTCTTCTCCAGGAGGCACGATCCTAAATATCGCTGTTGGATAGTGTCCCTTGGTCCGGGTAGGACGACGTATGCCATCCTGCTTCGAAATTCTGCAACAGTACCGCCGGTCTTGGCGGGCCCTCGTCCAGTTGCCCTTCTTCCTGGTGTGTTGACGGGCCATCCTGCGCACTTGGAAACGGCTCATTGGGTACCGTGTCCGCCGACCTCTCTGGCGCACCTTCGCAGCCACCTTGCTTCCGATGGGTCCGGCAACAAACCCCACCACATCCGCGCGAGTCGCGTCCACCGCTGCACTCGTGTTCACTCGTGCTCGGCACGGCCTCTCCTGTATCCTGCCGTCCACGATGATGTCCACCCTTCTTCCGTTCACGGCACTATGCGTCAGGTGATTGGATGGCTCCGACGGTCCCCCCATGTCACATGCCAAGTCGGTTCTCGCGTGATGCTCGTTTGCTTGTGCGCTTCCCTGCTGATCGTCCTCCACGTCGTATCCTGGTTGGTTACGTACCCGACACACTCCTCCAGAGGATCCCCGACGACGTCCCTGAACTGCCCCTTTGTCTTCCCCGAGACGTACACTTTCGTTATCTGAAACGGGCGCAACTGTCGCCTCGGCCACTAGGTGCTTCCTCCCCGGGTCCGCGCTATTCCGTCTGCCCCTGGTATCAAGTACTTTGACGCTCTCGTCAACTCTTACTACCAGGGCGCCAAGACGTTCCCCGTCGTCCTCCACGACGTCCACATGCTGGCAGAGGTCTTCCACCTTTTCGCCGAGTTCTTCCACGTCTTCCGTCACGCCAATCAGTTCGCCGAGTTGTTCCACGTCTTCCGTCATGCCAATCAGTTCGCCGAGTTGTTCCACGTCTTCCGTCACGCCAATCAGTTCGCCGAGTTGTTCCACGTCTTCCGTCACGCTAATCAGTTCGCCGAGTTGTTCCACGTCTTCCGTCACGCCAATTAGTTCGCCGAGTTGTTCCACGTCTTCCGTCACGCCTATCAGTTCGCCGAGTTGTTCCACGTCTTCCGTCACGCCAATCAGTTCGCCGAGTTGTTCCACGTCTTCCCTCACGCCAATCAGTTCGCCGAGTTGTTCCAGGTCTTCCCTCATATCATCCGAAACGGGCGCGACTGTCGCCTCGGCCACTAGGTGCTCCCTCTCCGGCTCCGCGCTATTCCGTCTGCCCCTGGCATCCAGTACTTTAACGCTCTCGTCAACTCTTACTACCAGGGCGCCAAGACGTTCCCCGTCGTCCTCCACGACGTCCACGTGCTGGCAGAGGTTTACCACCTTTTCGCCGAGTTCTTCCACGTCTTCCGTCACGCCAGTCAGTTCGCCGAGTTGTTCCATCTTGATCTCTTTCAGCTCGGCAGCGAGGTTGTCGTTTGACGTTTCCATTTTGGCAGCGAGGTTATCGTTTGCCGTCTTCATCTCTTTCAGCACGGCAGCGAGGTTGTCGTATGACGTTTCCATTTTGGCAGCGAGGTTGTCGTATGACGTTTCCATTTTGGCAAATAATTCTTTCATCATTGCCATCATCCTGGTTTCCGAATCTCCCTCCATCTTGGTTCTAACGTTGCAACTTCTAACGACGATGTAACGATACTAGAAGCAATTCGACGAATCCCACTCCTGACACCAGTGTAACTGTTTTGGGTTTGGGTGTGAAGTAAAGTAGACAGATGTAGTCGAGATAAAGAAACACTTTTATTTCCGTAAACAGTAACTTTGTACACTCGTTGCAACAACAAGAAAGTCTTTTCCGATTCTCCAACAGCACGGCTCCGAATTCGTAACACAAAGAACTAACTCTTCTCCGTCGGCACAACTCTCCACATCGTCTGTCCGTCTCCGTCGGCACGACTACTCAACCTTCACATACGTCTCACTCACTCCGTCGGCACTACTCAACGCTTCACGTACGTCTGACTGACCCTTCTCACACTTTACCGCTATTTATATCTCCCAGGCACTATTCTGGAAGCTTCCGGAACGTTCACTTATTTAGCGGTGAAACACAAAGCAGACAGTTCTAGAAGCCTCTATCACTTTCTCTCTTTCGGCAAGCGCCCCAACAATGCGGCCATTCTCCGTCTCTTTCCTTCGGCTCCTTTGCGGTAGTGCCGACAATAATGCGATGGGTGACACTGCGGTTGTCGGCAATTAGATACGGCGGGCGCGGTGACAATATATTATGTATAATATACTCGTATATTCCATATGAGCTACGGCTTTTCACATTTTAAAATGTTTATGTAACATGTAAACAGTTCGAAACTGAAAGCAGAGATACACTAACTGCATTTTTTACCGAAACAGATATAAATTCCACTTAGCGTTATATGATGCATATACAATTTGCTTCCTTATTATGTATATTTTTACAGCTTTTTGAAATCATCTGTTTTATTTGTTTGTTTTTTGTTATTTGTTCTCTGTCACTGGCATTGGATAGGCTAAGGCTTTATAGCTAATGGGAGTAAAACAGTTTAATGGCATGCTCGGGACTGGAAGTAGGGATATTCGCTTTCCGTGCTTAAGCTCTACCCTTCAGCACTGGTAACAACATACACGAAGGTATCTTAAACATTCATTTGAATCATGTATAAAGTGAATGATTGTTCGGGTATTTCGTGCAGGGGGATAGTTCGAGTTGTGGCCTACGTATTCAGTGCTCCAAGTTTGAAAGAATCATCAACCTTCCACAACGAAAGTGAAGTTTAAAATTGGACATTGTATTTCAAAACTTTTTTCAATATCATCTGAAGAGTGAAATTGAAAGTCGTTGGAAGCTTTTGAAATGAACTTACTGCTATGGTTGTGTGCAGTAGAAGCAAGTATACTGTGTTTCCCTGCTTTTGCTACTCAATTTTCTATAAAGCAAACTCACCAAATTTGTTTCTCTAGCTACTTCTTCCTAATTCGTGATTTCAATTCATATTTACACATTTCATTGTATGGTACAATAGATTAAGCGATAGGCCGAGTTTTAAAGAGGGTTATGCCATATGATGCATTTGAAATCCAATGGACTCTGTATCACCATGATAAAAGAAAAGGATTAAGCACTTTGCATTTATAACTATAAGTTTTTGAAATTTCAGAGCGTATACTTTGGAAAAACATAACTACAAAAAGAGTCATTCAGAAAGAAAAAGCGTTCAGAGGCTATTTCCAGAAAATGCAACATAAACATTTATTTTGTCACGAAGGAAGCTAAACATGTATTTAAAGCAAAGCCCTCATTCATTTTTGAGAAAATAAAGTTTTTCAAAAAATCCATATAAAGGGTAGTTTGTGGTGTGGTATTCTCCTGAAAAATTGTTCTGTCCCATCCTTGGAAGATTCTAAACTTTAATGTAAAGTTTATTCCTCAATAGAATTTTCGAAAAAAAGAACCATAAACACGAACATTTGTCTAAAATCTTCTTTTGTTGTTCGTGGTACCGCGGAGACGCTGGGAGCCCCCTCTGAGACGAAATAAGCTTATCTGGCCTATGTTGAAGGTTGACAATGATAATGATAACGATTCTTATTATCACTATCACCGTCACCATCACCATCATCATCAGGGTATCTCAAAACGCACGTATGTTTTGAAATTGGTATCAAGATTTTGGGTATAATACATGGTAAGTAGAGGAAGTAATGCATGACAAAAACTTACATGGAAATGAGAAATCACTTACAGAGTATGGTTGGTATAGCACTGAGCAGATCAAGCATTAGGCAATTTGTTTTTTGAAGTAAACACTTTCTAAAGTAATAATGTGTTACGTAGTAACAACTTCGGTTAAAGATTAGGTTCATCTTACAGGCATTTATATGCGAAACAATATAATTTCACTATGGAATAGTTTCACTATAGAATACTCTTTTGTTTTCAGAAACTCTCAGCTGAAAATTAAAGGAAAAAATTATGTTTAGGGCCTTTTGTTTTGTGAAAACGTACGTGCAGCTCTGAATTTATCTTTGCGGTCTCGTGTAGCTTTGTTTGGTGCATAAAACACGGTATTGAAAACTGTTGCTGGAAATAACAAGTCTTATATTGAAATGTGAAGCGAATTTCCACTAAATTCCCTCTCCATTCTGTTTGTTACTTTTCCGGCAGTAAATGAATAATAGCTATACAAACGACACCCAGTAGAATGCATAAACCCAAAGAGATACCTTTAAATTTAGAGCAGGAGAACACACAACCAATCTAAATACTAAATACAATTCAATAGTGCAAACAGTCAAAATTAATACCTAACATCAGGGGTTAATTACACTAGTCGCTAGCTGCAAGCACAGAGTAATTATGACCGCCACTAAAGCCTCCTGAACCCCGAAAAGATCAAAGGGAGGACAGCCTAAAAATCAATAACATATGGAAGACCGAGCTGGCGGCTATCCAGAAGCCACACGGAGATACCGGGTCTCAAGAGATCCGGTAGAGAGGTGCCAGCTCCCTTTTTCCATTCTATAGGTATAGTTACTTTCCACTAACAGGCACATATTGTGTGGTACCAGTGATCCAGGAAACCAAAACATCCATTATGCATAAAAGATGCACTGCAAATCAGCTAAATATGCTCAGTGAACATATTCGGAATAACTGATGACACCAGCTATATGGAATCCTGATGACTGTACCAAGTTCTTTTGCTCTATAGTTTATTTTGTAATTAGACTGACATCGCAACTAAGGTGTTTCCAGTAGTAAAGTGGAACCACCTCCTATCACGTAATTTACTCCACAAGGGCAAAATATTCTGATGCTTGTGATTTGGCTAAAGTTCGATATGAACCGATTCCTAATAGATCAGCGATGTTCAACGTTTGCAAAAGAGGGGAGGTTTATTTTGTTTAGCTAATATTAGTTATGAACATTTAGGAAGACGAAGTTTATTAATTAATAAAGGTTCATTAAATTTGATGCCTAGAATAGCACTTTGATGATTTCATCTCTCATCATGTAATATAGCAGCACCTCCTTCACTAAATTTGATAAACTTCTTTATTTATAACTTTGAAGGATATTAGTTTTATTTAACTTAAAGCCTGAAATTTAAAGTGTTATTAGAAAGGTGGATTTGTGATCCATAACTATTTTTAGATTTTGATTTCTAAATGAATCGGAAAAATTTTTATTTTTGTTAAGCCAATTTACCTCCTTCCGCTATACGCGAACTTTGCCATTCTTTAACACTCGGGCGTGCATTGGGTTCCAGTGGCGGGTTGGTTACATGTAGGTTGCGTTTGATTTACGAAAGCGCCTTCAAATCCCATGTGATAAACATCAGTTCATTAGTAACTTCCTTGGTGCTGCTTATGTTTAAGAAGTCTATGAATATTTGGCTTCAAAGTCGATGTGTATAGCCTTAGAAGATACATCAGGTGATCGTCGTGTCAGTAACCTGCGATACGGTATTTCAGTATAGTTCTGCACGGAGAAACTGTTAGCAAATATATGTAGTATACTCACCCTTATACAAACTATTCTTGCAAATAATTATTTCTCTAGCTGCTTCATTTTAATCGGCATAAACGTTTTCAGAAAGTATTTTGTTGCTAATTTTCTGGTAGGTGCAAAGGGATTAGGGAAACACGGTAGGTTTTAGCCAATAATAAAATGTTTTAAGAGCTGCTTGCTATGCGATGCCTTTGAAATTCCGCTCTCTTTGAAAGGCCAAGAGTAAAACAGAATAACATTCCTATTTGAGAAAAGTATACTTATTGGCAAATTCAAACAGATACTAAAAATATCTTGGAAATGGTTCAGTCATAAGAAAAAGAGGGCAATTGATATAAATCGTGTGTTTTAACGAGATCCACATTTTTTATTTAATAAGCTTTGATCTCTCTCTCTTACTGTTTGCCATTTATGCAAAATTCATCCAGAACAAAGAGGTCTTCTGAGAATATTCCCAGAAAATTCAAGGTATGACTAAGAAACTGCCATGGAATCGCTTGTTGGTGTCCGTCACTGGATACTGACCGCTTGTGAGTCTATACGACACAGGTGTGATTCACCCTCGGACTGAAGGAGGAGGTGGGGGATAGCAACTCATTACGTAAGCGTCTGCAAAGGGACAAGGTTGGACATCACTGTGCTACATGGCAGCGGAGTGGCAACGAACTCTTACTCCAATCAATGAAGGGTACGGTCAGATACGTAAGCTATGGAACATCTCAATAACTTGGATGACTACCAGGGAGGATTAAGCAAATCAGAAATGCATCCGCAGATTTTTACATATGTATATACTGAATATCAGAGAACTTCTCGTGTTATTGGGAATATCACGAGCTTTAAGGTTACTCCTCTTGAGTCTTTAAAACCCGAATTCAATAAAAGCTTCCAGGGAGGGAAATAAAGTTACCTAAATTGCCATCTGATGTTTAATATGACACGTATGCAACGCTAGGCATTCAAGCATTTATTAGCGACACCAATGTAATATTATTTATATAGAATTCATCCTGAAGAAATATGTTGAAAAAATTAACATATTTGGAATGCCCTAGCAACTTAACCATCCACTTTCATCCTCTATTCTTTACTGTGAGGCAGGAGTAGGTTTATCCATATCGGCGAACGTCATATTTCCATCCTTGTCCCTCGTATACAGTACTCCAGTAAACATTTAAATGTTTTGTTGGCTAAAGACGCTGCCAAATACCGGGATCATATCAGCGCCGCCATATGCAGAAATTTCGTTCCGCAGAAGTTCTACATGCCAGAACTTATAAGGGGTACTTAAAAAAATCATCTGTCTGGGTCGGCTTTGAACCTGCGACCTTCATCAGTAGGCCAGTGCGTAACCAGTGAGTCACCAACACCGATACAGTGCTCCTGGACAAACTGATCAAGCGAAATGGGGGGGCATGCGTAACCCTGGTAATGTTTACTTCTAACCCACTTCCAAGAACAGAGAAAATAGTAGGCATTGGCAGTATTATGCAGGGTGGAAGGGAAGTCATTACATTCCTTCTAATATGTACTTCTTAGTAGCAGTGGAATGGCATTTTGTTCTTTAATCAGCCGATTTCAAAGAAATAAATGCTTTATATACAAATTGGAGCGTAATTCCACAAGTGTATTCGAAGATAACAGTTTGTTACTTGTAAGATGCGTGGAGTAACTTACTTCTGACTTCGATAGTAGATATGCGACATCATACAGGGTTTAGAAATAATTTATCACTTAAAAGATGTGAAGGAATACTCCAAGCAACTTTTTCAGACGTGAAATAAATCGACAATGTTGTGTCGAATTCATTAGCCTGTTTTCTCCTCCCCGTTTCTTATGTAATTATTGTATAATGATTTACAGCATCTTTATGGCTAATATTCCCCTTTGCACGCTATTATAATTGTTATTTTGTACAGCCCAGGCACTTGCTAATGGCCAGGCATATTAGCTCTCAAACACTTGGTTCAAGTTAACTACACTCAGACCACCTTCAATACATAGAACATACACAACAGCGACCATGAATCACTGACGACAGGTAAAAAGCGGTCTCGTGATTGGTCTGCACACGTCAACAAACTGAACGACGGATGGGAGTGGTTTGTTATCTACAACGTCACAGCGTAAAGCCCTACAACAGTTCAACCTAATTTCCTTTCCTCCTGGCTTTAATGCTTGGAAATTCCTACGCCTGCTAATAACGGATGCAATATCTCCTGATATTCACGCAAAAGGATATGAAACATCCGCGGAACGCTTGACTTCCTTAAATTCGCCCCCTTCTCCCGACTGTCTTCCCAAGTTCTGAAAATCCTGCGTAGCTTTTATGTACCCTTTGGCAGTGGATAAATCGCAGTTCGGAATGGTCGAGACAGGTTTTACTAATTACACTAGGTGAAATTATAAACTATTGTACTTTCTCTTTGGTCCCACAGTTATTTCGTTACATGAAATCTACTAAATTGCCATATAACATACAAATTATTAACACACACAACACAACAGAAATAGAGCTACTAAGCACATAGATTCGGGGTCCCAAGGCCACCAAGATAAGCTCTTTGGAAATGAGACATCGTTAGCACTCATCGAGAAAGTAATCTTCTCAGTTGTTAGCATAAACATGGGTTCATTGATCTATAAAAGTAGCAACTTTCTCTCTTTATACAATACTTGTTTAACATACCCTGCTGACAAACTTTATTATGACCTAAGCACAAAGGAAATAAATAATTTCTTTTATTGTTAATTAGGGTTATCAGACTGTTTTGACATCCAGAAACTTTAACACACACACACACACACACACACACACACACGCGCGCGCCCACATGACATAGAATTTTTGCCCAAATGCCACTTTTTAAGCTTTGACCTCTGTTTGCTTACATGTTACATTATGGCCAGGTATTGTAGCTTGGAATGAAATATTACCGCCTTTTGCTTTCACCACACATTCTTTGTGGAGTGGGGCAACCAATCCGCTTTTGTTTTTACATACATTATTTGCGAAGTACATTAGCTGTGTTCTACTCCATGAAAAATCTCAAAGTAGGCTTTCTGACCCCGCTTCAATCTTTTAGTAGCTTTATAACTGAAATTATATGATGTTTATAACCCATGCATCTAAAAACAATAGGAATTCTCAGTAATGAATGAACTATCGAAATAGATTGAATAGTATTTAAATGAACGTACACATTATCACCGCGAGGGTCTTCGCCGGCTAACAACTGCCCGTGCATAACAATAGCCATTCTGTGCTATCTTTCTGCTCTTTTTCAGTAGTTTCGCTTTCTAGAACATCACCTTTATATTTGGAGCCCACATAGACATCTGGCTAGGGTTCAGCAGTGAGTCGGCGTCAGTCGAGTTAAGTTGAGCTGGAAGTGGTCTATTAGTGTAGGAGTTCAATAGAGTGCAGTAACAGTTTCGAGTGGATTTCAGTTGCGAGTTGTGGTTCAACTGTCTGTTCAGATGTGATTGGGTTCAAAGGTGTTTTGTCTTGAATACATGCGAGACGAAACGCTTGCTAGGCTAAGCGCTTAGGTGACAAAGTGCATTTAGCAGTAACTGGTGTTTTTAATTTCATACAATATGTACACATATACGTATACATATATGCTCAAACAAATTTCCTCTTTATAATATTGGTACATGTGGATATACAAGACATACGCTATACATGCACACTATACGTGAGCCAATTAAATTGTCAACGTTCCTTAATAAATGAAAATAAGTACTAACAAAATACAAAATAATAATTGAACTTCTCTATTCTTCCCTGTGTAGATTTCACATTCGCGAAATATTTAGTTTTATAGCAAGGCGGTTTGGTCATCAGGGCACTTAGTCGTATCTTTGAGTCCACCCTTTTTCCACTTCTGCGGATTAATTCACCCCTGCATATACTGGAGAACCTCACAGTGACTGTGGTGAAGTCCAAAGAACAAATTCCTGAATGTTCCAGGCTTTGGTGGATTATTATCTTAAAGCTTCCGTTTTTAAAAGGCTGCCTCCTAGATAAAGCTAACAATACAAAAGTTACAAGAAGAATACATCTAAATGGCGGTAACCGTAATCTCGTGGCATAACAACCCATTTGGACCAAGGCATACCGCCCGACCCCTGCGTCCCCCACGTCTGCCCACCGCAGGCGTCATTAGCGGAGTGTAGTACTGGAGGGGGGACGTGGTCAGCCGGCCAGTTATGCGGTCTTCTCGACCAGGGGCCGCTACTTTTCAATCAAGAAACTCCTTAATTGGCCTCTCAGAGACCTAACGGGGTCTCTCCAGGCCAGTCCTCACAGTGGGGAAAAATCCCATGCCGGTACTGGAGATAAAAGCCGAGTCCTCCGTGCCAGAGGCAGCTATGGGGGTGGTTTCTAAATGATTGTACCGGGCAATAAGAACAGAACAAAGTCATACAATGAAACAATGTTAAAAGGAAAAAAATAATATTGTGATTAGAAAACAAAGTCTTTATATGACTTGAAATCCGAATTCAACTGTTAATGATCTTTCAATTTCTAATTTTAAACCTGTAGAGATATAGAGACTTAACATTTCTACCCTAAAGCAACATCTTAAGGTGGCTACTTTGGTTCATAGAATGCAACAACACAGTTTCCATTACTAGTAACAGAGTTGGGTTGTGCATTCCAAACTGTTTGTCTATTTATGCACGGAACGTTTACCACATAACATCAATTAGTATATAACTAATCCAGCCAGGTTTCCAGGTAACACCATAGTCTTGTGGGAAACTGTAATTACTTCAAATGGGTTTGACTAGCTTGGCTCGCCTGATTTTGAAGCTCTAGTTTATCCTTACCATTACATTCCAGAGCTTATTGCGAATGTGTTAAGTATTTTATTCCTACTTACCGCTATATGTTGTTAAATTACTTAGCTATCAAGGTTTAAATCTTCTTTGGAACTTTAAATGCTAAATTTTCCTAACATAATTGTGCAACTGAGAAAAGCAGTAGCTTAAATCATTTAGGATTGTTTTAATATTTTTATTATGCTTCATTAATTTTTATTCGTGGTCAGTTTAACTGTTTCTGACAACATTTAGCAGATGATTTATTTAAGTATTATGTACAATTAAATGTTCCGAAATGGGAATAACTGTTGGCAATAAATGAATATATACTGTTCTGTTTGTTGACGATCAAGCAGTTATTGTAAAGGAAATTGAAGGCTTTTAGTATATAGTGTGAATCAGAGACCGCAGACTTAATTTTGGAAGATAAAAAGGTTTCATTTGGGGTTATGAAAAATTTGAGAATTTGGGGACTAGAATTTCATAAATAAGGTATACAGAAGAGTGCATAAGAAACATGGGGCGGAGCAACAATAGCCATGTTAAACAGTATTTTATAGGATAGAAGGATAACCAAAATGGCTAAATTGCAAGTTTGCACGTCACTGGTGAGAAGTACCGTCACATATGGGGCTGAAATTTTTAAACTCAATAAAGATTCAATTCGAAACTATTATCAATGAAATTGCACTTTTAACTAGGTCAGAAAGACATTGAAAACTTTAAAAAAGAGGGGAACAGTATTATTAAGGAACAATAAAAGTTAAGTATTCTATCTTGAATTGCAATATATAAACAAGTAAACTGTGCACACATCACAAGAATGCCAGAGGAAAGAAACACCCCTAGAAGTCTGTGGGGATAGGAGCATGGGTTTGGTCCAGAAATACTTGGATGTCGGAAACAGGGACGGAAATGAACGCAACATGACAGCAGAAGAAGGAGGAAGAGGAGGAGAAGGAGGAGGAGGAGGAGAAATGTAATGACAGTGTTCAGTGGAGATGAAAAGTAAAAATTTAGGAGCTGAAAATTTGTCAACACACTATATAAATAAAATGTGTAACAAGATAAGCTTTAAAGTACTATACATGAAATAATCTAGTTATAATTAACTTCCTGGTTATTTGTTGTGACTCCAAACCTCATTCGTCTTATTTTCAATTTAGTTTAATAATGATTGTTCATTTTATTTGGGGCATAGGCCTACACATCTTGTATAGATTACCCTATAAACACGTGTTCCTTCCTGGGTACACGCTACATACATCGTTGATTCATAGACTAGGACATTCTTTATAAATCTACAAGTTTTTTATAGTAAAAGTAAGAAACAAATAAGTAAACAAATAAGTATATGAATTTATGAAGTGAAAATAAAACATAAAAATAAGCATGTTTTGGATACTTTTTGCAATTATATAGATAAGCAAGATATAACAGCACCGTGTGTCGTTTTCATAAAGCAAACCTCATTTTAATATCGGACAAATACTTATCTATTTTCGTAGGGCGGAAATATACAAATAGTACGTTACAACGAAGTATAATAATAAAAAACAGAAATATAAAAACTAAAACTATTATATAGTTAAATGCAGGTGCAGAGGCTACATCTTCAGCATTCTCAGTTGTTATTATTACACAAGCCCTAGTCCATAAATATATTTTGCCCATGCTTCTCTCTTTCCATTGATGCATAATTAATTCAGTACTTTTTAACATGTTATAATCCGCTGGGAGCTCTGCAAACCCACAATCCAATTTTTACAAAGCGCCGGTTAAATCACAAAATAAATAAATAAATTGCTCTTGATTGATAGGTAATATTCGATACAGAGTGCAAGAATGGCTCCACATGCGCATAATTGTTAGGAGATTTCAAAATGCTTACTAGATTTCGAGTAACCATGCCGACTTGGAACTGGCAGTCAACCAAGGTGCTTTCAGGCCATCTTTCCGCTTCACAGAGTCTGTGTACGTCATAACCCTGTAACAACAACGTGACCTCTTGTATTTACTTATATACATATTTATTTTGTAAGTACAAACATGTATTGGACTAATTATAATTATTAGCCCTAGCTATTTGGTCAAGACCACCACTATAAAATACTACACATATCTACTTGATCACATACATAAAATAAATCATATACTTATACATCATCAATATCGATCTTCTTGTCCACTGGTCATCTCCACTTTACCTTGATCTTGCATGAGAACTTTCCAATTTTAGTTATTCGCTTCTGATCATCAAACATCTTAAATAATGACCTCTATATTCCTTGCTAACCACTTCTTGCCTACTAAACTCTTTCTTCGCCTCATTGCTACTTTGGTAGGGAAAATTTTACGTGAATTTCATTTCTATCCCCGCCCCCCCCCCCCCCCTCAGGTAGGAAAAGGACCTAGGGTAAGCATTTCTTGCGTACCGTTTAATATCCATGTTCCTAAGTGAAGCCACGCTGTCCCTTTCCTTTCATTTCTATTGCAAATTGAAATATATATTTTTTCCTTATCCGGCTCAAGTTTTAACTCCCTTTTGTGAAAGAACATTTCTTCCTTATCTGAGAGAATAAAGTCTGTCCATCTATACTCTCCAATCTTGATGTTACTTACATCCAAAATCTTCTAACGAAACTACAAATTTTAACCCAAAAGTCTCCAGAGCCATTTTTCCATAGCTTCTCCTTAACCCGTCTCAACCAACAGCTACCTATCGCCCCCCCCCAATGTTTCTTTCTTATATTTTAAACATATTAAAAAATATCTGTATCGGGCAACTCTTGAATTCTAAACAAGTATTTTAATACCCCTCCATCAGCAACCCTCTCATACTAACCTTTCCTAACTCTGCTGCTCTCCTAGCTGCGCATTTGCTGCACTCGAGGGCACTCAAAAAGGTTCCTAAAATTAAATCCATAGAATCCCATCCCTCATCTATACCCCAATTACCACTCAGTCCACTCGAAACGGCTTATATACTGTGGTTCAGTCAATGTTTGCAATCGCTATCCTAGATTATAAGCTTAATTGTCAGTAACGGTGTTGTACTTCGAGAGCTGTGCGGTAATACAGACTTCGGAAGTGGTGTTTTTCATTTATATCCCCCAAGATTTTAAAAATATTTTACTAAAACACTATTGTGTGATCCTACCTTGTTTCAGACATTGAATTACGATTAAACGCTTTGTTATGAGCTGAAAGCAATTAATAACAGTATTCGATGTTTCTTCCTTAATTCACAACATAAGTTGTATATGGTAGTATGATAATTATATGCGTGCATATTTCTATGTGTAACATTTTGAGGGTGAAACATACTAACTCCTGCTTCGCACTTGTTGGTTTATGTTCTCATATGTCACTTTCTGTCATAGGTCAACACGGAGTTGTTGTTGTAGTGTTTAACGCCCGCTTTTACTACTACGGCACCGCAGGCGGTGACACTGATGATACATGAAGATGGAGCACCGGTGGAATGAGATGGCGGGGGAAACCGGAGTACCCGGAGAAAACCCGCCCTGACGCCGCTTCGTCCACCACGCGAATACCACATGCGGGTCCCTGGGATCGAACCCGGGCCGCCTAGGTGGTAGGCGAGCGCGCTAACCACTCGGCCACGGCGCCACCTCAACACGGAGTGTGATACTGGTACATCAAAAAAGGTAATACCTTGGTTTCCCTAACGGCATCGATCACACAGACGCATATCATTTAAGGGGATCTATAACTCTACCCTATCAACACCTAAGGCACAGTAAACAGAGGAATAACGACATTCCAATGGACTGCCCGTATTTAGTACTCGATTTGAATCAGAGCCTTCTCTCTCTCTCTCTCTCTGTCTGTCTGTCTCTCTCTCTTTCTGTATCACTTATACTGGAGCAATGAAGACCAAAGTCGATGATACCCAAGTTCATCCGTGTATTCATTCCAAAGACTTGTAGTTCTAGAATGCCTACTTTGAGAAAGTTTCACATTCATATATTTATATTATGGAGCTGTACACGAAATAATCTCGACTATCCGTCACTTGGTTAACTGCTCGACTGATTAACTGTCTTTGTGTATGCGTGTGTTTGTTTCCTGGAATGCAAATTCCCTGTACGTGGCAAAAATTAACTTGTTTTGGAACAAAAGCCTTTACATCACTTCCCGTGCGAGCACGGCAACAATTACATTTCCATTGGGAATTTAAATTGATTTGAGTACACAGTCCGTATTGAATAGTATTCGCTTTTCCATATTAAATTCACTACATATCGAGATCGATTTGAATACGCAAACTGGGCGAAGGGCGAACTTTTTAAGTATAAATGGCTAACTTGTCGTTGTGTGCATTAGGCGAAGTTTTCGAGCTCAATGTACTATATTGTAGTAAAGAACATGAGACTTTAATATGAAAATGGCAAAATCGGCCCCATTGTGGCTATTATTGCACCAGTTTCTGACAGATTTGTTGTTCCTTTACGAAAACTTGCACGATGGACGTCGGAGACAGCAAAGGAAAATGGTGATTTTCTATTGAAAATTATTACGGACCCACAACTTGTATTTCGTAACACCGCTTCAGAAGAAACAGTCGAAACTTAGGTACGTTCGGTTAAAAAAACACACAAAGTTTGGTGTGATCATGTATTTTCCTTCCATTTTAAGGATAAAGATTGACTAGCACATTGCCAAATGAGCTATATTCCATTAGCTAAATTATATTATAGCCCAGAAAAAAGTGATTCGATAACTGAAGAAAGAATAAATCACCGACGATCAGCATATCAAAGACATTACAGTAGAATTTTATACTCTGCCGTATTCAGTACGATTTGAGTACCGTAAGTGTTCCCATGCTACAAAAATTGTATCCGAGCATAGCTTTAAGAGGATCGAATCCAAGCTTTAGTTCGATACGAGTCCGTGTTTCCATGCAGTATTGAACACAGAATGTGAACTCAAATAGATTTTAATTCCTTATTGAATAATGGTAAATGCTACCAACTAGTACAGAATGAACATGTATGTACTTTAGTCAGGAGGTTGTTCTGACCCCTTCAGCTATATTGCTTATGTTTAGTTTCAAGATCACAAAGTAGTCATGCAATCAGACAATACTATACACTTACCATAATATGTGACATCGGGCTCAGCGCACAACAATGGATGGAAGGGAACACACTACATACCGTGCCGGCGAGCGGGCAAGCACGTTCGGGGCCTGGCTGCCTCGTGCGACTGCTGTGTCGGCATGGGTGTCAGCAATCGAGGCAGCAGAAACAAAAGGGGTTTTGGGAACATTCGCGATACTTCTAGCTCCGTCATTGCCGGTGCGTGTGTGTAAAATCGAGAAAGGTCCGTGTGATGCCATCCTCACTATATAAGGAGACCAGAGAAGAGAAGTGAGTTTTAGACTTGACTTACGGGCATGAGTCGGTCAGTGTGTCAACTGTGCGTGTGCATTGTACAGATTGTTTCACAAGTGTCGAGGGATTGCATCGTCATTGCTAGTGTATGAGAAGTAGAAAAAGTGACGAAAGACACTGAAAGGACTAAGCAAGGTTAGGAGAAGTAAAATTTGTGAGTTGTGATAACACGAAAACATGTAGACTCTGAAAACGACGAGAAGAAAACTGTGCATTTGTGCTGAAATTTTAGAGGACAATAACGTGATAGAAAAGCAACCGGATGAATTTTGTCATTTTGTTCGAATACTGTTGTCGCCTATCGATGCCTATAGAAATTTGACGAGAAAGGGATGCGAGTGAGTAAGCATTGGTGTTATGGGACAAAATTCTGTTACCTCTTACTGAACATTCCTGACCCACTGACAGCAATCACCATCATTGCCTTTTCGAAATATACAAGAATTGTACATTCGGCAGATATGTTCAATATCTTGTCCAAATGCTTATTTAACGCAATATTTGTGTTAAGTAAGATGGATTCCGTCACTTTCGCTTGACCGTCAACCCAAGCCCCTCCAATATAATAGATAATCGGGGCACCACTGTATGACGCTTTTACTTTCTCTACTGGCAAGAAGAGGAAGTATTGTATTCCACCCAAAAATTCCATATCGAGATTTCACCGGAAATATATGTTTTGAGACCCCTTGAATAAAAAAAAAGCATTTTTAGAAAAAGGTCCATTTGTATGTATGTGTATGTGTGTGTGTGTGTGTGTTGGTGTGTGTGTGTGTGTGTGTGTGTGTGTGTGTGTGTGTGTGTGTGTGTGTGTGTGTGTGTGTGTGTCTGTGTCTGTCAGTCTGTGGACAGCATCGCTCAAAAACGAAAAGTCGGTTAAAACCCAAAGTTGGTGTTTAAGTTTAATGTCTTTCAAGGATGTGAAACGAAGATTTTGAAGAAAATAGCCCCACCCTAAACTACCCTTTACGTGGAAAATTTTTTGAAAATTTTGGCTCGTGAAAATGGCTCTAAGGATTTTGATTAAAATGCCCCGTGTTTAAGATATTTGTATGACAAATGAAATTTATATTTTGAATTTTCTGGATATAGCCTATGTAGTCCTATTTCCTCTGCATGACTTTAGAATAACTCGTAAACCGTAAGAGATAGACAAAAGCGCACTGTACAAAGAATGTAGATCTCGCTAAAGCACACAATTTATGTCTAAATAATTCTTTCTTTTTTTTTTTTTTTTTTTTTTTTTTTTTTTTTTGTGTGTGTGTGTGTGTGTGTGTGTGTGTGGAGTGAACCATTTTGGAGATATTCCTTGTTATTTGTGTGGGTTTCGGAAAACTTAAAAGTTTCCTGAAATGGAACATCGTTGTTCATTTTCTATACCTATATCAAGCGTGTAAAGAGAACGGGATCTCAAAGGTTTAAGATATTTGACTATCGCTCAAAGCCTACTGAGTTCCCATATTCCCCTTGCACCTTCAAGGAAATAAGCAATGAGATAATTTGTACAAATGTTTATCTCAACTAACATGACGAAGATATAGGAATAAGAGTTTATAAGAATGGTTAGTACCAGAGTAGAGAAAGTCATGTGAGTGCAACACATCAGATTTTTTATCATAACCTTGTTCTATATGCATAAGGGTGTTTACGTTTAGAAAATTTATTTTGTATCAGTTTTAGTATAGAAAAACTATATATATTTTATTTCCGCTTCTTCTAGTAAGAATTTCATCAGTATAAAAAGTGCCTGTGCCCATGATTAGGATGCAGAACGTGAAGTTTCTCTTGTTAGGCGATATACAGAACGTTTTTTTACATATACATAAAATTCAGTCACTGGCATAGCACATAAACGAACGTGGTCCATATTATCAAACACCTCATATTTACAACACAAGTCCTACGCAAAAGTTATCAACGTGAACCATCTCGAACCTATTAATCGCCTTTATGTCCAACCATGCAGACGGCACTCTAATAGATGACATCATATCCACCTATTCATAGCGATACTGCTATCCACCAATCAAAAGACCCGCACTTAGCAATCACTACTTTGCCGTCTGTGCATATTCCTACGTAGCTGGAAGCGAAACTATCGATTTTCGTATCTTCAATCGAATAACTAATTCGAGTTTAGAAAAAACTAAAAATATCGGACACGAGTGAAAGCTTTTAAAAAAATATTTTGTTGTTTAACGACGCTGTCAGTTGCTAGGATCCCATCAGCGTCACCGGTGTACCGGAATTTTGTCCCTCATGAGTTCTTTTACATGGCAGTAAATATACTGACATGGAGCTGTCGTTTTTAAGCACACTTAAAAACTATCGGCCTGGGCCGGATTAGAAACCGCGACCTTGGGAACAGTAGAACAGCGTCTAACCAACTAAGCTACCCAGACCGGTCCACGAGTAAAAGTGACGACATTCCTATAAATTCAATTTGCTTTCTCGTTTTTAGAAATTCTACTCTTTTAAAGTTTATAGCATACATACCTTCTGTATCATTGTGTCAGGGCTAACATAATAATAAAGTCAATAATTAACAATTGAATAACAAATACTTGATTAAAATGTCGGACACACGTGGCAATAATACACATCGTGGAACATTTTATAAACGTTTTAAGCTTATACATGGTCGGGCATAAATATTCGAATGACACGTGAGTGTAATAGCAATTAGGATGAAACTCGGGTATTAAATGCTGCCATTATGCTATCGTCGCAAGTGTAGTATCATGGTGCTGACTATGGGTGTGGAATATACGACTATGCATTGATATATTTAAATAACAGTTGTATTCTGTGGCGCAAACAATAGGGAGTGTAGAACAAGGACATTGTTTTCGGTACCATATTACTGCTGTAAGGAATCGCGTGCAGTCACATGCGACACAGAGCATGAATGACGTAACCCGTACCGCGCAGCCGTCCGTATATTCACGCGCATCAGCAGAAGCTTGCAGTTACACAGCTGTGAATTTAGAAACAGTAGAATCCATGTGCACTAAACTCGCGGCTTATCGCAAAATCTTCCGCCCTCTACATATTACATTCGTGCAACATTTATAATTTATAGGTTAAAGAAGTATGTAGGAGAGAACATTATAAGGAGCTAATCTCTATCAGAAAACAGAATAAAAAGGGGCCTTGAATGAGGAAAAATATACCATACCATAATGCATTTCATGCTTGATTTTCACAAAACATAATATAATTATGGAGGTTGTCAGCACATACACGGGAAGAATCAGGGTGATATGAAGCGTTAGCTGCCAAACACACGAAAATTCTTCGTAGGCTCAAAGAGTTGCAGAGGCCTGCCAGGTGAAAGGAAGCAACAGGATTAAATATACATCTGTATTAGCAATGTGAACTCTTCCCTTACTTTTCCACTAGCTACGAACAGAAACTTCTTAATACATGGCACATGACATTCATGTTAACTATTGTGTATTAATATCAATTGCATAGGTAAATAACGAACAGCTTTGGATCATGTATACATACATTATTTCTTTCTGTTACATAATTCTTACCATCAATAAATGGATAGGGTTCATGTGCAGTATATTACGTTCTTCAGGAGAAACCAAAGTACATTTATTATTGGGTTGCTGATTTATTTTGCTCTGCAAGCTTAACTCATATCTTTGGACGGCAAAATTACACCACTAATAATAATTGTTTATAATGAACAAGAGGATACGACACTGCAATAAAACCCATACCGAATGCTTACAATTGAGGACGTGATTTACTCTAAGACAGTAATACATAGAAGATTGTAAGGCGCGGTTTTTTTTTTCTCCAAGGAAATGTGTATAAGCTCAATCCTTGAAGCTGAAATCGTTAATATATAGAGAAACTATGACAATGAATTCGTACCTGTCATGCTTTTTCACTGTTTACGCACTATGTGCACAATTCGTGGTTTTCACCCTATGTTTACGGCCTGTAGTGTAATAGTGTAGTAGTGCGTGGTGTGCTACTACTGTTACTACTATTAATGTTACTATTATTACTATTAGAAATACTATTATTACTATTACTACCACTAGTACTACTACTACTACTAGTAGTACTTCTAATATTACTACTATACTTTTTTCTTCCTGTTATATCTTGATACCTACAGCTGAACTCGCAGAATAACTCCAAAAATATGATCTGTGACATTCTACACGTCAGTAGATAGCATCGATATGCAATACACTACACTCCAGTTTTGGTTAATCTACTCCCGGAATATTGTTAAACAAATAATGCACGTCCTATATTTATCCTTAATACCTCCACGAATCAGGCCGAAAATCCTAGTTTTCTACAGAACTTTAATGCAATTTGCTTCAGTTCCGTAAGCGGCACATCAATGCACCAAAAGGCAACACCACTTATACTGTGAAAGAGGATTGGCAAAGGGAAATATTATTGCTCATATTGAACCACCAAATAACATTACTACTGTGGCGGTAATGTCGGCATGTGCACCAAGGCTCTGGTCGACACCTATAATTTTATTAAAGCAATATTTCCACTGCAAATTAACAGAAATGAACACATACGAGAGCAGAAAATGTATTCAGAACTCAGCGATTTACTTCGGGCACAATCATCGACGAGGGGGCGACAGACAGACAGACAGACAAACAAACAGAAAAGTCAATATTTACAAGAGTTTAAATATAGCGCATGCGATATTAGAGAAACGAGATTTTAAATGAGCTAGCGAACTCCGTAATACTTCATATTATAATGCTAATAAGATCAGACACATTTCACTGATTTTCAATTCTGTCTTAATATAATTTGCCATGTTCATATGACCTAAGTTCCTGTTCATGTGGGCCAAACTGCATAGCATAACCGGTCTATCTCTGCCTCTATACATACCACCACGCTCAGAGGGTAGTATCATCGGTGAGAATTTAGCTTGTGATTGACGTGTGTATCAGCTACTGCAAGTAACAAGGGTAGAGGTACTTTTCTTTCCGTGCAATCATCATGAGATCTTAGAAGAAGCTTTACACAGATACCAAAGTGCGCGATTACCGAGCACATGTTCACGAACTTATCGCAATAGATATACTAGAATCCAATTATTTAATATCATTTTGCGGCTAAACGACTTATTTAGTAACAAATGAAAAATACACAAATAACTCATCCTTTGAAGCACCATGCACTATGTAGGAAAATGGTAGAGAAACTTATGTTCGGTTCAACTCAAGAAGTTGCCGTTATAAGTCTGCCCATTTATACCCCTAGCATCTTGTATACATCCCATGTATTAACAAAGCACAACCAATTTATTATGTATATAAACACTTATAATACATAACTTTGTAAAATAAGGTTATATTTGTAAAAAAGGAAAGCCCTTAACAGATTATAATAAATAATATCACGCGTTATCTTGAAATTTTCGAAAAATTGCGAGAAATCATAAATACGAGTTCTGTCAATTAGGACTATGTTACCACCAAGAATAACCATAAAAGGTAATAATTGTTGTAGAACAATATGTTACAGACGCAACTGCTGGAAAAAGGTAGTTATGGGTAGCCAATGCGCACAAACACTTTGTACTGCACTGTTTGGGACCATCTCTCATTTTGTTATCCTCTTAAGGTTGTGTTAAAGGGGGTGAAGCATAGGTATTGAGCAATGAACTGTTGGACAGTTGCAATACGGTGCTAAAGACGTGGAGCTATAATAGAAACAAGGAAAAGTGGGGTGGGGAAAGGGTAGATACACCTAACCTCGTATGGAAAGCTTTAGCATAGCAAGCACTTCCTTTAGATTTATCTGCAAATTCTTAATGCCTATTATGGAAAGTGTTACCAACATTGCTTGAAATAAGCAACATTTATTGGGTTAAACGAGTCTATGCAATAAGAAACATTAACTTTGCCCTTAGAATAACAAAAACAACGTGTAAAGCTTTACAGTAAACATAATGCAATATTACATTGAGAAGTAGCTATAAAAGCGTTCTTCTACAAATTCTCCCTATATTTATACGGGAACTAAAAATCGTAACAAATTAGCTTTAACATGGGTATGTATTGCATCATATAATACTTTCTGCTTCGAGTGAAAAGTATTCTTCTAATACCTATGCAATAAACCGCCTTTCTTGGGTGACATTAACATTTAATTACATTCCTGTGAACTTGCACAGTTTCTAAAATTTGTTAAACTGTCCTACCAGCTTGTCATAGACCAATAATCTGGCCACGTGTAGCTTCTGCTGTATATGGCATGTTGTAAATCAAGTAACATTTGAGCTTAATGAGTAACGATTTACTGATGGACCAGAAAAAATCAATACTTTCCTCTCAGGCCGACGTGTCGTTGGTTGAACCAAGACTTGAAACTTTCCTGGCGGCGATATGAAAATAACTCTTCTCGGGCTGTCACCCAGGTGAATTCTGGAAGTTTCCAGAACTAACGTCACTCTCATCTTCGGGAATGATGTGGAGACTGTTTTCCATTTATATGTATAGTCAGTTCGTGTAATTGGTTATAACTGGCATATAACATGAACAGTATTGTCATTGGAGAGAGGTAAAGAGTGGGGTAACGATTTACTGAGCGACCAAAAAATCATTTCCTTTCAGGCCAACGTGTCATTAATTATAACTATATTCAGCCAGTAGCATGAATAGTGTTGTCATTGGAGAGGGGTAAGGAGAGGGAAAGGAGGGGAAGCTACAAGGACCTCCTTAAACAATCATGATAACCTTACATTTTACTAAATTCGTGTTCTGTACATGGCTTTCAGTGGGTAGTGAGCGATTGAGTCGGAAGGTAACAACGATATAGCATCATTGGGATTACCGGAAAAAAATAATCCAAATATCAATAGAATATAAAGAAAAAATATTATCAGCTATTCACTTTGGGCATCTCTGTTGCTGAAAGTTTATTGTATCAACGTAGTTGCCATACTAGGAACTTTGAAAGTAAATAGAACTGCGCTATCTCAATGTTGTTAGAAGCGCGCGTATGCGGTATAAACCTTGAACCAACTGAGACGAAGGTCCCCTTCCTTCTAATATATCTATAAAACTCCAGGATTATGACATATTTCATGTCATTGTTACTTTATGAACGGAATTTCATACCTTCTCTAACAAACAAATACGAATCAGAAACCGGAATGTAACTCACAAGATTAGTGCTACTTGGGAACGTGAGAACGGTTTAATGAGACAAGTTCACCTAGATATAAAAACGATCTGTTTTAATATATTCTCAAGTAGGTTTATTAGCTTCTTATGTGTACTGATGTGCATAAAGGATGGCCCATAATGGGACATAGCTGCTTATGTTGTTGCTGATAAATACAGGGTGAGTCAAAAGTCCCTCCGGGGTTCGATGAGTCCATAGAACGGTAACCATAGCAGACATGGCGGAAAGAATTGTATCAGAGAGAAGGGTATCTCTCCAAGTTTTTGCACATAACTACAGGTGTTCCATATGCCCAAGTTGTTGACGCGGCAGACATCAATCCTTTAACCCAATTTGTCCCATACAGGTCCCAGCATCTCACTGTCAATACCGGCGACTGCATGCACGATCCTCTCAGCTCTTCTAAATTTTTTGGCAAAGGAGGAAAGGTACATGATATTTAACATGACCCGATTAGAAAAAATTGCATGGCGTTAGGTGAGGTGAAGTTCAGGGAAGAAGAGGAGAATGAACTTGGAGCCACGTCCAATCCAACAATGTGGAACTACTGACGGACATTACAAGATGAAAATGAGGCTGATAATGTTCTTGCTGTCTTCCCATAATTGTGGCATTACCACTGTTCAAGCATATTCAGGTGTACGGGACACAATTTTGTAATCAATTGTTATGACTGCTCTCTAGTGACAAAACTTCACCTATCCATACATAACTTTGAGAGATACTCTTTGCTCTGATACAAATCTTTCCCCTATGTCTTCTATGATTACCAATCTATAGACTCGTGAACCCTGGAAAGACTTTTGAATGGCCTTGTATAGACCCACAGCATGAACTCCTCTAACACAATTCCAGCCATTGAATTGGCAGGATAATTTACCTTCCTGAAAATTTTACTGAAGTGCTAATATTCAACGTTAGTTATCCATATCCTCACTAGTGCCGTACTGTTAATGCAATGCCGTTTTGGATTTTGGCGCAAGAATAATTAATATTGTTAATAGGCTTAATTCTTGTACCTTCACGCTACACCGCCGGTTTCTCAATGTTGGTTTTCTTATTGCCGTTTGATGGCGGCAGAACTTTAATCTTGCCTGCATGTCTGTAACGAAGACTCTCATACAAACGTCGTAGATGTCGTTGAGTTTAGCATGCATGCAAATAATTCTTCACCCCTTTCTTTGGAATTATGTTGTATTGGTGTAGTCTTTCCTTGTGTACACTGGGTTCCATATACGCCGCCCCTACTGCTTCACCGGGCATTTTACCAACTTTCACAGCCGTCACATGGTGTGTATGAAAATTTCTGCTTTTGTTGTTTGACCAAGCAGATGTGCATGTTAGAAACACTAGGACTACATTTTTAGGTTAAAATTACGTTTTTGGTTTTGAATTATATCACATATCGACATCTGTGAATAATATTCAAGATGTTCTCGGGCTTCGAGCCAGGTGTAGTGATGAAGAGACATCGACGTTTCGGGAGTGTACATCTCTCCCATCTTCAGGATGATGTACACTCCCGAAACGTCGATGTCTCTTCATCATTACACCTGGCTCGAAGCCCGGGAGCATCTTGAATATGGTCGTCGCCAGGAAAGGTTCAAATCATATTTTATCTGTGAATAATTTTTGCCAAACACTTTCCCCAACATTTCCCCCAATCCACCATTTTAAAAGTCCGGCGCCATGTTTAAGGCAGCAGTGCGCTTCGTTTTAATCACACTGAGGTGCACTACACTGCTGCTTTTCTTTTTCCCTCTCGGCTTTGCATTTTGTGTGACATTCATTACTTACATTTATGTTTTGCTGTGATTGGTATGTAAATTTGATAAATAATCTCAAACGTCTTATCTAAAAATTTAAATATGCATTTGATAATTGCTTTATTCAATGGCTCACAAAAATAATTTACGCTGAAATGAAGCAACCAACAGCACCATAAAAACAAATATGTATTTCTCTGCAAGTACTAACATCAATAATTTAATTTATTTAAGTTTCCTTAAGTATAAAAAAATGATGGTGGTATACGTCTCTGATAAACGTGAAGGTCGTTTTTAAAAAATTCATTTTTTCAATAATTAAGAGTATTTAACTATATTATCTGAGAAGCTGTTTGAACTAGAACATTGAGCTTTTGCGCAGTTATTTCTCTATTTGTTGATATTAAGTGTGCCAATTTTCAAGTAAATAGACGTAAAATTGAAAAAACTTAGAACATTCAGTCTCTGTGTTCCTTAACTGTGGCTGACGCGATGTTTGCAAACATTGCGAAGGTAGTCAGGTAAAATTTGTGGATATGTGGCAAGCCAATTTTCCATTTGAAGACTTTCCTTGAAGTTATATACTCGTATGTGAATAATCTAGAACTGTACAGGTAAATCTCGATGCCATTGTCGCTGCATGTGCGACAAGGTAAACAGACACAAACAATTATGTTGTTCTTTAACGACGCTGTCAATTGCCAGGATCACATCAGCGTCGCCGGTGTGCAGGAATTTTGTCCTACAGGAGTTCTTTAACATGCCAGTAAATCTACTGAGATTGAGCTGTCGTTTTTAAGCACACTTAAAAACCATCGGTCTGGGCCGGATTTGAACCCGCGACCTTGGGATCAGTAGGCCAGCGTCTAACCAACTGAGCCACCGAGACCGACATATATATACACACACACCTCCTTGCCTTATATACGCTACCTGTGAAGTTCAGTAGAATGCCTTCCAAAGCTGCGGGTACGGCACTAATGGAAGTGAGTAGGTATACTAGTTGTAGTGAAACTTTCCCATAGTTCGGTATCCGAACTTCCCACCTTCATATCACATTGAATATAACATCATTCATTGGTCCTTTCTTCTTCTTGGTCCTTGGATATTGTTATTCAGGCTATACACATAGTCAAGGTGGTTGGAGCCAAAAGTTTGTAGCCTGAAGGTGCAAACCTTACGGAGGGAAGAACATAACTATTAGGGTCTACGGCAACGGATCACTTTTTATACAGGTCAGTGCACGTCTGACATGATCAGCAGTGTGGATACTCTGTTGTACAACCCACCTCATTCATTATACATAATCATGGAAACATCACTCTTTATATAAGGCTAGAAAAGGTCAGAATGGATCTATCCTTAGCTGTAAACTCCACTTTTAAGGGTCCTGAAGCAGAAGCGGGTACTCCATAACAGTTTGAACTGTCAAACACTTCTTGTTTATTACCTTAAACTGTTAAAAGTCAAATGCATATTCATTGGTTCACCAACAACAAAAAAGTACCTGATGATTCTTTTGGAAGCAGACAAACCTTTGTGAGCTAATGGGAGTGCATGTTTTGCTGTTCAAAAGGTAACGTTACCTTTTTCACTTCAATGATACATATGGTATACATGTATATAAAGGAAGAATTCAATGATTGGATGTGTAGTTAGGGAGAGTTTTACAAATCAAACAGAGCTGTAGAGTAGAGCAGCTTTTCAATTTCGAATTGCAATCAACTCTACATTATCGCTGTTCTGCCTTACCATCTGCCTGTGCATCCATCGAACAGTAATCAGTAATGCCTTTTCCTCCGAAAAAAGGAGTGCGTTATATACCTGCTGCCATTTGAAAGGATTGCTTGCGACAACACATGCTGTAATTTAATGTACCTTCCAAAGGGAATTAAAGTCATTGTTTTCGCAATTATAGAATACTCAATTACAGCATAGCGTGTTGTTTCATTCAGGTGAGGAATGTAGATCTATTTAACCGATTGATGTTTACGTTCTGATATGAAATTCTCACATGAGGCTATAGGTATGAAGTTGAAACTGTTTTTATCGCTCCCTCTCCCCTTAATTGCCGCTCCTTGTGTTCCATGGCATTTCAATTATAATTGAACACTGTGTTTACATAATGGCTATTGCATTCTTTGTGCAGTGAATAACGGCATTGGCTTTGAGAAGTACCCGAGCTGAAAGGATATCGCGGCACTTAGATCATAATTTTAGTTGCCAGGAACAGGAATATGACGATGTTTCTGTTTCGTCATTGTACCCTTTAGCCTCACATTACGAAAATGAGTCTTTAGGAATGCGTAACAAGAGGGGACTATCAAATACCCAACATTAAACATCGAATTTATTCATTTATACGAGTACATTTCTTTCTGCATAGAAATGAGCCTTTGTTTTAAGAAATTAATGAACGTGTTTATTTAAACAAAAGTAACCCTACATTTGAACTCTATCAATCGCACAGATTCGCCGAATAAAGTCCCTACATAATTCACAGAATAACATAGCAAGCTTGAAATAAGCACAAAATGGAAGGAGAAGAAAACTACTGCTACAAGAAAACACCAAGGCACGAAAAAACCAAGGAAAACATATTTAAAATATATTATATAAGTAAGCCACAAAAAACAGTAAACGTGTTGTGATGCATTATTATGCCTTCTTATATTAAGCAAAGAACAAAATCTGAGGTGTCCGCTTCTGCAGCTTTGGGATAGCATGCCTGCCTCAGGTTCAAAAGGACCGAGTTCGAATCTCGATTAGATTGAGTTACTAGGATAAGCTTTTTCTTTTCTTTTTTTTTTTTTTTTTTTTTTTTTTTTTTTTTTTTTTCCCTTATCCTTAGAAGACGAATGTCGGGTAATCTAAGCTTATTTGAGCACCATTCAACCTAATCGTTTCTCCAATCCGATCAAATAACGTTTAACGAACTAAACAAAATCATAAGTGTGTTCCCGTGTTATGAAGTGATTGGTTTCATTTTCCTCATTCATACATACAGTTTT
This sequence comes from Tenodera sinensis, assembly GCA_030765045.1. Lineage (NCBI taxonomy): Eukaryota > Metazoa > Arthropoda > Insecta > Mantodea > Mantidae > Tenodera > Tenodera sinensis. The sequence continues at coordinate 65,312,871 of CM060964.1, forward strand.
TAAGGAAATAAATAACAGCATAACAGCATGTTATAAATTGCATTAAATACTCTGTGGTACTATTCCATTGTTTGAACCAATATGTTGATACAAACTTCTCATGCTGATTCAAACGCTTGTGGCATATATTTGTATTATTGCTATGCTTAGTCACAGGCATGTTATGTTCAGTAGATGCATGGTTGGTTTTATTTCTTTCGCAGTTAAAGTTGTCACACAGTTTGGTCCGGGGCAAGGATAAAATGTCGATCTCAAAATTACATTCACATACGAGTAGCTGATTTCTGAACATTCCTTATTGTACAAAAAGTGATGCAAAATTAGGACGTCAAGTTATAAGGTTGCATTGAACAATTTTGTAACGCACTTAAAAAGTATGGACATACAATGAACACATATTGGTTATTGCAACATTGGTTAGCTCCATTTTGGGTTAACCAACCATATATTTGAGCAGCACTTTCTCAGGAACCATTTAAAACTATGTTTCCGAAGAAAGAAAGCTCCTAAATAGTTTCTTTATATTTAGAAACTTACAAGAATATTCTAGCACTATGCTGCGGCGTGGCCGAGCGGTTAGACCAGTTAACTCTCTCCAAAGTGACACGGGTTTGATCCCAGGCGTCCACATGTGGGATATGTGGACACATCGGTGCAGGGGCGGGTTTTCTCCGGGTTCTCCGGCTTCCCGCCATCATTCCACCAATTGTTCTCCTTCCATTTCACTTCACTGCTCATTTCGTTTATCCATTCACCTGTCTGATCTCTTTCAGGGTCGAAAGTGTTATCGGGCGTTCGGGTGCAGCATGGTGGGATGAAATTCTCTTAGTGACTCCGTCCTCTGTCGTGGTAACCGGGCTCCGGATCGTGTCCACCCGAGCACCTTGAGACTCGTTGGGTTGGTTTGGTTTAAGGGCGCTCAACATTTAGGTCATCAGCGTCCTAGACTTGGTGGGGCCCCTGCAGGCGGCGCTCTGTGTGAACCGGCAGAACCGGTGTTCTGCCTGGTGCCAGGGAGCTTTCAACTGGGAAAATGTAGGGACCCTGCCCTCTGCTGTGCCTGCTCTCCTGTGGTCAGGCAGCCCTCTGTCTCCTCTCCTCTCGCCTCATCCCTCCCTCCCCTTCGGGGCATAGGCACAAAAGATCCCTGAGGTCGAAGCGCCGAAGTCTCCCTCCAACCTTGTACCTTCTAGCATTATCACAATACACCTGTCAGCTGCGCTAGTTTACATTTGGGTCCTAGCTTCTGAGTGTTTGCAGCTAAGCAAACGTAATATAGTGGTTTACAGGGCTTTTATCATAAGTTAATATTTCAATGTTAATATGTTTTCTTCAGAAAAGTGGCCATCATCATCATCATCATCATCATCATCATCATCATCGTCATCGTCATCGTCATCGTCGTCGTCGTCATCGTCATCGTCATCGTCATCGTCATCGTCATCGTCATCGTCATCGTCGTCGTCGTAATCATCATTATTAATATAATTATTACCATTATTATTACTATTACTGTTCTTCTTCTTCTTCTTCTTCTTCTTCTTCTTCTTCTTCTTCTTATTATTATTATTATTATTATTATTATTATTATTATTATTATTATTATTATTATTATTATTATTATTATTATTATTATTATTATTATTATTATTATTATTATTATTATTATTATTATTATTACTACTACTACTACGACCACTAATCTAACTGTGCATCATACAGGGTAGAAGGTACGGCTTCGGCAATACATTAACCGGAGATTCTACATAAGTGTAAGAAATATGTCCAATACAATAATTATTGTGACTAAAGAACCGTTTCGCCGAAAAAGAAATAATTTCTGCAACCTTCATTTTTTCCCTGCTAAAATAGAGCTATCAGTCAATGTTGTGAGCAATCTGCGCACTCTGAGCACCAGTTGCCCAGCCCTACTGTAGACATACCCATATGTTCATAAATTATGTATTACTAGCTAAAAATATGCGAATATTCCTTATTGCACTATTGAGCAGTTAGCAATGCCGCAATTGTTTTGTATTTGTTACTTTTGGGTTAAGAAATGTTCTAAAAGCAAGTGCGTCTAGCATAAATAGCACAAACTATATGGCCTTCCTTCTTTGATCAGCATTACTTTTCTATACATTCTCCATTGCATATATAAAAGTAGACAAAGGATGTAACAGTCATGTGATCTGTCTTGACTGACTCTAGATGACGCGTACAAAAGTGCTACAGCTCTGAAGTCCACCTTTTTGTATACCTTCATTTGTACATCCCTACTCTGAATGATTAATTTATGATTTTGTGGAAATTTTGGTATATATTATTGGATAATTTCACTGTACAATCTGGTTTCGCAATTCACCCTCCATTTCTAGTGGAATAACACAGCTTCCAGCACAAGATTTTCGTAGCTTACACAATGATAAGAATCCTCATTTAACAATGGATATTCCTCTGGAATGAAGTGCTCTTAAACAGTTATTGCCAAGGGATTAATTTAGATTTCGGCGAATACTCGCCGTCAAAGCTTGTATTAGGCTAAGCAGCTTTTGCTTTATAATCAAGAGATTAATGGAACAGTTGTAGCGAATTTGTTTTGCTTCAAACATCAATGGAAAAATGTTGAAAATGTTTTCTTATTGTTTCAGGTGAGTTTGGGATTATACACATACTGCTTGTGTGTTTGGACGATCCATGTAAGTACTATGTTTAATTATTTCACGTGCACGATAATAAACCAGAGCATTACAAATGTTTGATAAGTGATGGCTAGTATTAGACAATCGAAATTTATGGACATATCTTAGGGCTCTTGCCATGTGCTTAAATGTCAAATATGCTTAATGTGCTGATAAACAGTGTTTACAGGAAGAGCTGAACCTTATGCTTATTTTAAAGGATTAGCAAATATTTATACATACTTCATATACTTGCATACTTCATATATAACTTCTTATTACGATATTATCACATAATATGAAATTCATTGTTAACTTTGTTGGTATTGGACTTCCAAGAAGCAGAGAAATGATATTTCCAAACTATCTATTTAAACCACCTTCATCAGGTGCTGGAGATATTTCTGTCGTACTTATCGAATACTTTCTCAATTTGCGAAGTTTCCTACAGATGCTGGGTATGGAAATGTTCTTGCAAATAGTTTGGACTCTGCAAAGTGTTGCAGGTTATTTTAAATTCACTCCGTAGAAGCTGATAGAAATCCTGTCTCTGCACTTTCTTGAAGAAACTTTCAGAAAGTTTCAGTGCTCTCTATAAGGCAGTTTGAGTTTGGTCTGCAAACTTACGTTTGTTTTGATATCTGATATCCCTAGGGAACAACTTCTATTTTATTTGTTTCTTCTGCACCTGTTTATCACCGCAATTCATTATCTTCATTTCTTTGCAATGTGGAACGATAGGTGCACTTTACGACGTGTATTATTAATTTGCATGCATATGTCGTTTCAAACCCAGCCTTACTTTAATACTTACCATTAGTGAAATTATATTAACTTGCGAAACCGTATTTTCTTCTTAAGTTAACTAGAGATGATATAGCAAAAGGTCAGTTAACAGTGCTAGTGGATACATTCATAAAAAGTGAGACTAAAATTGCAACTTTTAGCTGCATGTTTTTGAGAAGCCAAATTCCTTTTCTCACTTGAAAATACGAGCATTTTGAATCTCATCATAAGAGTAAAACAGCATCACTATGCTGTAAAATATTAAATTTGAGCTTGTTAAATAGTGTAATTGCTATGTATAAGGAAATAGTATTTAGTATTTATTGTGAGAAGATCCGTCACTGAGAGTACTTGGAAGTCAATATCTGCTTTATCTTCCTTTCTATTGCCCTTACCCTGATGTTTATATTTATAAAAGTTTTACCTAGATTCCTGTGTATTCTCGTTCATCTTTTAACACTTACAGCGATAAGTGTTTGCCTCTACATTCTTACAAAGTAACTCAGAGTGTACAACAAGGTATTAAAAGGCTAATAAGTCGCTCAAATACACATGAAGTTGCACAAAAGTTTCCCCTCTTCACACCAAATGGATCGGTATGTGGTGGGCAGTTAGCCTTCTGATCTCATCATGTACTTCACCACTTTACTTTGTTCACAGGCAACGGTACCTCTGCTTCTATACGTGCTGGACAGATGGCATTACCTGCCACCTGCCACTCTACCTGCTTTGATTATCTGTGGATATATGGCAGCGCGTTCGCTATTACGAGTCCAGTATTTATCTTGGAGACGGAGGGAAACTACGAGATAAAAAGGGCTGCACAATTGGTTGGTCCACAGTATTTGTCTACAAGACAAATTTAGTATAATGTTTGTGAAGATTATCCTGTTAACTTCGTTAGAGAAAGGAAGGGTGAGACAGGAATGTGTAAAATACTAAATGTAAACTCACGTGAACTCGATTATATATTTAGACAAACTTTGCTAGAAAATTGTTTTAAGGGAAAAGGTTACTACAGACTGAAATAACGCTCAATAATATGATATTCGGTCGTCCCCTTAGCGGGGTGGTAGCGTTGCTTCTTACCAAGTGGGGAACCCGGGTTCGATTCCCGGTAACGATGTGGGGATTTTCTTCCGCTGGGAGACCTGGTCCGGGGTGCTCTGAGCCTCGGCCCCTAAGAGGCCAGTTGAGGACCTATTTGATTGTAAAGTAATGACCCCTGGTTGAGAAGATTGCGGCCAGGTGGGCCCGTGCCGCTGAGCACGTATATATCGCGTGTGATGAGCAGAGGTGGGGGACGCAGCGGTCGGGTGGTAGGCCTTAGCCCGGCTGGGCAATTGTGCCACGATGTTTATATTATGTTCTGTCAGAGCTATGTCATTTTTTGCAGTTGATTTTATAAACTAATACTAAGCGTATACGTTGCTACCGACTTTCACGCGAAATCAGTTAAAAAGAAAATGAAGGATTTATAAACTAAATGAAATATAGCTTGCAGCCCTTAAATAACACGCTTATAGCCAAAGCGATCTACGTATAATCAAAACACTAATTCCACTTTTCCGGGGTATGCATCTCGGTAGTACCTTCAGTTCCACCACTATACTCAGGGACATGGTTGGGCAGAAAATAAGGTAGGAACAGTTCCCTTCTCAAAGCACATCCACCACATACGTAACACCTCCGTCCATTGCGCCTGATCCTACACATGAAGGGGCATGCTAGCTATTACCTACCGAAAACCCCGAAACACCATTAGTCAGGTAATGGATCACTGTTGACTTTGAACCCTAGACCTTCAGCATGCAAAGCTCAACCTCTTTACCGACCAGGGTCCGTTAATGAAAAAATTTATCTGTGCTCAAATTTGGTCGTAAATTAGAAATGTCCAAAATGTGAAGGACGATTCATACCTTCAATTGTTTTATATGGATACAAGTACTGCTTTAACACGTTAAAATACAGCGCACATGATGCAAATGGATAAACCAATGAACCTTAACTCTATACTCTATGTATAATCGAAATAGTTTTATTAGTCAGACATTAACATTAACGTGTACGATGAACAATCCTGAAGCTTAATTCTTCATTTTATGTATACGAGCCATAAGGACCTCCAGCTATTTCCTACTTTAAATCTTGCTTGCAGTGATTGTTAATCGGATGCCTAATCACTGGTTTTCATAGGACCTACAGTTTGCGACAGGCTGCAAAGAGAAGGCAACCGGAAGGCCGCTCGCACGTGTCCTCAACGTCCACTCAGTGCGACGGTTCTAATGGAGCTCCTTGGGTTAATGTGCATTTCGTGCTCACATTCGTAGACTGATGTTTGTTACATTGGAATTGAGTTGCTGCAGAAAAATTGGCAAGGGCCCGGATGTTTAGTAAGAGCCAATGCTAGACATTTTAAATTATGAAGGAGATCAGAATATAGTTGAAGGTCGCAGCTGCTATATACAAGAATTTCCAAGCAGATGTCTGTCTTCTATAAATGTATTTCTCGATTAGAGCTGCAATTAGCAGATATTTGATCCTACAAGTCGCATTCTAGTAAGCATAGGTCCATCTTTGACAATGCTTACGTTGTAGAGAATGTACTGCAGTACTTTGAGCGCAGTCGTTCGTGTAACTAGCACATAAATTACAAGGATACTATAATACTAAAAATAATCATCGTCAACACACTACATAAAAGAAAGTATAAAGAGCAAATAATACGCATGGAAACCACGAAGGAATATATGTAATTAAGTTGAACTCTTACTGGACTTCACGTACTGATGTCACGGGTTACAAACTACTCATCCATCAAACAGCGTTTGGCGTTTGCAGACGCCGCACTCAATACCATATTTACCTACCCATCAGTGACCCTCGGTCACTGTTTACGTTCTTCGCACTGACATACTGGTTTGACTGTAGACTACTTGAAGCCAACTACTTAACTACTCCAATGTCCTAGGATAATGATGATCAAAGACGTCGTCAATGTTGCAATGTGCTTCTAACATTACTTAGAGTAATGGTGAGCTGCAGGGATCCTAAGGGTGCCCCAAACCTCAAGGAGAGGAAATGCCACATATATAAGGTGCATCTATATTAGAAGCTCTGAGAAGCCCATTTGGATCGATGACAAGGTATTGCCTAAGAATATGCTCTGCAAGATCGACACTTTATCAAGCAGATCCTTTGGAGTGATAATTTTTCTTCGCAGTTAACTCCACTCTCAACACTCGCAAACTGCAGTCTTGGGCTTCTACTAACTCTCATTGGATCCTAGCCCACGAAATTCAATATGCACCTATGCTGTGGTACTCTGGAAGACTACAACATTGGTCAAGCTTTTATTGTAGCTAGTCTCACAAGCTGGCGTTATTTGGAGTTTCTAGAGGCCACTAGAGGCTATTCCACTTTGGCTGGTATTTCAGCGATGGTTGCTGAATGATTGTGCACCACCTCAATACTTTAGAACAATTAGTGAAAATTTGAACATTTTGATTAATGATATCGTGAACAATGGATAGGTTGTTGCACTTAGTACCATGTTCGCTGGATCTAATACGTATGATTATCACCCCTTTTCCTTGGTGTGGGAGAAATATATCGGTTTCAGAGTTTAGAAACAGAGCCAAAAAATTGCATGGAATTACAGCAACGACTTCGTGAGGCCTGTGCTACAGTAATACCTGGAATTTTAAGAGGTGTTTATGCGGACACTGTGAGATGTATTCACCACTACTTGAATCTTTAGTGATACGTTTGTTTTTTAACTCATTGTGACACCGGTTCACGGCAGGGGCAGCACAACAAAGGCCGGGCTGCCCTACCTCACTGGCGTGGAGCGTAACAGACGCTCAAGCTCAAGCTTCCCAACAGAACTCAGGTGAGCAAACATGTGACTAGCAACAATAGAGCGCCAACAGAAAGGGTTTTCCAGAGTATTCAAGAAATTTCCGGCGTCCAGCGTGTTTGTAGAAGTTTGAGATAGTCCAAGTTACGTCATTCTGGCTATATAAAGAGACGAGGCAACGAGTTAGAGGATTTACGGTTACAGACATGAGTCGGTCAGTGTGTCAGTAAGTGTGAGACAGCTGTGTGGTACTGTCGCCGTAAAACATACGTCGCGACGAAGTGAAGAACTTTTAATGGGTGTTGGAGGATTGTACCGTTAGAATTAGTGTATGCGAGACAAAGTGAAGAAAGAAGGTGAAATGAATAAGAAATGACAATTCATCGAACTGTTGTTTTTGTCACAATATTATGAGCGGTAGTAAGGTAAAAGTTAGGATATTTCCAAATGGTACAAGTATTGCGTTTTCTACGGTTTGAAGCCATGGTATATTCTTGCTTTTATTTTATTACATATGGCATTGGTGAAAACTAAACGCTCACTTATCATTATTTTGCTTCTTGCAGAATTAAACCTGTTACAAAGTATGTGTAGTAAACTGATTGCAGCATCCTAAGGTATATAGCAGGGAAGACTACTGATGCACGTTAAGTTTGATCGTCTCACTTTTGATCACTTAAATACACCAACCCCATCAAATCAATTCCTGGAATACAAACGGTTTGTATGGGAGTGCCAACATTCTGCCCTTGTGTTGCCTGGTGTAGACCAGTAATCTCCTTTTAGCCTGACGTAACCATGCTGGTAAGTAGTAGTGCCCCTTTGAAAGCCAGTGGTTAGGCATCCCATTTACCGTCTCTGCAGGCGGGATTTTCATATGCAGAAAATAAGGCGCTGGCGGGTGGGCTAACTGGTATGCATCTGTTAATTATAATTTCTGTTAAGAGTGGCTAAACCTTCGTGTGTAACATACTTCAAGTTCCATTAGTATCATTATATTCTCCCTAAGGGGTTTCAATGGAGCACATTTCTCAACATCGAAATATATCGCTTGTTAATTACCTTAGTGGAAAGTTGTCTAAGAAAAGTTAATACTTTCCACATCTATTGTTATTTTTCATGGGCACTAATTATCGGCAGCAAAAATGATTTGGTGCGCACTCGCAACACTGTCAGACAAAATATGTTATAAAATGCAGTAATCGTATCTCTAAACTATAAAAAACTGCAATTAATCAGGGCCTTTGTTTCAGTAACAAACCATTATTTTGTTATAATAGTGTTTTAAACAAAGGTTTTTTTCCCCACACAATTCTACAACAAATATTGACCTTGTTTCTAAAGTCAAACTGACAATTTTTTTTGTCAGAATATAGTTAATAATAAGAATCATAGTAACGACAATAATGTTTAAAAACAGTAATACTCTTTTACCCTTCTTTGAACCACGCCATTTTAAAATAAACAGCACTGTTTTTTCACAAAGGAACACTTTATGATCAACTCAGCATTGTAAAGAACGCTAACCGACTGTTTGCGCAACATCGCTCTAAATATGATACTGTCCATAACTGAGAGTCTAAGTCTTGTGTCTCGCAAATATATTTGTATCAGGGACAAGCATTCTTATTTAAACAACATATATATAAACGCTAAAATCCACAATTTTCAGCCACAAATATGGACCTAGCCATTAGAATACAATAAAAATATAGCATGCAAAATTCCATAATGCTGAGTCGAATGGTTGCAGATATATTTAGTTTGTTACTCTTTAGGACGCTAACTTCTAACTGTGATCAAAACATTCTGCAGTAAACCACTAGACATGTCTCGTTCCAGTACTATATTAAAATTTTAAAAGCATTTAGGTTCATATTTCAATTTTTGAGAACTATTTTTGTTTTTATATAAAAGTAATTAACGCCAGTGTCACATTCTCCTCTGAAATTTAAATTAAAGCAATGCATATATGAAATCCAAAATGTCCGTTATCGAGCTTTATGAAACCATTGTTAAGATAGCAATTTTTATTCATAATTAATCCTGTTAAATAAACTACGGTTTATCGTACCCCTCACAAAATTTAATTTAAGCTTAGTGTACAAATATACAGTAATGTTTGTGTAAGCTCTCTTAATTTCAGTCAGTTTAACAACACAAACTGTTAACATATTGAATATTCCTAAGTTTTCACTTTGTGCTATGAGAAAATAATTAACTTCAGCTGAAGTATTGCAGACCTTTTAAACACTCCATAGAAAAATTTGAGTCCATAGTAACTGCTGAAACTCTGCTAAATACTTGAGGTTAATAAATTTTAAACTGCGCTTCAAGGAGCATTTTGAGAAGTGCAACTGAGCAAAATGGAGCTTCAAGGTCAACCGGGTGCTTCACTTAAATGGTACAAAACCAACTAAATCACAATTTGCGGGTTTAAAGCCTTTCATTGTGATAAAAACAACAAAAGTCCCGCCCAGTTGTTTTTTCTCACTCTATTTGCTTCTATAACTTTAGCACAACACAGTTCTCGTTTACTAACGTTAACACAGTCTTCAGTTCTTGGTGATATTAAAACTCAAAACTGTTTTCCTCTCGCAGCTGACTCACTGCTTTCTTTACTTTCTCTCTCTGTAGCAGCTGACTTTGAGAATACATCACTCGACACACATTAGCTGCTTCGTTATCTTCCTTTCGACGCGACCCTACACACGCAGCTGACACACACACACACACACTGAAACTAAAAGCTGACTGACTCCTGCCTGCAACTCACTCAAAACTGACTAATCTCGTCACCTTGCATCCTTATATAGCAAGGATGACGTAACACGCACCTTTCTCGAACTTCTACAAATATGCCGGCCGCGAGGCGGCCTGACCTTAAGCGTCTTTGATGCACGTAACGCCTGTGGCGTGAGGCAGCCTGGCCCCAAGCCTTTGTTATATTGCCGCTGCCCCCTGCTGGCGTCACAATATTAAAAAAGAAATTACGCGACATGAAAGTACAAGCTATGAGTATACTACAAACGTAAAAAGCAAAATTCGAAAATGCTAATTTTTTTTACAAAATTCACCGATGCGTTGGCTTAAGTGATTTAGAAAACATCTTATCACTTGGTGCAGTTCAGAAGCAGTAAATACTGAAGCAATGAGAAAAACCAAGATACGCTATGAGGTTTAAGTGGAGAAATGATAAAACTAATTAAAGCAAGAAAATAATTAAATATTTGTAACAAAACTTTAACGTTACAATCCCTTAAAATGTGCATTTGTGTAAGAATTCGGGTCACGGTACTTAAAACTGAAAGTTGGATGCTACTGTGTAGTTAGGCTATTGTCTCGGGTTAGGTGGGGAAAAGAGAAGTTGTGAGTATGAATGCAACAAAAATGGCAAGTGTTAGAAATCGTAGGAAAGGGAACGAATTCTTTGAGAGGGAGGTAGGTCGTAAAGTACCACGTAACGAAGTGAGAAAAGAGGTTGGAGATGAACAACCAAGCTCTCTGGGTAAACAATATTGAGATCTTACAGGAAATTAAAATCGGCTCAAAGTAGAAAATTGTTCTCTCGCATTTCTTATACCCAGTAAAAGCAATACTTTGATGGATACGACAAAATCCTGCATTTTACTGGAACAACAACCAAGAGCACATGCCTGTGACTAGTAGACATTGGATTTAATGTGAAGTTTCATAGTCCATATTGTGACAAAACAACAAAATCAGTCCAGTTACTTTTCCATCGCGTTATTTTCCCTCCAGAATTTTCTCATAAATAAACAATTCCCTTCTACTGACGTAACACAGTCTACAGTCTTACATGGTATTACAGCTCACAACTGTTTTATTCTCGTAGCCTTCATTCAGCCCCTTCACTGTCTTTCTTCACCTTCTCGTCGCATACACTAACTCCGACGATACAATCACTCGACGCTCGTTAAAACTCCTTCATTTCGACAGTACCATGCACACACGACTCTCTTGCACTCACTGACGTACTGACCGATTCATGTCTGTAATTCTCTCTTCTACTGTTTCTTATATAGCAAGGATGACGGAACATGTCTTGCCGCTTGATTCTTGTTAATCAGTGTTTACTGAGTGGTGTGGGGAAACTTGACCGTAAGCGCCTTTTATACGCGCCGCGCCTGGTATGTGGTGTGAAACAGCTTGGCCCCGATCGTCCTTTGTTCTGGTCTGCGCCCGACGTCGCACTATAGCAGCATGTTCCATATGTTACTACATATTTCCCCATCCCCATACATCGTGCATATAGTACACGAATTTTAAATTTTTATTTAAAATTAATATTTAAACACACTTATACAAATGATTACTATGAAGAGGCTACTATGGATGTTTAGGGTAAATCTGAGTGTCTATTTAAATTATAAAGCAAAATTTAGCACTATATTGTGTAGTGTTTTGTGTTCTGTGCATAAATATGTTGACCTTGAGTTATGCTTAAATTACACTATAATTCTATGGAAGCTAGGGAACTATGCCAGCTAACCAAAAATTCTCAGCTGTAGCTGGGAATCGAAGCCCGGACCTCGGGATTTGGAGGTTAGCCCACCAGACTGCGGAGGCAGTCGTCATGAACTTACATTTTGACAAAATGATCAATGTATACTTCAGATCAAATTATAGGTGTCGGAAAATTTGATGGCGGGTGGCTCAACACTAAACTCAGTCATAGGCTAGCCAAACCAATTACACACGCTGTAAAACCAATCATATAAATATAATTTGCACCCAAAACATTTATTTACATAACAGAAAAAAGAATAGTAACGGTCTGCTATTAGCCACCATTAAACTTTGCGGCTACCATAGAACGACTGTCATGATTTTCGAGGATCAATGTGCATTGTATCAAAAAGCACTACCTTAAGATAAACATTTTAGTTCAGTAATCAGTGCATAGTTCCGAAATTCTGTCGCGTACTTTAAACATTTTGACAGCATAAATGTGTGCACTTTTAGCGCATACAAATCCGATTTCTAGCTGTGAGGAATAAGTGACATACTAATGTATACCTGTGTATTAAGTTTTGTTTGTCGTCTGTGTGTGTTTGTTTTCTTTCTTAATAGAAATGTATTCACCACATGCTCCATTATGAAATTGTATGTAATAATACTCACTTGAATTAGGTTATACATATATGCATTCATATAAATACATTCCTATACCAGGTATGTAAACTGCTTCTTATTAACACCTACGTGTTAAACGGAATATTTACTTCTCAAGTTATGGATAGCTCATTTGGAACGAGCACACGATTCGTAAGTAATCCATTTCAAGTATAAGTGGTTTAAATATTCTGCATTTACTGTTTCTTATCGTGTAATATTCACAATTAACATTTTTTTTAATTGTTCCATTTATATCCCGCCTTTAACTGCAGAGGTCATATCAGCGGCCGTGCCTATTGACAATGGTGGTACACGTTTACGTTAGGTTTTTCTATCTTTGGGGGTTCTATTATTTGAATTCACACACACATTCACACTTTCATTCATACTTCCAGATTCAGGGAAGGATGAGGAATAATCCTGGCTGGGGAAAAATTCCTACCCCCCTGCCGGGAATCGAGCCCGGGACTCCTAGCACAGCAGGCTGCGCCACAGGACCAGCCGCACAAGTAACATTGTTTGAACAATTATTGTGTTTAACGCAGTTATTATTTTAATTCCTAGATATTTTATTTACATTTTATGGTATTGTTGTCTATGACGATATCTTCTGCGGTATAGATGCTCAGCAGGCTTTGCGTTGGCTCATGCATCTCCGCAGATCAAAAACATCAACGTACTCGTCTGCTGAATACGTCGTGAAGGAATGGCACAAAATATCGTACGGCAGCTTACGCGTGGAGAATGAATGGAGTCGGCATTCATAATAGCACACTGTATTATGCCAGTCCAATGGGGCAGAAATCATTATACCTATTCTATTAAATAATGTGAAACAAAAATTATATTTAATTATATTTAAATTATAATGTCCTAAACCCCAGGGACTTTACAATTACATTATTGTGAATTCGGTTTCCAACTTCTAATGAGCAGAAAAAAATTGCACAACTCCGAGACGTGAACCCCTGTCCTTGAGGTTAGCGCAATGAACACAGTTACAATTGTATTCAGCTTCCTGGACGCTTGACTGAAAGCACATTCCAAGTTGAACCTTAGAACGTGTATGCCAGGTGCTATGAAATTGTCACTTCGCGACTTTTGGTGCGGAATTTAGCCTTTTGAGATAGCTTTAACTCTTTGCTGGGCGTTTTGGTACATTGTTTGTAGTGTTTAACGCCCGCTTTTACTACTACGGCACCGCAGGCGGTGGCACTGATGATACATGGAATGAAGATGGAGCACCGGTGGAATGAGATGGCGGGGGAAACCGGAGTACCCGGAGAAAACCCGCCCTGACGCCGCTTCGTCCACCACGAATACCACATGCGGGTCCCTGGGATCGAACCCGGGCCGCCTAGGTTTTTGGTACATTGCTTAAATGGCAAAAGCTATTGGGCATGTTGTTTCAGATGTGCGAGACGTAGTCTACGCCAAAATTTAAATAAACCTTTATGTAACAATCTGTTCGTTTTGATTGTACGGGTCCATGGTGGATAAGTTGTGTCTGTAAGTGTTTCAACCAACCCCGGCTCTAAGTAAAAGAATCCGCCATTTTCGTTTTAGTTGATGTTGTTAGTGTACTCATACATAGGTTTATTTTATCAGAGGCGCTTACTGAATTGCATTACTATGTATACTCCACTAAAACCTTTGTAAAATCGGCTGGAAAACCGGAAACCGCCCTTAGTAAAAGAGTCATATGTTTTTGAGGTGAACTTTAGCGAGGGGTACGTTCTGTCCTTTAAACCGATGTTCCGCTAAATTTTACGCATTCGGCTCTCTTAATATCAAGCAATACGTTTTAGTAAGCACAAAATTGGAGTATAGCGTACATAGCGTGGCCTACCCTCCAAAATATAAGGGGCAATGACTAACTTGCTATATACATTTCTTTACTTAGTATATGTTCTCGTATTTATTGCCTTAAGTTTATTCAGTGCTTGTAATTTATCACGGATAATATTGACGAATTTTAGTAATAGCGTTTGGTATGATATTTGTAGTTCACTGCTTTTATCTGTACACACTCCAACAGTATATGTTGCACTGACTGGACGTGTATGTGTGAATATATAAAGATAGCAGCAGTCCTGTATTATATACCATCAATCCAGAACATAGAGCGCATGCAATAAACATTTGTTGTTGAAAATTCGGAATATCCAAATCTGGATAAGAATATTTCTGGTTGTATACTGACTGAAAGACAAAGCTTTTTACACAGTTCAGCTAGCTGAAAGTCTGTGAATTGTAATATTATGCTTTTTTAGCCATATTCAATGCTGCACCCTTAATTATATGGTTATACTTTTGTATATAAAGCTTTATTTTGAGCACCGAAGCAGAGGCTGAGGTTCATTAGTACATGGACTGGTCACACGAGGTTCACGATTTAAATCCCAGCAAGCACGTCATCTTTGACTGAGAATTTCCTAGGTGCACCTTTCCTCATAACCCGCAAATACCGGGGAGCAACCCCAAACCCATATGTGGAACGTTCCGTTCCTAAATTTCGTTTTCTATCACTTAATTTCATGCATCATAGTTATCCCCACCACTGGTACCTTATGAAGCAAGAATAGACGTTAAACCTTCTTAAACGTATATTTAATTCTGAAGCAGAGTGTGACTAGATATGTTTCAATCTTGCAGTTTCGAAAAATAAATTATGGATTTCCTTCCGTTTCATATTTGCTGCTTTAGTTTGCATTACGTGGTGAAGCATTGTTTTGTGGCTCAGAGATCACCAGCAAGCTCTCTCGAAAAGGAATCTCAAAACTACCACTGAGGAATGTCTGTTCTCCTTACTGCATCGGTAATATATTCCATACGTATTATGCTGCTTTCCAAATACGTATTTTCTACCTGTCATTTCATTTCCACATCCTCGGGAATAGATTTTTCTTTCCTTAGATGCTTAACGTGTGCATAATTTATCAGGAACGAAAATACAGCTCTAGTGAATTTCACAGCCATTTTTATTTCTTATTTTCGTTTTATTACCCCTAGGTCTGCAGTGCAGCTGCTGCAAAGCAGAGAGCGGATTCATTCCTTTGAGATTACTTGTATATTCCTCTTTCCATCAGTAGCAAGGAGATTCGTTCCCGCATTTAAATGTAATTTTCCCCGCACTAAAACTCCATTCTCGGAGCCGCCACAGGAATTTCCTCTTCACGAGGAGTCCTGCTAACACCTAGCCTCTTAATTCACGCTAGCGAAAGTGGCATTGGACGCAGGGGACGAAATTGTGCTGCAATTACGAATCATGGATGTATGGGCCCCAGCAGCAAAGCACCATTACGACGATTTACGATGACATCCGCTCCTGGGATTCCATCCAGGAACTGTTTGTTCTTCGGCAGGCGTGACGGCGGAAGCACGATGCGTTGGTAAATGTGGTATCAGTGACACTATTTTTTTCCTCTTGGCCATTGCGAGCTGCTTTATATACAGCGATGAAAGTGTGCACGCGTTGTATCGCCAGTACCTTAACAGCCCCCTTTCCTTTACCACTGATGGCATGTTATATTTCATAACTTGATGGCGTTATTCCCTAGTACTACAAGCGTTTTATTTCTCCACTAACCGAGATAAATTTGCTTTTTGTGATAACATTGTCAGGCTTTTAGGATATGATCATTCACACAAACTAAATGTCCATTATACACGGAGTCTTATGGTCAGATATTTAACAGTATTAATATATTGCATGTAGTCTTCTATACTGTGCAGCCGAGTGCAATGAAACATGCAGATACTTCTGGTTTTTATTTAATGCGAGTAGACCCTCCTGATCATCCGTGTTCCATAACACCCTCGGTAAGCCAGTCTCTTATTGGTTTGAATTCATGACCCAACACAACGCATTAGTCTATGAAGAAAGGTTAGGCTTAGGGACCACGAAAAGACAGGAAGTACAGAAATACTTCACCTGAGGGAATGGAAGGCAACCTTCACCACGAAATTACACAACAGCCCCTAGACGAGTACGTGGAGTATCGGTCTGAAGTAAAAAGCCTGGCATTCAAACTATAAACAATGAGCTAATGGACCAAAGAAGTCAGCTTCAGGATCGAAGGAAAACTAAATTAAGAGTACTGGTAGAACGGGCTAAGGGGTGGGGCTGGGTGTAGCACATGCGGTTGTATTTCCTTACCAACATAGAAGCTACGCTTTATTTCGGCACAATTTTATGCACTCGATTATATACGTAAAATATTTATACCAAGTGAATCAGCCGCTTCTAACCTAGCGTATCTCTGCAAACCGCAGTTTGCAACCTTCGTCCCGTTCCCAAGTGACCACCTTGTTGTGCAGCTGTGGTACTTTTGACACACTTATTCACTGGCATAACTACTGATTGTTGCACTACTGCAAAAAGGTATAGGACGCATAGCAGATAGGCGTGGACCACAAAGCAGAAAGCTATAGAAGCTTTCGTTATCCAGGAAAGAACCAGGGAGGTTTTTAGAAAGCCAAAAGCTTATGTGGAGATTCATTGTTCATTTCAGTTTAGTATGAATGATACTGTTTAATGCTAAACCATGTCCAACGTTTGCGTAAGAGGGGAGATTGGATTTACCTCCTTCCAATATATGCGGACTTTGCCATTCTTTAACACTGTGCGTTGTCTTGCAGTGGCGGGTTAGTTACACATACGTTGCGTTTGATTTACGACAGCACTTTTAAATCAAATGCGATAAATATCCGCTCATTACTGACTTCTTTGTTACTGCTTACCTTTAAGAAGTTTGTGGATATTTGGCGACAAAGTCCAAGTGCATAGCCTTAGAAGACCCAGCAAGTGATCGTCGCGTAATATATTGCGATACAGACTTTTAATATAGTTTAATTTGGAGAAACTCTGTTCACAAATATGTGTAGAGCTGTAACCACTCTTACACACTATTCTTGCAAATGCTTTTTCTCTATCTACTATATTTAAATCCACATAAAAATATGCAGAGATTATCTTATCACTAATTTTCTTGTAGGTGCGAAGGAAATGTGGGAATACAGTAGGTTGAAAGCGATAATGAAATGTTTTAAGACCTGGCTGCTATGAGATACCTTTGAAATTTCATGATCTTTGGAAGACCAAGAGATAAAAAATAAATAAGTTCAAACAGATAAATAATATCTCGCAAATGATTAATTCAAAGGAACAACTAAGTATTTTACGTCAATTGTGTGTTTTAACGAGATCCACATTATTTATTTACATAGATAGTCTTTGTATCTCTTACTGTTTACCATTTATACAAAAATCATCCAGAATCTCGAGGTAATCTGAGGGCATTCCCAGAAAGTGCAATGTATGACTTAGAAACTATCATGCAATCACCTCTTTGTGTCCAGCACCGGATACTGACAGAGGGAGGCTGCACGCCACAGGCTGATTCACTGTCACACTGAAAGAGGAGGTGGGGAATAGCAACTAACTACGTAAATTTCTCCAAAGAGACAAACTTGGACATCACTGCTAAACACTGCAAAAGAGAGAATGAAGTCATACGTTGGTAATTAAGGAGGTACCCTAGTTATGTTCCGTAATGCTGCAGTAACAACGGAATAGAGATCGCTGTTATTGGCAAAGAATTTCTATCTTTTATGCTAGGGATGACTCCCGCAGATTTCCAGTTATCCTTGTAAGGTTCTGGAAACCACCTCGAGAGGTACTTGAACGGTTTCTGGATAAGCGAACCACTTCAGAGTCAGGTGGGAATTCAGCTGATTGCACGTGAACCACGCTATTGCCCGAGGTAAACTGTGGGGATGGTGAGATAAGTCTTCCCTAACGGGCTGTCAACATTAACGGTTTCCTTTCTTTAAGAGCACCACAGTAGCTGTACAGCTAGACTATCATTTGTTCCGTTAAAATAACAAATTATGGTTGCTATCATTCAAAACATAGTTTCCTTATCTTTCCAACCAAGTGACAAAATACACGGGTGTAAAAAAGTATATATAATATCTACCTGCAACATTTATTATGCTGTGCGGGACGACAAGCTGATTGGTTTTCAAATAGGAACCCTGTCTGAAAATGTAGGGTTTGCACCCTGTAGCGCATTACAAACGGACTTCGAACTGTGTACCTCCTACGTCATTGCAGAACCTATATCGCCGGTGGTGAGCCTCATCCACATGGCCCAATAGATCCAATAGATACTGCTGTATTTGAAGATTTTCAATTGCTCCGTGGACTTAAGTGCTAAGGTCCTCCGCTGACGTTACAGGGCTGCCCTACTCCGTACTCTTCATACAACTCCACAGAAAATAGTTGAGAGGTGTCAGATCTGGTGACCATTCTGGCCATGGAACTGGTCCATCTCCACCAATCGATAGCTTTGAATATGCGATGTTGAGGTGACTCCGCACATTTACATTAAAATGTGCTGGAGCTTATGTCGGCCGTTTCAGCAGTCGTGTAATGGTACGTGTCGCACTACTGTTAAAAACGTTACTGTACTGGAAACTAGACAAGAAACGCAGTAGGATCCGCACCAAGGACTCTATGGAGGAATTTAGCGCATGCGCAGGAATGTTATGGTGCTCAGGTCGTTCATCCCAGTAGGTACACAGGTGGCTAAAGCGTTGCATATCTTCTTTATTAAGATACAAAAACCGATGTTAAGAAATTGTCACAACCGTTCGTTCACAAACCTTGACGCTCTCCTGCGTCCAAACCGCGTATTTCCGGGCAGGGTTTCCTGTTTCAAAACCGATCAGCTTGCCGTTCCGCACAACATACTAAGCGTTGTCGGTGTTATTTTAGGGCACCTGTATTAAAAGATATAACTCTGTATATGTTCTAAATATCCTTTGGAAAACGATAAGAATATACGCAAAGCTGTACACATCCACTTTAATTTCGGATTAGCAGCTTCTTAAGGTCACCATACCAACACCAGTCTTCCCATTAAGCAATATTTTCTTATTTGTGCTAGAAGTGGCTTCTTCTATAGGTTTTCTTCCAATCTTATTTAGTCTTATAATTTAACATGACACTGAAAATATTGAACATCTTTCTCATATTGACATTCTTCACCCTTATTTCACAAACTTTAGTCCGCAACACAAACTTCAGTTATTTTATTTGCTTGATTGTTTATTCAGCTACTTAGCTCTGAGCAAAAGTATCTAAGCTTTATTTCTGCAAAAGTCATCATTATTTGTGTTATTAATTTGTTTTGCGGACGACATGGGTAGCCGACTTCACAAAGTTTAAAATTGGTCCTTCCAACGCTTCCTCGGTCCTACGACCTATCTTCTTCCTCTCGGCTTCTGTTTGTATATTCTGACCGAAATACACGAAGGATGCATCCTAAATAGATGTTCATTCATTTTTGTCTCTAAATTTATAGTACCACTTAAATGTTGGTTACATTTAACTGTCCCCATGTATACAGTTTTCCTGATGATCCACAGGCAAAAAACAACCCAGAGGTCTTACTAATTTGACTTTTTGTACAACAATAATCCTTGTTTGTTGATGTTAATTGTCCACAGCTCCATAGGGCCGTATAGCCGTCTCGCTACACTAATCTAGGCGTAGCTAAGGGTGGGCCTCCCTAAAAACAATAATACACCGGGTTTCATCCCCGGTGACTGTCCATTCTGACTTCAGGCTTTAGCTGATCAGTAGGCAAATGTTGGAGTGGTTCCACTTCTACCACTATTCCTTTCCTTCAGTGTCCCTGTTTCAGAGTTGCAGGGTCCAGGCATTGTTTTCTGTAAACGCGCATTCTAGAGGTTTCTCCCCTGGTGTTATTCAGGGACTACTCGTCTGGCGACGTCGAATTCACTTGAATTGGAAACTTTAAGGACCACGTCCATGCTAGCGTCCGTTGTCATCCTGATCTGGTGCCTTTAATTTAATGTTTTGCTCCAATGAATAAGCCTAATGCCTGGTGTCGTATCAGGAAGGTTATTAATTAGGTATTTTTTCTACACCTCTGGTGTTTTGTATTCATAGCAGCACATATATACTGAATGTTTTCCTGTCTGCCTCCTGGTGTTAGCGTTGAGGTTAGAGTAAAACATGTATTAATGAATTTTGTTGAGTTTAATATACCGGCTGGAAGGTACTGCTTCAGCCATACGTTAACCAGTGATTCTACATGATGAGTGTAACAAATATGTCCAAGACAGTTATTGCCAATAAAGAGTCGTTTCGCCGAAAAAAAAAGTGTTAAATATTTGGAGCCATAGCTTCTGGGCGAATGGATTTAAGTGGTTTATTATTCCTCTAACTGTCGCGCAAACATTGTCTAAAAATTCTGTAATACCTTTTTATCTTAATTCGAATGAATTTGGCCGAAACTTAATGTTAAAATGCCATTCGTAAGAGATTCATTTCTAAGAGAAATCTAGCAACGTCACGTCGCGTATTCTCACATCGACTGTTGACGGTGGGTACTTTGGGGTTGAGAGAAGATTAAGGGTGGTATCACCTGGCGGAGGTAAAAGTGGGGGGAGAGGGAAGTGCGGGTGACAGGGTGGGTGGGGTGGCAGCTTCAGCTGTCATTTATGACAGTATGATTAGTTTTACTTCATCCTGATAATCTACAAAAGTGCACAACAATTTTGGGACAATGTTGAGCAAGATCTTTTGTTTATGTGTGTATTAAAACCAATTACTATTGTTTCAGCCGTAATAGATGATGATGATGATGATGATGATGATAATGATGATGATAATTTGCATTATTGGGAAAATTTGTATCCCTTTATTTCAGCATCGTTTTAATCCTAAAGTACGTGGTTTTGATTATTTAATTTTTCTGCTTTCTTAACTAAGGAAAACTTGAATCATCACAGTTACATGAAGAAATACTTTCACACCTGTCAGGCATAACATTTCGATTCGTGTAGATTTGCCGAGAATGTGACAACTTCACTGATACAGTAAACGCACTGGGCGGGTGTTTGTTTACATCTGAGGCAGTGCTCCCTAGAAGCACACACCTGTCGCGTAAAATACAGGCCACTAGCACGTGCGAGGCAGCTCACATTGATGAAAAATGAACATTTTTAGAAAACGATTATACCTACCTAAACGAAACTTAGTATTTTATATTTGTCACACCTGCATCTATTAGCTAGGTCATTCTGAACGAATGTATCTTCCACCCTGTAGATAACCGCATGTCGTAATACAAGTGTAGTAGTAACTACTAGCCTGTAGTGCGCCTATAAATTTCCAACAAAATACGTTTCAAAGTGCATCAATGGTCATAACAATACACTTTCTGTTACAGATATTTTAATTGATATTGCCTTCAAGAAGCTATTTGGGACATGTTTAAAGCGGTTAGTGTTAAAAGGAAGACTAGTGCGACCAAAACTAGCGTTGTCGGTACATAGTATGGATATTGTTCATCAGATAATTCTACAAAATTTGCATAGAAGCAAGAAGCACCACATTTATTACGTATTCACAGCAAACAGTAAACAAACCTGTTTACAGTTAACAGGTGAACCGAATTACCTTCGTTATGTGGCCCATTAGAGACAAACTTCTGTAAGAAATGTATGCCAAGTTCGTAACTTACAGAGGTTTGCCCATTATGGAGATTTAAGTCAAGTAAACCTACAGGGAAATGAGAAGAAAATAAAATTCCAGGAGTTTAACGTTGACTGACTACAGTGTAGAGCATATACATAAGTTTCCAAGGACCAGGTCTTTCGGAAACACCCCGTTTTAAACATAACGTATAGTGCATTCTTAGAAACACAAATTATGTTGAACCTTGTTAGTTTTTAATTTTTGTTTTCATTCTATATTTGGAACAGAACACAAGGATGTAGCTATTGAATGTTTCTATTGCATTAACACATTTCTAGCTTTAAGAAGATAATTGTAGAAAATGCCAGATAGTACAGATATATCCTTATTAGGAAGCGAACATACATACAGGAAAGAAAAGGTTGCGGAGTTTGGACTATAGGAAGTGGGAGGAGTCAGTCTGTCACATGATCACACCACGGAGGAGGTCACGTGCAGTCGACACAACAACGTTGTAGATAAAGTTGCTGCATAATTTACATTCAATGTTGTCACCGTTTGCAGTAAAATATTCACTCCCAAATTATTGTACAAGTTCAGCAGTATGTGAATGCTTCAATTTTCGTGCTGGAGGAATTTTGCTCTGTGTGTGGAACTAGTGAACACACTCGAGAAACACTATGCACTGTATGCAGTGAGCCCAGTTGTTTGTGCTGTCACTGTACTCGCACAATGAGGTCACGCTCTGTTCACGTGGCAAGTAACCTGCGATCGTCTCATTTCACGATAGCATATAGAGGTTCGAACCCTAGTCATTGTTTACTTGTAAAATAATTAGGGTTTCTGCACTTAGATGCTAGTTGAAATGTGTGTTGAACTATTAAAAGATACATATTAAAATGACTTCTGTAGAAGTGAGAAATTTTCAAACTTCACATTGGTCCTTATATATGAGAAGTGAAGGATTAATATGTATTCTCCTGGATTTCTATATGATAGATTTCCTATGTTAGAATCTTCGGTAGGTAACTACCTTGTTTTTTATTAAAGGCAAGTTAAGTCCACGTAGAATAAAATGTCATTGGCTTGCGTGAATGCTGAGGGGATTGCAATAACGTTGTGGTGGTACACATGTTTTGTATTTATGATTAAACTGCTACAAATAGTGAAGAATGGGACTGTATTAAACTAAACATTCCATGCTGTCGTGTGTTTCTGTTTGTTTCTCCGCAAGCTTGTTTTATAGTTACGAGGACATGCATTAAGGACTGGAGGGTTACGAACTGCATTAGAATGATTTCTGTAGAAATGAGAAATGTTGAAAGTTCCTGCCAATCACTGCGCTAAAGCTGCAATCAACTAAGTAGTTAGTTTTGCTCTTTAGAGGTTGGCGTCGAATACGGAGCTAGGAGTAATTCTGGATAGAAATACTGAGGAGGGGAAGTTGTGAGCAATGCAGCAAATATTGAGGTAGAGAATAAATATTTCGCGAGGCCGTCTAAGAGATAATACCAGATTAAACCAACGAAAGCTGTATTGAGGATAGACAGTTCCGAGTTTCTCTCATTTATTCCATTCCACGTACATTGTTTGCAAATGTCAATTCAGCTTCATCCCGTAAAGCTTTATAACAGTTTTGGCTGCCATTTCAGTGTTAAAAATGCCATAAGAGAAAGTGTGTGATAAATTTGGGATCCCTTTACAAAAGTTGACCAATTTTATTCCTATGTTCACTGATGTTTCAAGAATAAGTGATACTTTGTATCTTTAAAGAAAGTACTTAATCGAGAGTATTCCACTAATGTAAAATCTTTTAATTCATGGCCCATTATCTCAAGTATTTAAGGTATTATACTGAACATTCTATAGTATATAGATGCATTCCTTATAAGATCACTGAACTTCTTTCTACAGGAGATTTGAAATTGAGTTTATATTTATGGAGACTCCTTGAGAGCTATGGTTTTCAGCGTCCCTTTCTATATTGAACGTCCGCTTAATTTTGCTCTGACGCCGATTTATCAGGCTTGAGATTCTTTTGCGTGCCGTAAATCTACGACACGGTACCACCGGCTCTACTTCCCTTCCGAAGAAAGACATGATAACGATTTTTACGCCCGAAAAAAATTCATCATCCTCCGCACGCGACCTCGGGAACCTGAGTCAGGCATCTTACCCTTATACCGTTAATGGACGATGAAATGGACGAGGAGGTCCAGTAGCATGGCCTCCCCGTTCGCCGGTCCTCAGTCCATTAGGTTTCTGGTTATGGGGACGTTTAAAGACATTTGTGTATGCCAAACCTATCGAAAATGCGCGTACGTTGGACATTTTTTTCTAAAATGCTCATATCTCAACAAGTATTTGTTTCCAGACATATGTTTATAGGAACATTTATTCAAATTTTGACTAAGTTGCTTAGAAAACGGAAGGTTTGTGTCAGAAAATGACATTCACACAAAAAGGATGTTGCAAGCAGAAATGCCGGAAAAGTATTACCATATTTGCAAAGAAAGGAACCACATGGCGTGAGCACACAGATGTTGCCATAATCAACATTAGTAACAATTGCGAAACTTCACCTAAAAAGGAGCTTCTGTTGAGGTGCATATTTCACAGCTCAAAATTTCAGTCAGTAGCATTTGTTTAAATAATTAAAATATAGGCACTGAGCTCACCAGCATAAAATGTATGGTAGATTAAGGGTATCTTTAACTGAAATATGTAAAAATTCCAGTTTTTACATAAACGTTTTCCATATTTTGCTACTACTACAATAATAATGATGATGGTGGTGGCGGTGGTGGTGGCGGTGGTGGTGGTGGCGGAGGTGGTGGCGGTGGTGGTGGCGGTGCTGGTGGTGGTGGTGGTGGTGTTGGTGGTGGTGGCCGTGGCGGTGGTGGTGGTGGCGGTGGTGGTGGTGGTGGCGGTGCTGGTGGCAGGGGTGGTGGCGGCGTTGGGAACGATGGAGGTGGCGGTGAATTAGACTGCACAAAAAGCGTAAAAGACAACTTTGAGGTAATTTTTGCCATTTAATCTCCTCGAAATGCTAAAGTTAATCTAGTTCCCATTATTCAGCAACAACTTCGCAGTGACATCGGCAAGACAGCACATCACACTCTGCGCCTGTGTAGTGTTTAATATGTGTAGTGTTTAACGCCCGCTTTTACTACTACGGCACCGCAGGTGGTGACACTGATGATACATGGAATGAAGGTGGAACACCGGTGGAATGAGATGGCGGGGGAAACCGAAGAACCCGGAGGAAACCCACGCTAGCGCCACTTCGTCCATCACGAATCCCACCTGCGGTTGCCAGGGATCGAACCCGTGCCGCTTTGGTGAGAAGCGAATGATCTAACCATTCAGCTACGGCGCGGCCACTACTCTGCGCCTGGTCAGATCTTCCCGTTAAGTTTGATTTTCTTATACACGTACAATGGAACGCGCGCTTTTGTAAATCATCCAAGCGTTTTTCTTAGATTATAAAATGGAATAAAGTATTAATAACGTTTTCAGTGCAAATGGCTCAAAGGATGACACCTAAGCTCCTTGAGTGGATATAAGGATTTCGAGTGTCATTTGATCAATTTTGTAGCGCTAAAATGTTTACTTTTGTTGAAAAACATCCCTTCCTAGTGTCCTCGGTGGTTGCACGTGTCACCATAAAACTTTTAACTTCTCGGGAAATCTTTTCGTTGCCGTTTAAGCTTTTCTGTTCATGTAATTTGTGTAAAATACTCGGAATATCAATGTCTGTTCCTGTCGATTTCCTTTTCTAAATGATAACATTTCATTGTGCAAGAAATTACCCTTCATAGAAGGAGCAAATATAGCAGGATCAAGAGGATCCTTGGAAACTGGATGCCAGAACATGGAGTAGTTTAGAAATTAGTATGCAGGTCGAATTTAGAGCGCCGCATCGTTCCCCTCTTTTTTTATCTGCCTTCTCACGCTTCCCTTCTCCCCACTACGTATTACACTTCTTTCTTTTCACGCAGTATTCCCCATGGTTCGTTCTGCATTATTTTAGCACTCTCTTCCGGCTGCGAGAAGATTTAAAAATACATATTTGGAGTAGAAAGCTGTCGGTGAAAATCGCACAGTACGATTCAAAATCCTCAGAGCAGCTTATAAATAGTTCTAAATATGGATTGGAAACAACGAAGATGTTTGAACCCTGCAGAGTACATCAAAATTTAGTGTCATTCACATCTTATCTCAGTTTTCCCAATAAACCCACTCATGGACACTGTAACAGCTGTGCCAACTTTGATTTTAGTTTTCACAATAACTAGTTAGGATAATGAGTTTAAATATTGACATTGCATAGAAGAATATTTCCCTAACATAAGACACGTAAAAGTATCTATATATTGTAAAAGGCAATACCTACACGCATAGCATAAATAATATAAAAAGTTTTAAAATTATCACTGGTAAGAGAATGCAGGCGCGGTGGTAGCGGTGCTGCTTACCATGCGGGAGACCCGGATTACATTCCTGGTACTGGCGTGGGGATACACTGAGCCTCGTGAGGTTCCTGAGGGGCCAGTTGTGGAGCTACTTGATTGAGTAGTAGTGGCCCAGGTTGCGTGGACCGCATAACCGGCCGGGAGTGATCGGGGCGCTGACCACTTACTACCCTCCAGTATTGCACCCCAATCGTGACGCTTCTGGTGGACAGATGTGGGGGACGCAGCGACTTGGCGGTAGGCCTTGGTCCGGAAAGGACTGTTGCATCTTGGGTTATTAAGGGAATACCTTCAGGAAGTTTTTCTTTGCAACCCATTAAGCTACTTGAAGAACATTTTACTGGCCATTTCTTACTTTAAAACCTAGTTATTGCTGCTAAAGTTATTCCTCACATTGCCAATTATAATTTAATAAACAAAGTATATGTTTGTATAGCATAAATTCTGCGCTCATAATATTAACTTTTCGGGGCAATCAGATATAACAAACAAACTTACCTGGAAGTTTTCAAGTAGCGCTTGAAAAAAAAAAATTGTTGTTTAACGAGGCTGTCAATAGGATCACATCAGCGTCGCCGGTGTGCCGCAATTTTGTTCCGCAGGAGTTCTTTTACATGCCAGTAAGTCTGCCTCCATATCCCTCCCCCCCCCCCTCTCTCTCTCTCTCTGCTTCCACATACGAACTCTGACCAGCGCGGACAGCGGATCGTCTTACCATGAAGATGCCAAGCGCAGTACTTGGCGAAACGATGGTATCTACAATGCCTTCTAGACCACGGCCTACAAGCCCGATAGAAATAAACATACCTAATAGTCAGGACACCGGCCGTGAAAGCCTAAGTTTATACTTACCTACTTTCCTTACCCCCACCCATTTACTTTATTATTTGTATAGGCATGGTTTACGTATTAGTCGGTCTAGATGGTTCAGTTACTTAGACGCAGGTCTACTGATCCCAAGGTAGCGGGTTCAACTCCGGCCCAGACTGATGACTTTTAAATGAGCTTAGAAACGACAGCTCCATGTCAGTAGATTTAATGCCATATAAAGGCACTCCTTTCGGAGGAAATCCCGGCACACCGGTGACGGTGGTATGAGCCAGGCAATTGACAGCGTCGTTAAGCAACAAAATAATTTAATTTACGTATGTAAGCATAATTAATAACCTATGAGGAATGAACCACCAGTCCTGGAATAAGGTAGAGCTGAGTATTTGGTGCAAAGTAAAGGAACTTTCCAGTCCTATATCTAATGAATTAATGATAGTGTGGTAGTCGATTGTCACGTGATATTTACAAAGTCAAACCATTTCGCTTTATTTGCCATACACACACCTTACAGACATTTACATACCTCTTAAGGCTCAAACACCGATTAAAAGCATAACTGAATTATTATCCATTCGCTTAGCTTCTAGATACACACAATATCTCATAAATGTGTTCCTTGGAGGGTCTAAAATTAGAGGCAATATTGGAAAGGATCCTACATACAGCTATTGTGTGGAAGAACATTAATTATATGGATGCCATATGCTCAGTACACGTGTAAGTGTAAATCGTCATCAGTATCAATTTTTCATCATCCTATAGTTACCGAGTGCCTCTAATGATTATAATATCCGGTCTAGATTAGAAATCGAGCCTTCTTTCAGAGGGATGATAATGTAACGGATTGCTATAAAAAATACGTCCAAAGAGACAACTTTTACTTTTGAATGCTGATGCTTTTACTATTGCAGCTTAAACCTGCAGAATTTCTCCTTGGCAGAGCAGTGAAGAAATTATCCCAAATCCTGCCAAGGATATTACTTGACGAGAGGGGATCATCCCCTTAAATCTGAACTTTCTCTCTTTAAGAGGTTTTTGCTAGATCGAAATAGTGTGCTACTTGGTACCTTGATTACATCCCGATCAGGCTCTTCAAGGGCTTCAGAAGAGTCTGAATGATAAACCTGCTACCTTCCTCCCACCAGAAATCTAATACGCAGAAAGCATGAGTGCTACATTCAATTAAAGTAAGTCTAGGTGTGTCGAGTACATTTCGATGGAATACCTTCAGAAACTGTGTCTCATTAACTTCCTCGAGGGAAAAAATAAGACAGATTGTCGATAGCAAACGTACCTACAAAACAGACAGTTGCATAATGGCAGTACAATTGTTGACATCATAGTGTCGTATGAAAACAAATAAGTATTGTCTTAGAATGAAAACCATTCGCGTGTTGTATAATATAGTTTCTCATATACAGATCCATAACAAATATGGATCTGGAACGAACACAATATGTGACTGGCATAAGACACATACCACGTAAACTTTAAATATCAGAATATCGAAGTCCTTGTGTGAGGGAAACGTTACACACACTCACGCACGCACGCGCACGCGCACACACAGCAGAATACCAAACAATTTTCAGGGAACAACTCAGGCGATATGTCCTGTGAAAAGAGCAGTAATTGCAGTCTATTATATTTTAGTAAACTTTCAGCTGTTTTCTTACGTGGTTTTCTAACAAATAATTTACCATGTCTATTTCCTGGAGTTTTGAGCCAGGTTTTATGGTGTTCCGGCTCTGATCCAATCAATTTTGAAGCTGCTCTGTGTCTTGCAAGTTCATCAACTTTTTCATTTCGCTCTATGCCACTATGACCTGGTACCCAGATAAGTTGAACCTGATTCTGTTCTGCCAGGCCTGTGATCATGTTTAGGCAATTTAAAATCAGTCCTGATGTCACCTTATGGCAACATAGAGCTAAGTGCAGGCTGGCTATCTGAGAAAATAAGGATTTTTTTACCTTGAAATCTCTCTTTATAGTTCCATTTATGGATTGTATAATAACATATTTCTGTTTCTGAAAGAGTAGCATGCTGACCCAAGGGGAAACTATTTTACATCTTGGTCTTATGCTACTTATACATATGTAGGAGGTCATCAAATCTAGTGAACAAGTAAGGAACAAAACTAAAACATGTAAGGTTATTTAGAAGTTGTAATTTAATAGCTATGTGTGCAATATTCAACATAAAACAAAACAGTTTATTCTCATCTGATTTACCCTGTGGGTACATGTATACGTGAGCACCTTCGTGTTATACAACACGTTGCTTATGTTGTGTGGACGCTGCGGGAACAGCTCTTTAATTTGCATCTGATGAAGTAGATGACGCTGATTAAACAGCTACATGCGGTTACGAATGGCATAATGTGCCTAGTTACTGAGTACAACTCTCACTGCAGCAAATTATTTTAACGCGATATTTTCCCAATGGCACCAACTACCATAAGCTCTGTAGTAGGACTTTTTGTTCCCACACATTAATTAAAATATTATGGCCTGTCAGCATGCATATAACCAAAACATTAAATTATTTATTAATGTATTCGTAGCAGAATGCAAACCACAGCAGAAAATTAGATTTAACTAGAGCTAAGTCCTGTACACGATAAGCTTAAACTACTGTAGCTATCCACTATTTGGTAGCTGAATACCTAATGATGTGGATAAGCAAATACCACCATGACAGTGGATAGTATCATATCCAATAAAATGCACACTCCTCCTAACCCGAGTTTAAGCCGTGATAGGGATATGAATCTGTGTATAACATAATCATTTTATGTCGGATACAAATTAGTACGGACGGGATATCTATATCCTGTAAACAGGTGCTTCTGATGGTTCTTGATCATTATCCTACAGCTTTCTAATTACTATTCGTGGAGATTAGAGATAGAGTCCAGATATTTGTACTGGTAATTACGGACAGTGTAATGAACAATATCGATATCTGCTTCATTTGAGGACTTATAACTTTACTTACTAAGAGTAGCATGTTTTCAGGTTGGTTAGTGCCTCCAAAGGCGTGGCACAGTAAGTGTGACGCATAGTGGGCACAAGGACGCCGTAACGAATGCTGTATCGGAATTGAGTTCGAATTATTTCTACAAGACCAATGACCTCACAATACCTAGGCCAGTAGATTGCACATTGCGGTGTGCAGCAAAATGGATAGTCCATCTGAAAGTCGTTGTTTATTTAGCGTCGCAGTTTCGACCATGCAAAAGCATCAGGTAGTAAACTATGTGATTGGTTTGAGGGAAAACTGTTAGTCGAAGAGAAAAAAAAAAAAAAACAAACAAAAATTAACAAACGCATACATAATAAGGTACCAATGATCCAGTTTCCTGCACCTATACAACTATAGTATAGATTGGCATCACGGCAGCGCAGCTGAAACGTGCACATTTGTTAAATTCCGGCTTTCTCTTGAATGATGCGACTGAGTGTTGCAGGCTTTGAATCGCCTTGTTCTGCGATAACCTAGCTTAAATGCCTACGAAGGGTAACAACATTTGTAGTTCAGTCCAACGTTGTTTAACATTATATGTAATGAGAATAAAGATATTAAAGCTGTCTGTTAATTGCGTTTACGTATATATTTTTGCAATCATGATACCATCAACAGGAGTGCCGTTCCTCCTGCCACTGGGTAATAACCATTAGCAAATAAAAGGCAACCTTCATAAACAGGGCAAGAGGCAATGTAGCTGTTTTGAGGTTCCTTTATGTTTTTAAACCGCAAACCTTGTAAAACCCATACTTCTAAGTAATTCCGTCTTTGGCAGTGGAGTGGGGCAGAGGTATCATATTTTGGAAAAAAAGCTATAGGTATTTTGGTGCTTAATAAACAATAGCGTCTGCTTAACCGGGGTTAAATTAGAGCAGCTACCTTGAGTGTATATCGAAATGACTAATGTCACCCTTCTTAGGGAGTTTGAAGTTATATGCTGTGAAGAAAATTTAAACCAACTGGATGCTGATAGAAAAAAAAGAATACAGATTGTTAACAAGTCTAGCGAAGTTAAAAATTAGTCGAGATAGGGGCTGCTGTGGAGAGAAGCAAATGCTGTCTCGCATTAATGTTTTCGAAAACAGAATAATTTACTGATCTTTTCGCCCTTGATATCAAAGCTATCCATTATTACATTTAGAAAGTGTTCAGATACAAACTTTATGCAACGTATACCTACACTTTCAACAAATAAAATTAGGTATCGGAAGTGCATTTGAGGCCGCGCTGTGGTTGAGTGGTTAGATCATTCGCCTCACACCGAAGGGACGCGGTCTCCACATCTCAGGGGACCGCATGTGAGATTTTTGATGGACAATGCGGCACAGGGGCGGGTTTCCTCCGGTTTTCCGGTTTCCCCCGCCATATAATTCCAACGGTGCTTCATCTTCATTCTCCTGCGGTGCCATGTGTGCTAAAAGTGGGCGTTAAACACTACCAAAAACGGCATTTTCCAAACTTTCCGCTGCAGAAACACTCAATGTTCAATAATATATTCAGTAGATAGCAGGCTTTACAAAGACGCAGAGGGGTATCATTTGAAACACTCTTTATAAGCGTAACATATTGATGTTTCTCATCGTTGACATTATCTACAGGGGAAATAGTGTGCCGGTTCGCCGGAACTGCACCAACGGATTCGCGTAACACTGTGGTGAGAGCGGCGTTATTAAAGAGGAAATAGGTATGTAGGTGTTAGGCAGCACAGGTGGACAGTTGAGTCGGATATTTGTCAAAGGCACAATCTGATATCCTGGACAGCGCAGACAAGTGTGTATTGCAGCCGGACTTTATAATGTACACGTTTAGCCAATATTTTAGCGATATCATTGGTTGAGTTTCTTTGTTTTTTTTTTTCCCTTCTTTTTCATTTCCTCTCCATCTGAAGCTGATATTACAGCTCATATCTGCATGTTACACCTGTCTGCAATACATGAGCTGATATCAGAAGCAGGGTAGATATTATTATGCACTGTGCACATTTGTCCGGCGTATGAGCTGATGACTGTTCGTCTCCTTAGCGTTGTGGTAACACTGCGGGAGACCCAAGTTCGATTCCAGGTACCGGTGTGGGGATTTTCCGCCTCTGGGAGATGAGGCCCGGGGTACTGCCAGACTCGTAATGTCTCTGAAGGGCAATTGATGAACTATTTGGTTGAGAAGCAGCGGCCCCTGGTTGCGAAGACCGCATATAGCAGCCGGGAGAGCAGTGACGCTGACCACGTCCCACCCTTCAATACTGCACCTCACTCATGCCGCCTGTGATGCACAGAGGTGAGAGACCCAGCGGTTGGGTGGTAAGATTTGGTCGTTGTGGCGCGGGATTTTACGAGCTGATGACATAAACAGTGCGGTTAATGTCTTGTTCGATACTTGGGTGGAAATAAGATCTAAAACATTAACGTATGTAAGTTTGTTTAGTAGTATGAACTAGCGTAATGAGTACCTCACTAATCATGTTAGTTCACTACATATACTGACTCATACAAAGCGTTTATTTATTTCATGAGGTTGTACTAAACTTATACCAGGTAGTTAATGTACCAGGCCAATTCACCCGGCATTGGGGTAAGTAGATAACCCATCGTACGTCAAAAGAGTTGCAGAACCGCACGGCTCGATTCCTTTGAGGCTGGAGCCAGTGGTGAGAGTGAACTGTATTCTCCTTGTAAGGGAAGACGAGCTGAAGAGGGATTTCTCAGCTTTCAACTGTCGTGTGTATCACGTGGTAATAGACAAGAACAGTCTTAGAATATTTTTCACTTCACTAAAAGGACTTTATTTTCCAGGGAATAAACTCAATGCAGTATATACTGCTATTGTCTGACATTACGCATTACAGATTGTAACTTGCCATAACGTTAGACAACAGGAGCATATGCAGGAATGAGTTGATTCCCTGGAAAATAAAGTCCTGTAAGTGAAGTGGAAAATATTCTAAGACTGTTCCTGTCTATTACCACGCGCTGCACACGATCGTCGAAGCCTGGGGAATTCCTTTACCGCTCGTCTTCTCTTAGAAGCAGAGCAAAGGTCACTCACGCCACTGGCTCCCGCTTCACAGGAGTCGCACCGTTAGGTTCTGCAACTCTTTTAACGCACGAAGGGTTGTCCACTTACGACAATGCCCAATGAAGTACGCCTTTCCGACACATAGTTAATGATAGATATTAAAGCCAGTGTGCACACACTTAATACATAAGTTGAAATAATAAACTGAGTAGTTGGTATATTCACCTTTGTGCCTACTCATATGTTGGTTGTAGTGCCATGTGCAGTGGAATAGAAATTTACTTTCCTTCGTGCTTAGGAACTAAATTGATTTTCCTGTGTTACTAGCCTAGAAATAGTCTGTACAAATCTGGATTGCTTTGCGGTGCTAACGCCACTATCCTTTTAGAGGGATACGCGGTTTCGTATTTTCTTTCCTTATTTTTAGTTAATAGAATGTGGCAGTTTCTGGTCTATATAGCTTCTAAAATAGAGAATACAGCATCAGCTACTGCTGTCTGGAGGTCTGAATGAGTGGAGTAGAACAGAAACCAAATGAAAGCATCCACTCTTCTGCTTTTGCTACTTTGGTTGTCTATTTCTTGTGCAACCAATTACTTCCGAGGTTGAAAGGAACACATAAATGAAGACATATTGAAAGTCACTTTGTTGGCTTCGTTAGACGCGCTAGAAGGTACGCCTTTGAGTATTTAGGTAACTAAGAAGGCTTAAATTTTCTTTTACGCAGTTACCTGAACACTCGGATTTCAGGAAATTGAACTACCTTTACACAGACTGCAATTAAAATTAAAATTATGAAGCATAATGTATGTAATATTATATTTAGGAATCAGTATTGTATTAAGTACTGTGAAAGGTTTCCTTTACGGAAGGGCGCGGGTCATGGCGCAATGTAAATTTGAGGTTTGCAGCAGACCGAATATTTATAAAATTAGAAAATGGAATAAAACTTATAATATTTAGCGGTCCAAGAAAAGTACCAAGTAAATAAGGTATGCTTGGCATAGAGCAAATCTTTCATTTACTTCGACCGTGTTGTTGAGTCTGTTACCGCGGAGGTGCTAATATCTGCAACGGAAATCCAAATTTAACTGTTAAACGCTATACATGTGCAAGTTGCTTATATATGATACACTGTAACAAAAATTTTATTTATGTCCAGTTATTACACAAAATGCACACAAAGAGAAGCCTATATGTTGTATTAAATAGTAAAAACAAAATTTACAATAATAGTTTCAAACCAATAAATGTTTTCATAACAACACATAACGTATGTCGTGAACAGTAGCTTGAGAACAGTAGCCAAACTTATATTTAAAGAATGGGACTACCTCACTTGATCGTAAAATGAACCATAGCAAAGATAGGGACATTTAACAGAAGTACATGGTACTGTTTTAAGATAATATTGTTCATTTAGAAATACAATTAAATGAAATGGCAACTGACAGTTGCCCGTATGCTGACGAAACCAATAAATGCGAGTTACCTATTCGAACTCCATTACATTACCTACATTACCTTGTTTCTGAAATATGAAATATCTAACGAGCATAAAACTGAAAACCCTTTTTTGTCCGTTTATCCCAAGCGAAGTTACAAAACTGGACCATAATTATAAGTTGAGAGAGATAAAACTGATAACAGAATTCCAAACGGCGACTATCTGCTGTGCAGAGAAAAACAGAATATCTCTCGGGGTACTAATGGCTCAGACGAAGCGTTTACCTTCCTCCAGTCACGAAATGATTTGAGTACTGCAAAGCTTGAGAGAGAAACCATTACAACAAACGATATATAACACGTAACTTTATACATCCATTAAAAATGCTCATATATTCCTTACAATGCATATATATATATATATATATATATATGCTGGTATCCGAGCATATTAATCACGATAAAGTCTCGAAATGCTTTCAAACCAGACAACACTGACTTGTTTACTTGCAAGATGGAGATAGGATTTATATCACAAGCTATATCTAATTAGCAGAGAGCTCAATTAGCAAATTTACATCAAGGGATGTAAAGAGCTTAAGAACTTAAGGGCTTGAGAACAGGCTTTTGCATCTGTTAATGACTTAATAACGTAGCGGATACGAAAACGGTACTCACCAAATATGGAGAATATATTATGTATAGACAACAAAGTAAACTTGCGAAAACTGTTATGTTGCTTCCGAAAGAGTAACAATAACTATTTGAGTCAATAAGGATTAAGGTAGAATAATCTATTATATGGTGCACATTAATATAATTTTCATCAGTATAGAATATCCGTGCAGATCTTTCACAAGTGTGTGGTAGCAGCGATTCATGTGTATAGTTTGACAAAGGGCTGGTTTGTCGTGACTTTATTCGTTGGATATGTAGCAATGAATGGGTGTACTTTTTTAAATGAACGTATATTGGGTCTATAACCCGTACGTGTTATTATATTACGCAGAGTAGTAAGAAGATAAAAAACGACAAACAACAGATAAGAAGGAAAATATACCGTAAAGAAACATTGCACGGGTAAAATTAAGACAAACACATTGAAATAATAGCAGCCCACTTCAAATGGTGAGTTAATGGCATGTTGGGTGCTACTGACAGGCAGGAAAGACGTGGAGAGTATAGGTAAATGTCTACATAAGGCGCAATACGTGAGATGTGAGGTCTATAGTAGGCAAGGGTGGATGTAAGAAGAGTTAAACGTTAGTGTATATATCCAAACGCATTAGTTTAACGCGTAAATTGTCGTAGTTGTAGGTGATGCGTGCTTTAAAATATGTACTGATATTGATTCATAAGAAGTACCTTTTGTTTTGTTCATTGTAAGATAGAAACGTGACCTCATAAGTTTACTGAAAGAGGAAAAATATCAAATATATATTTAATATGAAACTTATTATAGCATTAAGAGTTGAAGTACAACCTATTACTAACAGGAATCTGGATAGTCCTAAGGTATACTTCACCATAGTTTGAGCACTGCAGTATTCACAATAAAGTTCACGATTTTCGCCCACTTCTGGTCCGAAATGCTTTGAGCTAGATTTCAGTGGTATAAGAAGGTAAAATTACGTTTTCAGAGTGGCTACTCCGTGAGACGCAAATGATAGGAAGAATGTTATCAGTGGGAGTGAATTAACGAGGTTCTACTGTATTTATTTTCCGTCAGTGTATTTAAGGGTACTGCATACATCTAAGCTTGTGGCATACCGAACTCTTGGCTCCTCTTGGGGTAAGACGGACACGGACACTTCTGTTTGCCTTATAAGTTATTGCTAAAATATACGGAATAGAAGAAAAACTTTATACGAGTGCCATATTTCTAATGGAATCTCTCCTCGTTGCTCTATTTTCCATATTTATTTTTCAAAACACCGTTGCTGTATGGTGGCATACCAAGTGTGAACTCCAGTTCAATATGGTTTGGTGGATGAAAAGTGAAAACACACATGCCATTCTTGAATTGTTGAAATGCACATTGTGACTTGAGTGATATTTTAATCATATATTTAATGTGAAAACTAATATGCCGTAGCTTTATGCAGCCCAGTAAAGGCCAATGAACTTCAAGCAAATATTTACACTTTATCGGGAGTTCAAATGGAATCCAGGGACACATTTTTCGATGAACCCATGTGTTATATAGTATTGTCCAGTCAATTATTTGTATTACTGCTCGTAAGTAAGGGAGAGTGTGTTGATAGAATTGTGTATAGCAGGACATGGAGCATTGGTTGGTTGCTGTCCTAAAGAAATCCTGCAGGCCAGCTGTAGACGAGTGGTAGGTAGTAAAGCAGGTATTGTAGATGATAGCCCATTGTTGTCAGCCATTCCAATAGAGGTCTTCTTCCAGTAGCAGGAATGTTGAAGAAAAGCACCATTCTTGCAAGATAATGGGGGTTGTCAGTATTGCAGATACCCAAGTCTATATTTCATCCGATATGTCTATGCTACCTCTGTAATCTTGTGATTATATTTATTCGATTCAGTGTGTATGATATAATTTACCATACCATAGGTTATTGTCCTCCGCTCTATGAGAATACTTGGCATATTTGGATATTTGGATATTTGTGCATAATGTACGGAATTATGGCTTTACTTATAGCAGATGATGGTAAACAGCTTTAGTAGACAGTGGTCCTGAAAAAGATTTCGGCAAATGTGGGAGACACCTTGGGGCTCTTCTAAACTGGGATTCTGAAATTTGGAAATTCAAGTACCTGACAGACCTCGGAAAAATATGTGATGACTAAGCTTCGAGCCTTCATACAGCTATCGCGAAATGAGGCGATTGCAAGTTGCCAGCACATGGGCAGAGCGCGACGTCATTGCACGGGGACTGGCAGCATAAAACATAACTGGGCTCAGTGTGTACAGTGCATAGTGTCTCTCGCTATTCTACACCGAATAAAATGCCTACAGCACGAAAATCCAAATTTTCACTTACTGTTGAACTTGGACAAGAATTTGAGAGTGAATATTTTACTGTAAATGTTGACAGCATAGAATATAAGTTATGCAACAACATTATTTATAACGTTCAAGCGTCGACTGGTGCAGTCGCCTCCTCTGTGTTGTGATCACGTGACAGACGCAACTTTTGTTTCATGTATGAAGGTTCGATCCCTAGTGACGACTAAGTTCTTTATATGGGCGACAGACTTGGAACTCAGCGATCAAACAATATTAATTCACTGTTCTGCTGTCAAAAACCGTAAAATATTGGTTATAGTACGCGTTGCGCGTAACTGTATTCATTTGTGCTAAATAAAAATTATCGATATGATTACATAATTATATTACAGGTTATGTGTTTTCAATCCCTGTCGGTATGAATTCTCATGGACTTCAACCTCAGAAATCTGTGCAAAATTAAATGTTGTATAACTATGGTTGCAGCGTGGAGCCACTGTTGACCACATATTTACCTATAACTGTCGTTACGGAACTATAATTAACCGCAATAATTAGTAAGGTATGTAGTTATTAATTGAAAATAATGAGTTCCATATTTACATTAAAATGTGAATAATTTCACAGACGAGCTCATGTGTAACATAGGCGCTATGAAACAATCAGGGCCCTAATGACCTAGTTGTCGACTGGCCCTTAAACCCAAATCACTCACTCACTGAAACAATCAAGTGTATCTTTTCCACGAGTATCTTGAGGAAAAATGGTCCTTTCCATCAAAATTGAAACACTAATTCATAGTCAATAATTAACAGCATATTAAATCTATTAATTTTCGGGGGGGGGGGGTGCGGCTCCCCTTGGACCCCTCGCCCTTCATGACGCTATGCTTCTTGAGCGGACAAGAGGAGTTGTTTTAATAATAAACCAATACAAGATCTGTAGCAGTGAGGACATCATCATCGTCGTCGTCGTTGTCGTCCTCGTCGTCATCATCATCATTATCAACGTCATGGTATGGCCACCTCAGTAGTGTGATGGTTAGAGTCTGCCTCACGTTCAAAAGGTCGCGAGTTCGAATCTCGCTTAGGGTAAGTTATCCGGGTAAGGTTTTTTCCGAGGTTTTCTCTTATCCTGAGAAGACGAATGTCGGGTAACTTAAAGCTCTATGGACCCCGGGCTCATTTGAGCTTCATTTCACCCATTTCAGTCATTCACCGTCCGATATGACATTACGTTGGAGGAAGTTAATTAAAAAAAAAACATGGCGTGCAACTCTACTTTTTCGTCTGGGTTATAGACTTAGCGTCTTTCTGGTGCATTCCATTTTCAGCAAAGGCTGTAATTGCTATTTATTTTTCTTTTGAACTGTGAATATATAGCTCTTCTCTAATGCTTGTTTCTGTTTTTATTAATGTCACCATATCCTCCGACTGCTCTTAGGAATCGCAATTGGACTGTCCGTACAGCATTTTCATTTTATTTCTTTTGTTTTGTTTCATATGCCCGTATCTCAGCGCTTTATAGAAACATTGATATCACCACCGCTTTGTAGAACTTCATCTGTGTCTTTTTTATTTGTCCTTTTGTATAGGTTTCTTCTATTTTGGAGCACATTTGTTTAAATCTGTTTAATTTTACTTGCAAATAACCTTTGGCTGTGAGTAGGATTATATCCTAACAACTAAATGTGCTTATTTGTTTAATTGGTTGTTGATTACTATTTTAGATATTTTATATTCATTGCCAATGAATGTCATTATTTTAAAGCAGTTTAGGTGTATAAATTAATTATTATTTATGAACAGCTTCCCGTGATAAATGTGTTGTTACTTAAATGCTATATAATTTAAACTACCCCAGTACTGGCACCATTCATTAGGAATTAGCTATTGCCTCATTAATATGGAATGTGTTTTATACGGGATTCTGATACCTAATTAACGTGTATCTTAAAAATAATACAGAGTATAAATTGATCCTCTTTCACTTCGTTGCAGGTAACTTGAAGAAATAGATTTATTTTCGGCACTCATTATATTATGTTGGAAAATGTTAAATTCATGAGAAAAGCTGGCTTTTATAGATTATTAACATACATACGTGTGTGTAACCTTTTTACAGAAACAGTTATTTTTTAATGGTAGCTTCCGGATATAACAGAAGTAAGCGGATATTATTTTATGGCATAATTTTGAGTGATAACATTGAGAAACAGTTTTA
This sequence comes from Tenodera sinensis, assembly GCA_030765045.1. NCBI lineage: Eukaryota > Metazoa > Arthropoda > Insecta > Mantodea > Mantidae > Tenodera > Tenodera sinensis. The sequence goes on from CM060964.1 coordinate 65,352,841, forward strand.
ATTCTTAACTCCAATCAGTCGTAAACTCACTTCAGACAGATCATTATTATTATTCTTTAAATTTATCAGTGAATTTAACCAGTGTTGTTCATCCTCACACTCACCCACGCATACTCAACGCACAAATTAACGTCATCAAACGGATTGTAGTCTGTGTTGTGCCGTAAAAGATTACACATTGGTGGTCCATAGAGGTGCAGGGTCCAGCAAGGTTTGGAACTGGGGATTGGATCCGCACTAAATGTATCAGGCATATTTCTTAATGCCTCCAGTTTGACCGTTGCTCATTCGTGCTGTTTCATATTTCATATTTTTGCTTCACTGAAAGGAGGTAAAACATAAATAAATCTCTCATTTGTTTATAAAAATGAGTACTACGAAGCAGACAGGGCCTTCTGAAAATAAATTGATATTGAAAAACCTGATGTGTTGCACTCATATGACTTTCTCTACTCTTGTACTAACCATTCTCACAAACTCCCTCTATCTTTTTCATATTATTTGAGATAAACATTTGCACAAATTATCCTATAGCTCATTTTCTTGTAGGTGCAAGGCGAATGTGGGAATATAGTAGGCTTTGAGCGATAGTCCATTCGTTTAAAGCTTTGAAATTCCGTTCTCTTTGCACTTCTAAGATATAAAAATGAATAAGTATCTTCCTTTTCTGGATAGTACAAATACTGCAAGAGTCACACAAATAATCTCCGAAATGGTTCACTCCACAAAAAACTTACCTTTTTTTATTCAGGGGTGCACTAAAATGTATTTCCGGTGAAATCTTGACATCGAATTTTTTGGTGGAATACAGTACTTGCCCTACACAGAGGAGAAAGCAAAAAATCTTATGTGTTGCACTCACATGACTTTCTCTACTCTTGTACTAACCATTCTTACAAACTCTTATTCCTATATCTTCTTCGTGTTACTTGAGAAAAACATTTACAGCAATTATCTTATTGCTTATCTCCTTGTAGGTGCAAGGGTAATATCAGAATGCAATAGGTTTTGAGCCATAGTCAAATCATTTTAGCTTTGAGGTCCCGCTCTCTTTGCATGCTTAACATATGAAAAATGAACAACGGTGTTGCATTTCACGAAAGTTTTAAGCTTTATTTATATTTAAACATATATTGTTTTAGCGAGATTTACATTTCTGTATAGCCAAGCTGTCTATTTCTTAGGGTTTCCGAGCTATTCAAAAGTCATCCAGAGTAAACAGGACTATATAGGCTATAGACAGAAAATTCAAAATATACATTTCATTTATCATAAAAATGTCCTAAACTTGTGTCATTTTAATCAAAATCGTTAGAGCCATTTTCTAGAAAATAAAAGCTTTCGAAAATTTTTTCATACAAAGGGTAGTTTAGGGTGGTGCTATTTTCTTTAAACTTTTTGTGTCACATCCTTGAGAGACATTAAACTTAAATACCAACTTTGATTTTTTAACCCACTTTTCGTTTTTGAGTTATGCTGTCCACAGACTGACTGACAGACAGACAGACAGACAGACACACACACACACACACAAACACACACACACACACACACACACACACACACACACACACACACACACACACACACACACACACACACACAGGCGCGCACGCGTACCTTTTTTTTAAAAATGCTGTTTTTATTTTTTGTATTCAGGGGGCCACAAAATATATATTTCCGGTGCAATCTTGTCGGTCTGGGTGGCTCAGTTGGTTAGACGCTGGCCTACTGATCCCAAGGTCACGGGTTCAAACCCGGCCCAGACCGATGGTTTTTAAGTGTGCTTAAAAACGACAGCTCCATGTCAGTAGATTTACTGGCATGTAAAAGAACTCCTGCGGGACAAAATTCCGGCACACCGGCGACGCTGATGTGATTCTGGCAATTGACAGCGTCGTTAAACAACAAAATAATTTTAAAAAAAACCGGTGCAATCTTGACATCGAAGTTTTGGGTGGAATACAATACTTCCTCTACTTACCAGTAGAGAAGGTAAAACTAGTGGTGTAAATTGAGATGAAACCTGGTTTAGATATGATCACGATCTTAAGGCCAGTACATTATTTAGCTTGATTTGGTTAATTTAGCTTTAAAAGTAGTCTGTCTGCTAGTCGAAGGATCTATGTATATGCGTGTGCGTGTGTGTGTGTATGTGTATGTGTATGTGCGTGTGTGTTCTTTAAGACGAGCTGAAGCCAAATAAAATCCACAATAATTAATTAGTAACACTTAATTTTTCTGAAGACTGAGCATTAGTTCTAGTGCGCTGAAACTAAGTTCTGTAATGTTATTCCAGAATGAAAGAAAATTAAAGAAAGTGGGACAGACGCGTTAACCGTACAGTACGAAGGCATTTTGTAATAAGGATATTAAGGTACATCCTGGTTTCAACACAGCATTTAAAATCAACATCCACAGGACAAGAACATTAAACTGCATTGGATCCTTCAAAGGGTGCTCTACAATCAACCACTCAATGTACAATATACGAGTGAAAGGGGCGAAAAACTTCAAGCATTAAAAAAGAGGTGCATGTTACAGTACACTATAGTCTACTTCTCCATTTTTGTGAAAGTTAACAAAATGGGTTTACATATTACTTTGAAGTAGATTTAGAGTTTTAGAGTAAAATAGAATAGCACAAGTATATTTTTGTGGAAATGTGATATTCTGTTGGGTGACATTATAGAATAATACGTCATGCAGTCATGAGAATGTTCCTAATATGATTGGTTAAGAAGACGCAGAACATTCCAAAACACACGCACGCCAACTGTGGTGCTTAACATAATTTAAATTAAGGCTCATGACAAAAAGGTTTTCTTGTCTCTTGATGTTCTTCTCAACTGTGGCTATTTTTCATCTTGGTTTTCTCTAGGTTTCGCTGTGCTTCTGCAAGGTCCTCGGACAGGTAACTTACCTTTCGAGTACCACTCTTGGGCATTTGTAGGACATATTTATTTCCACTACCCACTTAAGTATACTATCTAGTTTCTGAGTAAATTTGCAGTTTAGTTATTGAAGTGAAACCTCTTTTTGGAGGGCTTCGAAATTCTGATCCGCAACCTTTTTGTGCGACGAAAAGTGGCGGGGTGAACACTGTGTCGGGTATTCTAGTGTGGTAGCAGTGTCTCGATTGCCTTCAGGTATCGGTGAAGAGTGAGACATACGCTTTTCTCGCTTTCTTTCATCCTCGTTCTCTGTGGTTGCGTGTACTGCGTTCAGGCGGCGTGGCGATCATTGAGTACAGCTGTTGGTTGTCAACAGAGCATCCGTTGAAACACGTGTGTATAACCAACGCATTTCGAGTATTGTTTAGTGTTCTCGTTGTTTATAATCTATTTTCTTCATTAAACTATACAATTTTATTGTAAATATGCCTAAGTCAGCGCAGAATGAAAAAGAGCCAGGCGTGAGAGAAAACATGCGGGAGAAGTGACATTTCAGAATGTGAAAAAAAGAAAGGTAGATCTGAAATTGAACGAGAGAGTAGAAAAAGGAGTAGAACAGGTGCCAGTTTGAACGAGTAAATAATGAAGACAATGAACCAGCAACTAGCACCTTGGCTCAGCCACCTCCTCTTGCACCTATCAGTGATAATTTATAGTATTCTGATTTTAATAAATTCAAGACTGCATGTACTATTTTCAATTGAGATTTTGGAAATAATCCATTCGTTTTGAAGTGTTGTATGTGTGACACATTGTGGTTTAAAAAAAGATGATTTGAAACCCTTACACATTGAAGAACTCATAAAACAGAAATTTCCAGAAATCGAATATATATAATTTTATGTAATTAAATTAATAATAAACACAATCTATGCTATTCAAAAGTGATTGATGAATGATTAAAATGTTTTCCTATAATACAAAAGTTTCACTTTTATGGTGTGTCTTTACGACACACCCTTTCTTTTTCTTCTCAGGGAGCAGATTTTGTTGACAGTGGCTATAAAACGATATAATAATCACCAGAATTGCTAAAACTGATATTTAATTTATTAAACTTAGTGTACAGGTTATAAATTAATGCATACATGTATATACATTGCCAGCTACACCAGCATAAAAAGTAGGTGTAAAAGTAATGAGGTAATTCAGACATTAATAAGAATATAATTTTGTTTCATGTTCTTGTTTGTAGAAACTTAATAGAAAACTGCTTCTAATCCAGGTGTTACAAACGTGTAGCTTTAACTCTTCTGTATTCTCAGAACATATAAAATTGGTAGGGAATGAATGGGACTTCATAGCCTTTGGCAATAGTAACGTGACAGTACGCACTCATTAACGTGAAAAAAGGGAAAACTCATCTATCTCATTTCTAGTTTGTGAGCCAAGTTGATAGCTGTTCCTTTGACAATGGCCAACGTTAACCCACAAGCAACCGCTTCCAGATATGTAACTTTTCCCCAAGAATGTGATGGAGTATATTCATGGTCTGCATTGTAAGGGGGCCAATTGCTCTTTCGTCACAAAGATTCTAACAGGTGAGAAAATACAACGCCCCGTTTTGAGCTGCCCTACAAGCAGGCTCTTCCTCTGCGCCTGTCTCCATAGGACGAAGATCTCTGGAAATGCTACGGTTTGTGGGTGTGATTTACTATTATTTTGCCTGACTATTGATAAGCTGTGAGCTCAGCGGAGAGACAAGGACTATACTACCGTGAAGTCCGTTTAGTCAAAGCGTGCACGGTTCGGCCGCCTGCTTTGAAGAACCCTTATAATCGCTTTACAACACGAGCTCTGCCTCCTGTCCTATTTGCAGAGTTCCAACCTCTTAAGGATACGCATCTGTATAAAAAGGCTAAAAATTTCAAAAATTGCCAAAAATGGATTTTTGTTTTATCAAATAGCATAAACCTTCTGCTTTATTTTAATATGCTTTTTACAGCCTTACAGCCTTTTTAACTATGTCACATGGCCGTCTAACTGATTGCCTGCAAGTGGTCGTGTCCATTTAAATCCATACAGTTCCATTATTCTTGCTATGACTTCAACCTTAGTTTTTTCCATGTTTTTATTTTTAGCACTATTTGCTCTTTAAAATGCTCCACACAATGCAATTTTCAGTACTTATGCATGAAATTTGGTGTATCTGCTAAGAAATAACATTAAAAGGAAATCATGAGATAATTTTTCCATAACATGAATAACTGCTGAGTAATTAAATATTAAAGTTTACATTTCGAAATTTAAATGAAAAAAAATAATGATTTTAAACTGTAAAATTTATTTTTATCCAAACTAATAACAATATCAAAAAATTATCTCATCAATTTGCTAACATTCCATTACAGGACATAACTGAAAATTATTAAGTTTTTCAAATCAAAATTGCATCATGGGGAACCATTTATACAAATATTTAAAAGAAATATAATAAATTATTAATATGTTAGCAACTAATCTGACTAAATGTATGAAATTTAGCACAGTTACCCCTCACTATACAGTAATTGTTGTGCTAAAATTTCAAATCAATCCAATGAAAACTGTAGATTTTCAAAATTTCACAGATGGGTATCCTTAACGCGAATCTTTGCGGCTAACGGAACAGAAAAAGAAACTGATATTCAGAATTTTAGTAACTGAGACTCCACGTGGGTTTAACATCTGTCACTTCCTTAAAGTCAGAGTAGCTATTGGTTTTCAAGGACAGGGATAGAAGTTGTCCTTTTCTGGGGCGTGGAGATGGATTTATAACAGTCATTAGTTGCATTTAGAGTACATTTACTTTGTGAAGCAACTGCACTCACGTTCATTAAACAGACTCTAACGGTGATGTTGAGGTGTGAGGCTTTAGAACGAATGAACTTATCTCGGCTTTCAGCATACGCATAAGCTGTACTTGGCTGTTTACCCCACTCATTTGAAGAAAGAAATCGTTTACGATTATATTCAAATAACCTGCAGTAAAACACTCGTATTTACTATAATCCCAGTGCTCTTCACCGGAATGTTACCTCGGTTACCCTTAAGAAGTTAGATCTTCCACAGAATTATCACTCGTATCACACATTTGCGCGCTTCGTGATGGTTAACTTTGTGGCGAATATGTCTTTTATCCTAAAACACGATGGTTATATACAAAGTACTTCTACTTTGGAAAGGGTAGGGTGAGACTGAAAAATGCAATGTCATGACCGGGATTGGAACCACGGATCTACCGGTTACAATATTGTAATTCATCATTAAGATAGGGCTCTAATGGCCTAGCTGTCGACGGGCCCTTAAACAATACTCACTCACTCATTTAGATATATTATGTCATATAGATTGAGATCTCCTTGTGTGGTTTACCAGGAAAAATGCGAGTGAGTTGGAGAATTTAATGTCGGCATGTTGGACAAGATAGCTTAGTGGTTAGAGCAGCCGGACGGTTCCCGGTAGATCCTTGGTTCAAATCCCGATCATGGAATTGAACTTTACAGTCTCACTCTACCGTTTCCAATCCTGTTCTACACACGCCTATTGTGTGGAAGAACATTAATTACTTCTACTTTTTCGTCAACATTGGTTTTTGCTCCAATTAGCTACATCTTTCCGGTCTTGGTGGCGTCACTTTCTAAGGTAGTCTTCTAATAGGTTAAATTTTACTATCGCAGTGACAAAATCTTACGTCACGATGTACTTTCCTGATATATGAGGCTTTCCTCGCCTACTACTTGTGTTACTGCGCCTAACATTGACGAACAATGGAAGAATAGATTTTTCCCCCTGTACTACTTGACAAAGGCGATGCGGGCTCCTTGGGGCATAAAGTTTGTGTCACTTACCTTAAACCCTCGTTTCTAGCTCCCTAACATTGCCTGCCAGGAAGTGTTATACACCCTAAAATATAATGCGACTACAAAAATGTTAATTACACTGAGATTAGTAATATAATAATTATATACAGAGATCAAACGAGTCATAAACATACGATGAGTATACTTTTGTGGGTGGGAAAATTTGCGTGTTCAATGAGAGTATAGGATGAACAAAGTTACCCCTATTTCTGAGATTATTGTGACTTTTCTAATGTTTGAGAAGTTATCCTTATTTAAAATGTCGATAGTAAAAATCCTTTCTATACTCAAGATAAATGCAAGAAAGTTATAAAGATTCAGAGGGCACAAAAATGATAAATTAATGAAATAAATTCGTAAAGTGTTCTAAAAACATAAAATGACTTAAAGGACCAAATGCTACTGTAATAAATATGCATTGTTACAATTTGGGTATCATAATATGGATTAACGCACAAGATCAGCATCCGTAATCTCTTCACGTTTTTATTTTCTTTCTGTCTATTTTGTGAAGATCTGCTATGATTCCCGCATGTGGGATTCGTGGTGGACGAAACGGCACTGGGGTGGGTTTCCTCCGGATTCTCCGCTTTCCCCAGCCATCTCATTCCTCCGGTGCTCCATCGTCATTCCATGTATTATCAGTGTCACCGCCTGCGGTGCCGTAGTAGTAAAAGCGGGCGTTAAACACTGAAAAAAATTCTATGATGCAGTACTACTTGTCAAAGGTGTTTTGATGTAAAAAGTTAGGAAATTATAAATTCATATGTTTTCAGGTGTTCGTGCTAATGTCCCCTTACACAAAACCTGTTTTTTACACTTATAATGAAGTTAAATTTAGATTTGTGTGTATTCCATGGTTATCTATGCGATGATGCAACAGAAACATGTTTTTATTTTCGGGTCATGCTTACCTCCTCATTTTAGGAACCAGATTATGACATCGTTGTCCACCATACTGCAGATAAAGTTGGAAAATCCAGAGTAGCTCATGCTCAGCCTCCTTTGAGTGGAGTAGCTACTTGATGTAGAACACATACCACTCTACTGCCAGTACAGCTCTCTACTGCCAGTAAGGGTAATCGATATCCTTCTACATTTTCGGCTATTGTGTGAATTAACCACACATCGCAAGCTAGAGTGTAATTTTGCCAACATTTACGCATTCAATATTTCCCGAAGAGAATGGTAGGGTTGAAAGGGAAAATTATGTTGTATATTAGCTCGCTAAGTCCCCTTGCAAAGGCCCTTGAAGTAAAATAAAAATGCTGTACTGCAGCAATCCCATTTACCCTGTAGCAGCTAACGATCTCCATGCTTTATGATAATAAAACCAGCTTCTCAATACTCATTAAAGTGGGTGATAGATATATGTTGCACTGCATATACAAAAATGGTGTTTTCTAAATCTGTCACAAAAACTCTTCAAGTGGACAAATTAAGGATGTTCAATGCTCACTTTCACCACAAACACTGAAGGTAGATCTCTGAAGCATGAAGCATTGTTTTGCAAGGTAATACCAATATCCCAAATTTCGAAGGTATAAAATTTGCTCTCGTTAAGATTTTTCCTGTAACACGATAAATTTTGAGCAAGGAACACACATGCAAAAACAAAACTGTTTACGCATTTCCAGTATGTATTACAATCTGATAAACTACACTTTTGTATACTCCATGTTTTCTTTCTATGCTATTTGCGTATTATAGGAAAAGGAGCAATTGCATTCCACTCAACAGAAAATCTGTATCGAGAATTCATGGGAAATATACGTCGTTGGGTCTCTGAAGCATTTTTAGAACACAATTAAAGAGTGAGTGCGTGAGTGTGTGCGTGCGTGCGTGCGTGTGTGTGTGTGTGTGTGTGTGTGTGTGTGTGTGTATGTGTGTGTGTGTGGGGGGGGGGGGTGGGTTGGTGGGTGAGGGCGAGCGAGAGGAAAAGAGTGTGGATCAGAGGTGTCATCAACCCAAAAATGAAATTCTGATAAATACCAAATTTGTTACAAAAGCTTAGTATCTTCCGAGAATATAACATGAAGAGAGATTGAGATAAGTGAATGTGTGGTTGTGGTTGGTGAGTGCGACTGTGAGCGAATGAGTCAAGTAAATGAGTGACTGAGTGAGTGAGGTGTGAGTGAGTGATTCGGTGATTGAGTGAGTAGGCTTTAAGGGCCCATCGACAGGTAGGTCATTGGTGATGTGAAGATTTTCTATGAAATTATTATTTACTTATGCCAACAACGGTTGTCACAGTAGCTTAATGGTTAGAGCACCAACCTGGTAAGCGGAGGGTCTGTGGTCCAAAACCCAGCTGTGGCATTGAATTTTTCAGTTCCGATTCTACTTCTCAATTCTTTCAATGAAGGTTTCCTACACCAAATCACACGTTGCATAGAACAATTTTGTGTATTATTTCGTTCCCTAAAACTGGCGTCAATGATTTTGATTAAAATAACGTGAGTGAGTGATTCAGTGAGTGAGAGAGTGAATAAGTGAGTAGGGTTTAAGGGCTCGTCGACAGCTAGGTCATTTGTTAATATGAAGATTTTCTATGGAAGTTTCCCACACCAAATTACATTTGCGTGGAATAACTTTCGTATTATGTTATTCCCTAAAACTAGCGTCAATGAGTTTGCTCAAATAACGTGAGTGATTTAGTGAGTGAGTGATTGAGTGAGTGAGTGAGTGAGTGAGTGAGTGAGTGAGTGAGTGAGTGAGTGAGTGAGTGAGTGAGTGAGTGAGTGAGTGAGTGAGTGAGTGAGTGAGTGAGTGAGTAGCGTTTAAGGGCCCGTTGACAGCTAGGTCATTTAGTGATATGAAGATTTTATATTAAAGTTTCCCACACCAAATTACACTTTACACGGAATAATTTTCTATATTATTTTATTCCCTAAAACTGACATCAGTGATTTTGATTAAAATTACGTGTGTTTTGAGGAATTTGACGTACTGATAAAATATACTCTTTACGTTTATTGTGAATAGCGTGTAAAGTTCTCTAAATTCCAAATCAAGTTTGTGTAACGTTCTATAACTGGGAAATCTATAGGGAAAAATAACTTTTAAATCTGTATTTGTATTCTTGAATTGTTCTAAACTGCACTGTTACAGCTTTTGTAATTGCGTGTTAATTTAGAAACATTGCACAAGGATAGCATTACCAGTTATCTAATTTATCATAAACTATGTCTTTATTTTGGGCATGTTAAACGTTAGGAATGCCTGAAGTGTTATAACGAACACTTTGTGTATACTCTGTTTAGGAGGAATATGATAGTATTGTATGATTCTATGACAACAACGGGTTCACGTGACAGATATTTCTAGTGTTGTTTGATCTGTGTTTGGTGTGGTTTTTAGGATTTAAAGATACTGTAATCATTAGCTCCAAAGATCTTTCATTTCCTGGAAATAACTTTTTGTAGCAAATCTGTTGTTTTTATGAAGCAGAAAAACGCATCACCAAAACTCCTTGCTTAAAGAAACTAAATTGGGATAAAAGGCATAATAATACGAAACGTAACAACAATATTATTCACCATAAAACGCTTTTACGCATGCAATGTGACGCTACGTGATGGGATTTGGGGTCGGAAGTTAGGATTGCGTACCGTTAAACTAAGGAAATAAGGAAGCATGGTAGAAACAAATAAGATGCCTTACTTAATGCCTCAGCATGGCTATTTATTTTCGAGGAAATGAGAGAGCAAACATTTGCCCATTACGCGCTAGGAAACAGTGAAATTGTATCTTATAGGAATGGAATTACATGATGAGCAAAATTCGCAGCAGCTGTTAAAGAAGATGCACTGGGAAGCTTGTATCCACATACATCTATCTATGTATGTATGGTATACTAAGAGGAAAGGAATACATAAACTACCATACCCAGAGGCTTCTACAACCTCTTAGTAATGGAGTTAATGTAATGGAAGTTACCGTAAGCTGGGGTGTGTTTGGCCCAATTGTGAAAACAAGTTTTTGTTTTAAATTACCCACCAGTTGAACCTCACTTATACGTTATTCACTCTTGCGTTCTTCGCAGACATGCTCTAAATTTATTATCCATTAACATACGCTTTTGCACCAATACATTTCATTGTTTCTGTTCCCCGTATAGGAAATATATTTATTCACTTATTTGTGTGTTATGATTTTGCTGTGTCGAGTTATTTTGACGCAGTCACTGGCCGAATTATCAATTGCATGGCATCGGCCATGCAACAGATACGGAGAGATAAGTAGTGCTTTGCCCCACATAAACATCAGAAATGCTGTTGTGGCAACCAGGAGCTTCTCAAAGTTTCCTTCTCAGTGCCTCTCGAATATTCTGGAACTCTGTGGAAAATTCCAGCGTTCTGGTGAGTCAGGCAGTTAGTGAGCCCGTTTCTGGTGGGACAGAAAGTGCTGATTATTCAGTGCGTTCTTCGAGAGGGGTTCAAGCACAATGAATACGTCGTGCGTATTTCAATATACCGCTATGCAAAGATGAAATTGAATTGACAATAAGAACTAAGTGATGTGATAAGGGCAACTTAAATTATATCATATTAGGAAGTGGCTTTGAGAACTTAGTAAAGTGGCAGTGAACACAGGACTAATTCACATTATGCATAGTTTCTACAGACTGTATCCTTACTGTAGCACTGCATGTTGGGAGAGGCATTATTGTTTTCAGAACACATTACTGCTATACACGTTTGTACGGACGGATTAGGTAATTCTGACACAGGTCATCTTTTATTTTGATGAATGTAGAAGTAGGCTCAAGTAATGAATATTCGTACTGTGCTTGAGGCAATTCCGGCTCTAGAAATAACACAATGATTTCTATCATTCCGAAGCCTAAATAAGTGCATATAATCGACTTATGCATGACTCTGGAAAAATCAAAGGAAAGAAAAATTAGTTATTGTTTTATATCAGTGTCAAGCACCTTACTGTTTTTAATTATAGTGCATTATGCTTATTATTCAGGTATTTTATTCATTTAAAGCTATCCTATATTAAATAAACATAATTATGTTTATAACAAACTAATAAAAGAGTTTTAGTTCCATAAGAGAATTCCCTTTATATTTTTTCTCATGTGTACATTATTTTAGTACATATCACATTATTTGTACATAAAGAAATCAATAAATGAATGAACGAGTGAGTGAGTGAATGACTGACTGCATGAATTAGTGAATGAATGAATGAGTGAATGAATGACTTAGTGAATGAATGAATGGGTGAGTGAATGAACTAACGAATGAATGAGTGACTGAGTGAATGAACGAATAAATGAATTATTGATTGAATGGACGAGTGACTGAGTGAATGAATCACTGAGTGAATGAACGAATGAGTGAATGAACGAATGAATGAATAAGTGAGTGAATGAGTGAATGAGTGAATGAGTGAGTGAGTGAGTGAGTGAGTGAGTGAAGGGAAGGAGGGAGGGAGGGAGGGAGGGAGGAAGGCAGGAAGGAAGGAAGGAAAGAAGGAACTAATGAATGCTCCAATGAATCAATGAATCGATACATATATAAATACATACGTACATAAATAAATATTTTGTTTGTTGAAGACGCTGCCAATGGCCAGGATCCTATAAGCACCGCCGATGTGCCTGAATTGCGTCCTACAGGTGCTCTTTTACATATCAGTAATTATGTGCCACGATGCTGTCGCTTTTAACGAGAATTAAAATCCATTGGTCTGAGCCTAACCTGAAGCCGGGACCTTGGGATCAGTAGCCCAGAGCTTAACCAACGGAGATGAAAGAATGTATCTGAAAGGTAAACTGTTCAAAACAAAACCTCTCGTTAGAAGGCTCTCGAAGGGAACAAAAAATGAAGCATTACAGTAATAGAATTAAGTCGTGTCAACCCGAATACGTTTGTACAGTACAATATATTGTGACAAAATGACAAAATCTACTCCATTTGCATTTTCTTACTTTATTTTCTTCCAAACTTTTGCAGCACAACACAATTCTCTTTTACTGACGTTAACAAAGTCTTTAGTCTTTCGTGATATTACAACTCAACTGTTTTCTTCTCATAACCTCGACTCAGTCCTTTCACTTTCGTCACTTCCTCTCTCCTTCATACACTAGCTTTGACGATACAATCACTCAACACTCATTAACACTTCTTAACTTCGATGCGACGTATCTTTCACGACGACAGCAACACACATAGTTGTCTCACACTCATTGACACATCGATAGACTGAACGACTCATGTCTGTAACCGTAATTCCTCTAACTCGTTGCCTCGTCTTCTTATTTAGCGAGGATGACGTAACACAATACACGAAGTTCTTCAAATACGCCGGCCGCCGGATGCCTCTCAAAGGTTCCAGCAATCCTTTGTTAAGCGCCGTGCTCATTATTGTCAGTGACGTACACACGAACAGTCACGCGAGGCAGCCTGATCTTAAGCACCTTTGTTTGCTCGCCGGCCTGGTATGAGGTGTGAAGAAGCTGAGCGCTTACCGTACTTTGTTGTGCGCCGCACCCGGCCTCACATGTTTAGCTAAGGGAGGGCATTTCCAACTTTTTCTATGTCTAAGGTAAAATGTTATACACAGCTTTAGGAAACGATGTCAAAACACAGGTGTTGCTCTGATGCGTTCAACCGCTGAGACCCTAACTTTCGTGCGAGAGGTAAGGACAAATTCTGGAAGATCTGTTCGATGTGCTAAAGGAACGATCCATTTGAGAATTAAATAAGCTTTAATAAAGAGCATTTTCATCTGATGTAAGTTTCCATCTGCCTGACTCCGCATTCCAAATGTATAAATCTCGTAAATGCTACTCCCCGTTTAAACACCCGCTGCTTATTCTAGTAAAATTTAGCTTTTACAAGCATTTGAAATAGGTTTTACTGATTCTGTGATTCATCACTATATTATATTATATTATTATGTTGCAAAAGGGAGTCAACTCTACTGTTTATACTACACTCATAGTAAAACTTTTGCTAGTATATTGCTGAGTTTGTTTTTCGCTTGCCTTAGCACAGTAAAGAGATACTTTACGCTTAGCTTACTTGTATTTACGCTCGATTGCTAAACCTATCAGTTGAATGGACTGTTGCCACATTTAATTTGCCTTCAGTGCAAGGAAATTGAGAAGGCTATTAAAAAGAACGAGAAAAGCTTGACAACGATGGACTTCAAGTTGCTGGGCAACTGTCAGTTGCAAAGGCCTGCAGCTTAGCTAAGGGAAGGCTATCTGTAATGAACCGAAGTAATAACCAGTCCTGAAACAAGAACATGCCGTAAGTTAACCTCATGAGTACGGCAGTAGGTCATGGGTCTTTTGATACCGAATTTTATGAATCGATTATGAAAGATGATTTAAATATTGCATAGCTCACATCGAGGAAGATGATTCAGTGTTCACGTGTGAGGGTCGCATTTGGGAAGGATAGGTGTCGATTACCGTGAACCGCCTTACTGATCCAGAGGTCGCGGGTTCAAATCCGGCTCAGACCGATGTTTTTTAAGTGTGCTTAAAAACGACAGCTCAATGGCAGTAGATTTACTGGCACGTAAAAGAACTCCTGCGGGACAAAATTCCGGCACCCCAGCGACGCTGATGTGATCCCGGCGATTGACAGCGTCGTTAAACAACAAAATAAGTTCACTTAATTTTGAATGAACCGCCTACTCTAACTTTAGATTCTTCGTTGTTTTCCTTGCCACTAGTCCGATTATTTATTTATTTAGTCCGATTATGACAAGTTTCTCATCTATCACGATTTTCTCTCCATCATTCCGCTTCCTTCTAATCCTTCAGCTTTGCTTCTAGGCTTCGTGGCGTATGGTGGTGCCAGACGGCGGGCTGCTTGTTCGATGGATCACTCAGCAGTGGTACGGGTCCTCGAGCCTGAGACTGTTAGGGACCTCCCCGCGTCTCTGTGGCCTCCTGCGGCTTCTTCACTTTACCCCCTCCTCCTGGGCGGGATATTAGCCGCAATAGATCTATGCAGTTCTAAGTGTGTGAGGTGTCCCCCTCTGTTGCATAATTGACAACAAGGAATTCTGTTGTGTATATAACAGCTACCTAGGTTTGCATGCACATGGCAGTTAGTGTTAAGAAGCAAAGACGCAAGGACACAGTTTGGTGTGTGCACATGCTGGTAAGCTTAACAAGATACAAGGATTAAGCAGAATGTCGTTTATCCCAAGTCAATGGAAGGCGTGTTTCTCGAGTTGTCTCTGCACAGTTATCTGTGAGATCACGGGCACTGAACTGATTACGCGTGAAACTGTAAACAAATTTCCAAATTTATAACATGTAGACTTCCAAATTGGAAGTGATCTTACCGCTGTCTCCTCAAAATCACCATGTAACCTCTGCGTTTCTTCCCCCACAATACGTGAACCTGTCTCTACTCCTATTTGCGGATGGAATTTTCTCAACATAAAGGCGATATTTTCATTGCTGGATAAATATTTCGGTAACACCCATGTGTTGTTTTCTCCACGAGTTTTGGACAATAAATTCCCATGAGAACTGATGCGACAAAGGCCTTTTACAAAGGACTTTTCTGTCGACTGACTGGCGCTGTGCTTCTATTGTATACATTTATAGAAGATCTGCATCCCGAGCGAATGTAAATTGCCACTATTCCAAAGCAATTTACAAGTATGCTTCTAAAATTAATATTAAATCGATACAACATTATTTTATTAACTCGCACAATAATTATACTATGTAAGTAAGCTACTTTCAATGCGTACAGGCGGTAGAGTAAAATGAGAGCATGTGGAAGACTTTTGACTTTTTCTTCCAAACAAATATTCATCCCAAAACTTCAAAGCATAGAGGTAGGTATAGGTATATATTGTGCAAGGAAGAGCACCTTGTGCACTGCTAACTACATAGATACATAGTGGCTCCACCCCCAGGAGAAAGGGATGAAGCGAAGGAGCCACAGCAGGGGGCAGAGACGCGCGGAGGTCCCTAACACTCCCAGACTCGAAGACCCGTCCCACTGCTGGAGGTGCATAGAGAGGGCCTGTCGACCATCCGACACCGCCACATGCCACGGAATCTAGAGTCACTCCTGAAATGAGAGGGTAAAGGTAAAGAGTGCAGGCACAGAGTGGGACACCTTGCCCACGTCGGTCTACACAGATCTATTGTGGCTACCACCCCCCAGGAGGCAAGAATGAAGTGAGGGAACCGAAGATGCCACACAGGGTCGCAGCTAGACAGGCCACAGAGACGTGTGGAAGTCCGTAACAAGTGCTGAGATCTCTTCAGGCCCTGCCAAGCAGCCATCACACCGCAGGTCCGGTGTCGCACTGAGCGCCCCCCCCCCTCCGACGGAGGACAAGGGTCGCCAAACGCCACCTAGCGCCGAGAACAGCAGTTACCATGTACAGCCAACCACACCATCTGCCCTGCACTACCTACACTTCACGTCTGGAAGTACACCTGAAAGATGATAAGGAAATGGAATGAAGGGAAATGATGGAAAGGAAACCGTGGTATGAAATAATGCACCCAGCATTCACCTAAGTGACATGGGGAAACCACGGAAAACGCCATATCAGAGGGCGCGGCCAGGGTGATCGAACCCGCGACCTCCCGAATGCGGGAATGAGAGGCTAGGATTGAGAACACACCGTACATTCATCAAAAGCTTACGCCATCCAAAATAGCCGATTTACGCCTCAAATATTCCAACAAACCTAATCACCAAGAATAAGTTTTTGGAGATCATGCAACTAATGAAGATAACAGGACGCCAATAAAAGGAAAAAGAACATGTTCTTCTTTTAAAAACAAGAATCATTACAAAATAAATCAAATGAAGATCCCTTTCTGCTCTACAATTGAACGAAAGAACGTTCTTAATGAAGCATCGTCAAATTTTTGTAATGAATCTGTATACCTACGGTATAATTACAATAATTACGGTAGGTATATCAACTAATCTGCAACCATTTGAATTAGGACCTTTCCAAAGCAGAATAGACTGCACACGCTCGTTAAACTGCAACGTACTCTAGGGTCTAGCTAACGTTATGATTAGGGAGTATTCTTGGTGATGATAGGCCATGTAATAGCTGCAGCGCCACACCGGACTAACAACCCCACGTCATTAAATTCCTTTGGCAAAAATTTGCCAAGGAAGCTTCTCTATATATAGCGTTTCCAAATGTACCTTATCTAAAATTAGACCGATCTTACCCATATCCGTCTATTGTACTGCAGTACTACTGTAATATGAACTCCTTTACTTTTGCTAGAATAAAGCATTCCATTTTCATTATTCACAAACTGACCCGTACATGGCCAAATCAATTCCGATGTTCCCATAGTATTCTCTTTGAGTTTCCCAACCTCCTCAGTTTCCATTACCATTATCGGATTCTCCAGTTTCTTTTATTCTCTGTGATATGCTGCTTCACGATGTTTCCTTGCTCACCACATCAATTTGTGTTATCCGATTGGAGAATAATTTACATCTGGAATCCTTTACTGCGGAAAGACTCACCGTGCATTTATAGTTTTTCTTGAGAATTATAAACCAAGTAGCTTTCCTTTCACCATTCAGACTTTACAGATATTCTCTAGGGTTAAAAATAGGTACCTTCAGTAAATTAAAATAGCTAAAGTTCCTGAAGTCATAATCAGGCGCTGTATTCCCTCTGTAGATCCCACAATATATTTATTATACTTCAGAAGCTATTATGAACCTACACTTTAACGAGGCTGCTGAAACATACAATGACAAAATGACAGAAGTCCAGTGCAGTTACTTTTTCTGTTCTTTTTATTTTCCTTCACAACATTTCTACAAATGCACAGTTCTGTTTTACTGACGTTGTTTTCAGTCCTTCGTGATATTACAACTTACAATTATTTCCTTCTCTTGGCCTTGCCTCACTCCATCCTTTCTTCACATTCTCTGTCTCTCAAACAGCTGACTCTAACGATAGTCACTCGACACTCATTAACTGCTTCGCTATCTTCCTTTCAACGCAAAATTACACTTACAGTTGACGCACACACACACACACACACACACACACACACACACACACACACACACACACACACACACACACACACACACACACACTAAGACTATAAATTGAATGCTGTAAAGTCTCATGTCTGTAACTAGCTGCTACTTTATTGCTAAAAACCGGCTTATCTCGTCGCCTCGCCTCCTTACATAGAGAGGATGGCCTAACACGGACCTTTCTCGAACTTCACCTTTCTCAAACTTCACCTCTTCTGGAACTTCACCCTTCTCAAACTTCACCTCTTCTGGAACTTCACCTTTCTCAAACTTCACCTCTTCTGGAAATTAACCTTTTCTGGTTTTTCTAGAACTTCTACAAATATGCTGACCGCCGGACACTTAGCGGATAATCTCGAAAACCCTTTGTGTTGCCTCTCTGATTGTTGTCACGTGTTCACAAACAGTAGCGCTAGGCAGCCTGAATTTCAGCGCCATTGATACACATACCGCCGGTGGGTTGGTGCAACCCGGCTAGGGCAGCCATCGCTGTGTTGCCGCTGCCGTCTGCCGGTGTCACATAATAATTAATAATTAAAATAATTCATTTTTAGAAAGGTGAACGAATTTTGTGTTAAAGGTTTTATCAGATTTTATTCATGCATTAATGAAGATGACAAAAGCAGGCTATGTTTTGTAAATTATGGAGTAAGTACATACTATGTGTAACTGTTATCAGAATAAGTTGCTTCGTTTGGTGTAGTGCTGTTTGAAGTGAGTTCCTTCTGTGAACCTGTAAATTCATATTAGGACATACAAGCCAGAGGAGCTTTAATTTTGAAACCCGAAATTCATATAGGAGTTGATGTTCTGAGAGCACCTGTAGTAAGTATTAATGTAGATAAATATCTTCCCTGAGCATGTTTTTAAATAATGAGAACGCATTTAATATGGATGTCACAGTGCGCAAAATCTCATGAATTTCAGAAAAGCGGAGCGAACGACAAACATCCACCAGCAGTTAGTTGCTTGTGAATGGCTAGTAACTCAACATCTGCAAATGTGACAATCAGCACAACTAAGAGAGGCACCATATTTGAAATTATTTTATCATGAGCACACACAAGTTCATTTGTAGCCTTTTTTTTATTTTTCCCAACCTCTAATTCGGTTTTTCTTTTTTTCTTTTTTTTTTTTTTTTGTGTGTGTGTGTGTGTGTGTGTGTGTGTGTGTGTGTGTGTGTGTGTGTGTGTGTGTGTGTGTGTGGAAACTCTAATTAACTCCAAAAAGCTAATGTACGGTTCCCTTTTAATGATCAGAGTAATATACTGTTCACTGTGGTGTATTCTTCTGTCTCAAATAAAAATAGTCTCCATCTATATTTTATCCAAATTAAACACCATCAATTTGAATCTGTCAAACAGTTTAAATATCTTGGCACTATTATCACCCATGGTAACAATGTAACAACAGAAATAAATGCAAGGATGTACATAAAAGCTATTATAGTCTAAAAAACAACTGAAGCCCCATCTCCTTAGTAAAAACACTATATGTAAGCTCTAACATGACCGGTGCTCATCTATGGAGCAGAACGCTGGGTCTTAAAGATAACGCCGAAAGACTTATGATCTTTGAAAGGAAGGTCCTTAGAAAAATATTGGCCCCCTCAGTGATAAGGGTGATTGGCGAATAAGATATAATACAGAAATTTACAACTTGTATAAAGGGCCAGGTATAATAAAAGTCATCAAAGATAAATTACGTTGGCTAGGGCATCTGTTTAGAGAAGATTACATTTAACGACCCGCTATACACTATTAGGAAGATAGGAAGACCGGCAAAAAGGTGGATGGATGATGTGGAGAATGACCGCAAGAATATTAATGTAAGACAATAGAAAAAGGAAGTCCTGGAGAGAAATCAATGGAGGAGAGTCAATGGGGCTGTCTGGATCTAAATGAGGCTGCTGCTCCGGAGGAGGAGGAGGAGAAGAAGAAGAAGAAGAAGAAGAAGAAGAAGAAGAAGAAGAAGAAGAAGAAGAAGAAGGAGGAGGAGGAGGAGGAGGAGTAGGAGAAGGAGTAGGAGTAGGAGAAGGAGTAGGAGAAGGAGTAGGAGAAGGAGTAGGAGTAGGAGTAGGAGAAGGAGTAGGAGAAGGAGAAGGAGTAGGAGAAGGAGTAGGAGAAGGAGAAGGGGTAGGAGAAGGAGTAGGAGAAGGAGTAGGAGAAGGAGTAGGAGAAGAAGAAGACTATATTGACAACGTTGACTTCCAAATGAGGATAGCTAATACATTTACCACGTATGATAACTGTTAATTGTGAAACAGAAGAAACGCGCGTGCGTGTGTGTAGATACCCCTAACAGTGGCCCAAGAATGACAACTGTGATTTATAAGTGCTTCCTGTACGGTCGCATCCTCCATACATTGGCTGTAGTAGAATTCGTTGCTACCCTGCTTCCATCCAGTAGTAATCGATGCATATCAGAGCCACTAGAACATCTTCCCTACATGGAGTAAATCACGTGATAGGGATTGGTTCTGCTTTACTGTTGTGAACATCTTAGTTGCAATGTCAGTCTAATTATAAGAGACTATATGTGGTTGACTTGAGCGTCTTTGCTGATGCTGATTTGAATTCTCCAACATTTTATTAAATTTTTACTTCCATGTACCATGTCCTTCCATGTATCCAGCAGGAACATGAAGTATTGCATTTTATTCAAACATTTCATATCAAAGTTTCACCGGAAATACACGTTTTGAGATCCCAGAATGAACAAAAAAGGTTTACTTTCTTAATCACCTGCCCAATAATGTAGAGGAAGTATTGCTTTCCACCCAAGAGTTTAATGTCAAAGTAAAATTGGAAATACATGTTTTGTAGCCAAACAGGAGGATCGTACACATATGTGTGTAATTGTGAGCAGCATAACTCACAAATGAAATGTTTAATAAATCCAAAATATTACATTTAAGTTTAATACGCTTCATAGGTGGGATATAAATGTTTCTAAGGGAATCACCCCACGTTATAACAGTAGTCAAAACTAGAGAAATGATGTATGGCACAGATGGTTAATTAAAGTCAGTTTCAGCACTGTTCAAAATAAGTCAAGTAAGTCCTCGTATATATACAAATAACTTATACTGGGATACTCTTGGTCTATTGTTACTTGCTTGACGTATTCTTTCGTATCAAGTCGTTGATTCATCGTTTCGTATAGAACAGCGATGTGCAACTTTTGTGAAAGAGGGGAGTGTGGATTTACCTCCTTCCAACATACGTGGGCTTTACCTCTCTTTAACCGCCTACTGTAGCTTGGCTTGCAGTGGCGGTTTGGTGACATGTACGTTGCGTTTGATTTAGGAAAACACTTTCAAATCTTATAGGATAAAAATCTGATCATTAGTGGTTTATTTGGTACTGCTTATGTTTAGGAACTCTATTAATATTGGGCATAGCCTTAGAGGACCCACAAGTGATCGTCGCGTAACATATTGCGATACAAACTTTTAGTATAGTTCAATTTGGAGAAACTCTGTTCTCAAATATATGAAGAGCTATACTCACTCTTATATCCACTATTCTTGCACATATTTAATTCTCTATATATTACACTTTTAATCACCATAAGCATTTTCAACCGTCCGATGACAAAACGTTGGAGGACGTTAACAAAAAGAGAGTAAAATAAAGTAAAAAAAATAAGAACTTTCAGGAATGACCTTATTGTTAATTTTCTTGTAGGTGCAAGAGGAATGTGGAAATGTTTTAAGAGCTGGCTCCCTTGCGATGCCTTTGAAATTCCGTTCTCTTTGCAAGGCCAAGGAATGAAAAAACGAATAACATATTCCTCTTTGAAAAAAGTATAATTCTTGACAAATTCAAACAAATAAGCAAGACTATCTCTGAACTGGTTCACTCAAAAGAAATGATAGGTATTTGATACAAATTGTGTTTTAAAGAGATTCACATTTTTTATTTAGTAAGCTTTTGTCTGCCATTTATGCAAAAGTCATCCAGAATGAAGAGGCTTCTGAGTACATTCCCAGAAAATTCAAGGTATGTCTTAGAAACTTTCATGGGATCGCCTGTTTGTGTCCGTCACTGGATACTGACTGTCTGTCCCTCCGACTGAGGACTAGAGTGAGGCACTGCCGCTCACTGCAGGTTCTCCAAAGAGAGAAGGTTGGACACTCCCGGTGTAGAAGATTACCGTATCTGCCGCTTCTGCACATTTCTCGATGCACTCGTGACCTAACATGCTGTTTATAACAATACATGTGCATAACACCTAAGCCATTATTATAATTACTGCTCATTTAGCTCTCGTTATTCATACCGGCCGTCATCACGGTAAACATTGGGTATCAGTTTACATTAATGTAATTATTTTAATTAATGATGTTTCAAATAGGTATCTAACACAAGTGCCTTTCACATCTGAACTCAAAGAGCTAAATGGCATAATTAAATATGATTGGCTGCAAGATTTCTCGTTGGAGTTTGCCTCTATTGGAGGTTTGTAGCGCTGAGGCAGGGGTTCTTCTAAGACGGAGGTGCCAAAAAATGACACCGCGGGCCAGTCTCCTCGTTTTTCCCGCCATTCTCTTTGGCTTAGTGACGTGGCCGTGCAGGATAAAGGTGACTGGCATTATGTAATTCGGTACGTCTACGTCTCCCTTTGAGTTTAACAAAATAGGAAATTCAGTTTATGGCGTCAATATGTCCCGTTATAAATTTGAATCGGAATTCTCCCAGCATTCTTCCTTGTCCTTATGTCTATTACGTCACTAGCGAAGGGTAACTAGGAAGTGGAAAAATTAACCGGCTTGTTTCCCTTTAATGACACAATAGTTCTAAGCTTTTACATCATACACATGCTTGTAACCGTTGTGTTAGGTTCAAACCGGTTATAAAAATACTTGAATGGTCATGTTAGTGGAGAATTGGAGCTTTTTTTTTTTTTTTTTTTTTCTTGGTGTGTGTGTGTGTGTGTGTGTGTGTGTGTGTGTGTGTGTGTGTGTGTGTGTGTGTGTGTGTGTGTGTGTGTGTGTGTGTGTGTGTGTAAATTGGATAAGTGGAACTGCGGATATGTCTTAAAACTGCAGTTTTAAAACCGTTCTGAAACAATGTTGTGTAGAGTTTTAAACTGAAACGGTGCTACAGGAATATATGAAGCCAGCAAGTTTAATGGAGGTTATTTTACATGAATTTAGCATAGGTTTGATGTACTTCTCCTTTACGCCTACTAATGCAATTACGCCCTTGCGGAGTAAACACATATGTTTGTATCACATGCAGTGTAGTTAGACATAGACATAGGTTCAGTACATCATCTGATTGCGTTATAGATAGCTTCTTTACAATGTGGATTAGAGACCTGTGGTATCTTGGCACTGTAAGCGCTTTCCCACACATTCATTGCTGTAATCCTCTGAAGGGGAAACGTCTGAGGGATGTTCCGCTATCTGGAGGGGAAAGAGGGACAGTAACACGTGGCAGCTCACGATGACATCATAAATAGATGTAGAGCTGGCGCAACAGAAGCTTCCCGATCTGCAGGATGCGCCGAAGACAATTTTCCTAAACGTACCGTACCGTTATGCCTGTTGCAGGGCGACAGTATTCCTATGACGGGCTCCAGTATCTAACAACGTCCTGAGGAGTGCATATCGCAGTGAATGAATGGACACAGAGTAGTCAGTGGGTCCAACAAGTACAATTCAGGGAGTGGAAATGGCATGTGGCTTTCAATCGAAGATAAGTCGAGTCTATCTGAATAGTACGGAGATTTCGCGCAACTCTCGTTGGCAAGCTTTAGTGGCGTAACATCTACTATCGTCATTAACTATGTTCCTGTCACAAGAATGTGGCTGTAAGCAATGTGTTCGACAACAACACTAGCGCTTTTGAGAAGGATTACGCCTAGAGTTTCAACATATAACAAGGCTTAGGCCTCTTAGAAAGCATACGCTCTTATGCTAGCTATGTTGTGATGCTAACATTGCATGTTGATGTCAAATACATTCTTTAGAACCATATTCTAGAGAGAGGAGCAAAATAAACGTTCATTGCGCCAGTAAGCTGTGCCCACAAAACACAACAAAGTTGACATGATATAGTGAGTGTTAAACTGAGGAAGCAAGTCTACAACTTCCTGGAAACCGGATTCGAGCCTGTACCCGTAGTTTTAAATTCAAACCGAGTGCAGTTTTGTCGTGCAGAGCAGAAAGATATGACCTGCATACAAAATACCATGAGTTATACCGGGGTAGTGTGCATGCTGTGGTATATTCCTTTTACCAACTTACACATGCATTCATAATTTTAGTCGCAATTTTCATTTTTCGCCATAGACTGTTGGAATACTTTGTGTTTCCGAAATAGATTGTGTCACGAACAAGAGTTTAGTTCGCATATCTTCGTTACTCCATAAATCAGACGAATATCATTGCTTTGTTTGCATTTATCTGAGCAAGATGGCACAGGGGGAACGTGTGAGGTTTGCATCGAACCGGCAACTCCGATAATGGTCTATTTCTTTTCCCGCTTTCCGGGTCGGTTGGTAGATGCTGAGATGCTTTCCCTTATACTGCGAATTTCCTGTCCATCATTTCCTATCCCATAATTTCTTTTCATGAGTTTAACATCATTTGTTTCAGGACGACAGGAGTAGCTAACGGGGTTAGGACGGTAGGACGGGCAATTTGTGCCTTGGAAGTATTTATCCGTGGTACTTGGTGGGTTTGGAATCCCTCTACTGGAAGTGTCGCAACTATTCCTGGGACCCTGGTTGCGGATGTCAGAATTGATGTCATATTGGAATCGTTAGGGACCCCGTCCTTACTAGAGCACAGCATCGACCGGATATGGTGTTCCCTTCACCCCTTTCTTTGATGAGTCATGTTGGAAAGGACCCATTATGATGTATGTGCGGTTCTGTGACCCAGTTACTGGGGGCCCTTTGACTATTCCTGCTTCTATCCTCGTCTTCTCGTGCCAAACATCTAAAACCTACGGCCTTGGGCATCTTCAATGTCTAAGCACCCTGCTTGCATTGCTGTCATCGTGCTTGTTTACCATTTTAACTTTGGTCACCCTGTTTTCCCCTTTCTGTTTTGTTACCATTTATATAATTGTTTCGGCCATCGCTCATCTTCCATTCTTAATATGGGCGCCAACCATTTTAATTTATTCTTCTTAATTCTTTCAATTATGCTTGCTTCGGCCTCCATTATGTTTCTAATTTCCTCATTTGTGATATGCTCTAATTTTGACTTTTTGTCACCTCTGCGTAAATAATCGATCTCTAGAGCTAGTAGTCTATTCCTGTAGTAATTGTTGATTGCCCATACCTCACTCCCATATATTACAACAGATTCCACCAATGTTTTGCCAATATATTTTTGGTGTCTTTTAAAAATATGCTTATCCCACCATATAACACTTAACGATTATATTATTTTCCGGCTCAGTTCAATTCTATGCTTTATTTTCTCTTTGCCTATGCCTTCGATGTTATCTACTATTATTCACAAGTACTTCTCATTAAAAAAGCAGCGCGCAGTTGGCTCCAGGTGATAGTACCCTGTAAGGACCCCTAGCCAGGGTTACGGTGAAGACCTCAACGGCGCAGGAGTCCTTCAAAGGCAGAGGAATCTTCAAAGGCTATGGGAGGAAAACCGAGACAGAATTTTCTGGTCCTCCAGATTGGGGGTTGATGCTGTGGGCCAGCTCTCTACACATTAGAAAAACCATACAATGCTAAAAGACCAAACTAATCAAAGTCTAACTGCTTCTATTTCCATTAATTTTTTTTTTTTTTTTTTATTTTGTTTGTTTAACAGGGGTTTTAATGTCTAGCTGGGTATTATCAACTCCGGTTACGAAAACCGTATATACTGGCTGGGAGGGCTGGACCACGTCTCACTCTCTACCACTGAACCTCGCTCATGACGCCTGTAGTGGACAGAGGTGATGGATTCAGCGGTCGGGCGGTAGGCCAAGGCTACCCTCAAAGGGCGTATTGCCACAGGACAGGACAGATACTAAAATAAGCTTTCATAACAATAATTTGTGGAAGATATAAGAAAACGAACGACAGTAGGGAGAGAAACTCATGTGAATGGAACACATCAGAAATGTTTGGTAGATAATTCATATCCAGTAAGTCGTCAGCATTCCTCAGATCTTTCTTAACAATTATATTTTAGTAACTTCAATCGTAGATACTCACATTTTGGCATCTATGGTAACTATACCAAATTGGACTCGATAGGGATTATAACGGGGCTTACTGTTACATAATATGTGCCGTAATTCTTCCTGATCCCGGGAAGTACATACTAGAAGAATGCCCAGAAGCACAGGATAAATATGTTATTACGAAAACAATAACTATATTATGACTTTTCGGAGTTTTAGAAACGCAAAAATTGCTGCACCTCACATTAACTTGCTTTTCTTGCCTCAATGTTTTCCAGTTTCAACAAATGTAGCCATTTATTTCCTTTTGTCAATAAACATTTTCATGGAATAAAATGTGAAAATATCATGTCGTACTCTAAAGAAATAAATGTTCTTTTGTGAACGCGAACTCTGCTATCGCTTGCTCTATTAAATATTTTCTGTAGCGTTTGTAAACGCGAAACTCATCGGAACAAGCTGATTTATTTCCTTTTCATGAACGTTAAAATAGCGGTGGAGTTTCTGGAATTGAGATATGCTTCCCCGTTTGGCAATATATTTAGTTGTAAGGCGTTTCCCCTGCATATTTCAACAGATGCCACGTGATACCCTCTCTTTCTCTCCGCTACCCTGCTTTTAATTTTCATTAACGTGTAGTCGATTCCTGCTGTCGACAGGTCTTGTTCATATTTTTATCTCCTGTTTTTGCATTAGGGTCCAATATGTCTTATTTCTTTTTCAATACCCATATCTTTTCGTCTCTGGTAACCGTTGTTTTACATTTTAATGCATAATTTTGAAACTCCGTGCACATGAAACACTTTCCGCAAGTAGCTAATTCTCTACGGAATAATTGCAAGAAGTATATTTACAAGAGCTGGACCGGCAGCTTAGACATGATATGTAAAATGCTTCTGTGCCACACAGCATATAAGGAACATGATCACATTTTCACAGAGAGCAGTACCTTCTCTTCCATTACCACCACCACCACCGCCACCGCCACCGCCACTGCCACCGCCACCGCCACCGCCACTGCCACCGCCACCGCCGCCGCCACCACCACCACCACCACTGCCACTGCCTCCGCCACTGCCACTGCCACCGCCGCCGCCGCCACCACCACCACCACCACCACCGCCGCCGCCGCCGCCACCGCCACTGCCACCGCCACCACCACCGCCACCGCCACCGCCACCGCCACCGCCATCGCCACCGCCACCGCCACCGCCACCGCCACCGCCACCGCCACCGCCACCACTACCACCACCATCATCAGCACCATGAACATCAGCAGCATAATCATCGCCACTACCATTATCATCATCATCATTATGATTATCATTATCATTATTGGCATTATTATAATCATTTTCATATTTTTGTTGCTGCTGCAGAAATACTGCAGCCTGCGGTGCGAAGAGGTTCCTTGTTCGGTTTCCGGTGCCGGCGTGGGAATTTTTCCCTAGCTGGGGAGGGCTGCACTCAGGTCCTTGGGACCAATTAAAAAGCCACTTTTCCCAAGTGTGTTGGAATCCGCACGTGCTGTGCGGCATGGTGACGACATACCTACCGGTCATTGACCAAATGCCACCCCTATTACTGCCCAGTATATTGTGTGTGAAGCTGGACGGAGGGAGGCGGGCTTTGCAGCCGTCGTGCTGTTGTAACCGTATCCTCAGTTAGCCGAAGCGATAATTTATTTATTCTTACTACTACGATACACGTGTGAATGCTGCCACTGTGCTATTCCAAGCAACTTGACAAATACAACTTTTTCGTCTTTGGTTTCCATTTACATAAAGATATTTTCGTCGCTTTTTATTTTCTCAAATGTCACTAATGATTTTTGTTGAAATACCACCATATGCTAACATCTTTACAAGAGAAATAAGATATTGTGTGGAATGTGATTTTGTGCGTTTATTTTCAAGCCATAGACCGACAAACATATTTAAAATAAGTTTGACCACTTGCAGACTTCTTTCGTTGTGTACTTAAATACTAAGTGATAATGGTATCTCAACACTTACGGAGACTCAGTCGTATCTTATTTTGGGTGCCGGCCACCAGCTTGCAACTCAATCCGTACCCTGAAGAAAAGTTTCCCTCTCTCCCGCAGCTGGTACGTGTGATTGTCAGTAAGTGAACTCCAGTAAAGTTTACTTTAGCTTTCAGTTTCGATATTGACGTGT
This sequence comes from Tenodera sinensis, assembly GCA_030765045.1. Lineage (NCBI taxonomy): Eukaryota > Metazoa > Arthropoda > Insecta > Mantodea > Mantidae > Tenodera > Tenodera sinensis. Next base: position 65,381,000 of record CM060964.1, read on the forward strand.
GTTGTTTTTATCAGTTCTGGAATAACGGGAGGGGGGGGGGGGGTGGACTGAATCTTGCTGGCTGTTATTGTTTCTCTCCGCTTCTTCAGGGAAAACATAAGGCGTTTGCATACTCAGGGGTGACCAGTTATATATCCAGCTTTTGCTTTCTTTGTTTCCAATATCTATAATCGCTTAACTCTTAGAACTCAACTCGATGCAGGTATATGTCGTCATTAGAGCTGCGCATTACTACTGTTCGATAGCTTTGGTACACAACACAAATGACGTAGCAAATGGTAGGATTATGGATTGTGTTGGTAGCATTGGTAGGGAAAGAAGTATAATACAAAATACAACGAATTTAAGAACTTTATTGAGAAATTCCAGCATAATTATCAACAAAAGCTGTGATCATTACTTTTTTGTAGTGTTTAACGACCACTTGCAGGCGGTGACATGATACATGTAATGAAGATGTAGATGACGGGGGAAACACGAATCCCACATGTGGTTGCCTGGAATCGAAACCGGGCCGCTTTGGTGAGAGGCGAATGGCCTAACCACTCAGCTACGGCGCGGCGCGCTCATGACTTTGCTCACTGTGATCAAAATCTAGGGTAGATTCACATCTCTAGACGTCATTAACCAGCCCGCGGTACCCGGAAAAAATGCGCAGCCTAACATAACAGTACCTAAAAATAAATATTTTTGTTATTTAACGACGCTGTCAATTGCCAGGATCACATCAGCGTCGCCGGTGTGCCGGAATTTCGTCCCGCAGGAGTTCTTTTATATGCCAGTAAATCTACTGACATGGAGCTGTCGTTTTTAAGCACACTTAAAAACCATCGGCCTGGGCAGGGTTTGAACCCACGACCTTGGGATCAGTAGGCCAGCGTCTAACCAACTGAGCCACCCAGACCGACTAACAGTACCTTAAATATATGCGAGATTATTCCTGAGTCCTCAAGAAGTATCTAATCATAGTTTGAAACCTTTAATTATTACTAAATACTAAATAATAAGAGGGCAGGATCAGCCTGAGGGGTATAAAGTTAGTGATATTCAATAATCAATTCTCTGCACGGATCAAATATAGACTTGCTTTGAATTCTTAAAGCATTTTTTCCCAGTATTTTGACTATTTCAAATACATTTAAATACCGCTTTTGCCCTTTTTATTTTTTAAAGCATAAGCTTTACCTCAGAGAAATAAGAACTGCACTTATATCTTCATAATAATATGTTTATTTTCGAATTAGCAAAGCAATCTTTTTAAGTTATTTAACACTAATTTTTCAGAAGAATATAATTCTTTCAGTTTACGCATACGGTAGCATGCACAAAATGTTCATTTCATCCCTTCTATAGTTTTTAACTGTCCTGGAAAACATTTAGAAAAATAAACACTATGCGAAATGAGCTTTGGCATAAAATGTTGGGTACTGTTTTAATTTTCCTCAACCTGGTGTAGAATCTTGACTTCTAGATGGTTACTCTGAAACTAATGCAGATATTAAAATAATTATTTATGAAAAATAGACCTGAAAGTTTGCTGGATATAATACAATGTATTTTTATGAATCGATTTTTTGAAGAATTTAAGCTGTATCTACCCCCTTAACTAGCCTGCGATAGGTGGAAAACGAAATCACACCATAATATAATAGTACCCTAAATATGCGCCATTGTCATTGAGCTTTTAAGATGTATGTTAATTATTTTTCTAAATTCGTAATCAAAGATAAATAGTAACTAATACGAATAGTGAAACTAAAGTACGTTGTAGCTTTTGTTTAATTCTGCGTGCGTCGTTCACCTCCCTTCTGTATTCGTGCAATAATAAGAGCAGCTTGTTCCCCACAGCTGATGCAAACACCATGTTTTGTTTAGATGAAGTCTGCTTCTAAGACATGATTGACTGTACACCAGACTTTCTTTTATGAAACCATGTATTCGGTTATTGAAGAACTGGATCAACTTTCAATCTAGAGAAGCAAAGTGTGTGAAGTAAAAGTAAGAGATTTAGCAAACACAAGGAATTGAAAGAGTTGAAAGGTGTTATGTACACAAAAGTGTGCGCGCACGCACGGACATCCACACGCATATAGACAAAAGCTTTCAATAAAGCTACTGTTGTAGTGCTCAAATTCCAAAGATTCGTGCCTGTGATGACTAAAGCTTTAGAAATATAAGGTAACTCTTTCAACCAGGTGAGGTATGACAAGCTTTGGAGGGAGATCATGGCACCTCGACCTATGGAAGATCTTGTGTGCCCTTGCTTCTGACCGGACGCTACCGATTTCGAAGGGGTAAGGTAAGAGGAGACAAAGTGGCCAAACCTAGAGCGCAAGGCAGCAGAGGGCAGGGTCCCTACAACTTACAAATTGAGACTCCCAGGTAGCAGCCCATACAACCAGCTCCTCCTTACACATCTCGAAAATGGTCAAGCACAAGGGTGAAATGTAGGGGGATGTAAATACCCTTCCTAGCATTCGACTAGCGACTGGGGAAAACACGCAAAAAGACCCATGGGTCGGGAAGGTCGGTCGCGGGGATCAAACCCACGACTTCCCGAATGTGAGTCCCACATGTTACAGCGGTGTCATCCCTATTAGTTTTCAAATCAATAGTAAAAGCAGTGGAATTCGGATAATTCGATCGTTTATAATTCGAAATCGTTAATACGAAGATTTTTCTGGGTCTCTTGAATTTTGTACTAAACCGATGTAAAATATACTCACTTGTAATTTGAATTTCATTTTCCTTAGTTCGAAGTTTTTGTTCAGAAATATCAGTCGAAAGGTAATCTAAAGGTGGACATGTATAATAACTTCGTCCACGTGTTTATGCAAAACAGGTCATCGCTCAGGTGTTTGTTTTGTCGGAATGCAGTTTCAGGGGAGGGGGGATAGCTTTCTTAGGTGCCGGCTTTGAGTTTCTATACCTGCTCCCACATTCCCTTGTTTAGAACTCGAGCGGTTTTAGTTCTCACTTGAACTTCATACTATTCAGTGTGTTGCAAATCAATGTCACTATGTCTATTAGTAAACAAGTGTGCAGCACAAGACTTTACCTTTTTGCGGAAAAAGTCTCCATCATTCGAGAAGTTGAAAGGGGTTTGAAGAAGGAATCCGAAATCGTGAAAGAATACTGGATATCACCGAACACTTCATCAACTTATCTGAAGAATAGAGAGAAAAATTTAAGTAGTACCTTGGTTGAACTTTGAAAAGTCGAAAAAGAATGAAACAACTGCAAAATTGTGTTGGATAGGTGTACCTCCGTGGACAAAAAATAATTTGCACTTTTCACAAAATAAGTACCTATGCCTGATTGTTTATCTATCAGTCATGTACGTATGCGCTCCAGACATGACTCATATCCCCCCCCCACTTTTTTTTTTCTTTTTTGTCCAAAGGGTACCTTTACTGGTAAAATGTAAATTTTAGGTTTAACGTTTGGAATTCCAAATTTTGGATATTTCTAATTTTTTTCTCGTCCCTTCAGCTTCGAATTATCCATGTTCAACTGTATTAATAGTAAGTTTTAAATTTTCAGTGCATTATCTGATGCCTAGGTTTTTAGCTGAGTAACTGAAATAAAAATTATATAAATGGGTTGATCAGGTGGCTTTAGGTTTATAAACATCACAACAATTCGAACCAATGATTCGAACCAAGCTTACTCGTTCATCCACAGCGTTCTAGTGTTAACTTTAATTGCTTTTCATCAAATGATTAAACCTTTTCCTCTTTTGTCATAATCATTCTCAAAACCAATACAGCTCCTCTAACATCTTCGAACTTGCTCGTTCAAACGACCGACCTCACCCTACAGCAGGAATAACGAAATCTATAATTGAGGTGGGGATTCAGCAGGATCGTTTCGGTTATCCCAATTAATTGCTTGGCGATGGGAAGTCATGCAATAAAGATTACGTACTTTAAAGCAGAGCTTGAATAATGATCGCAGCCTGCCATCTTAAAAATTGTCGAAGTAGGGAATTAGAAACAGGTCGACATTTATAAATTTGCTTATATTGAGCATATTGTTTAGAATGAATTTTTTAAGTACGAAACGTGAAGGATGTAAGAAATCAACGAAGGAAGTACTGAATGCAAGAAGTAGGAAAGGAATGAAAAAAGGAAATAAGGAAAGAGGTATATCAATATAATAACACACCCATGTCCACTAGAAAGTAAACGTGCGTTTGCCTTACAAATTAAGCAAACTGAAGCAAATGACCACTGAATAATGCATCGGAATTTACCACGACAGACATCAAATTTAATGGCGGCTGACACATGGCCACTATTATGCTCTTTCCTGTTCCACAAACAAACTTTGTGGGCGCATATATCACCGGCATTACAGTGCCATTTCACTGTACAACTATACAACACCGCGAAGCCTGGCAAGTCTCTGATTGGATCTTTTGTTGACTAGCTCCTCCTGCAATCCGCCGTTAACTGTTATGTCAGCCATAGAACTTAAGTATCTTGTATAACTATTCCAATATGCATATATCTAAACATACTTATTAGACTGGAAAACCTATGTTACACCTCTCTTCCAAGTGCTGGTCATAGGCAAAGGAATGAAATAATAACAATAATAATGATAATGATAATGACGGTGACGGTGACGGTGACGGTGACGGTCACAGTTCACAGTCACAGTGACTTTTTTTTTTTTTTTTTTTTTTTTTTTTGAATTAACGTCCTCCAACATTGTGTCATATCGGACGAAACAGTGACAGTGACAGTGACAGTGACAATAATCATGATAATAATAATTTGTAGTATTTGTAGTACTAGTAGAAATAGCAGGACACAAAAACTACCAAGTTTAGAAACATGTGCATATCTGTGGAGTAAGAGCACTTTTAAAAGCATTAAAAGCTTAGCTTCATTTTACGCTATTACCATCACTTGATACATTTGATCGCGGTCAGCGATCATGTCATGCTGACCAGGGACCCTTGGTGGTTGATGAACAGTCTAACCAACCGCTCGGCAACGGAGCCACCTGAAGATACCGTTTTGGTCCATAACTCAAGAGGATCTTGAAAAAGTGCCTCGGACGTTTACAATGTATGCTCAAGAGGAATATAAGGATTGGAAGCACCTGTACAATGTTCCAGGAAGAGGTATATACAATTCTAACATGTGCCAAAAGAGCGATTGAAACACGCTACAATTCATGGTTACAGAAGGTCAAAGCTACGTTAAAATCCGCTGACTGATACCAATGAAACTGAAAATTCGTATGGCATTATCGCAAGCATTAAGAGTTAGTGATACGCTCCAACCATGTTGGGTTAGGTGTGGTCGAGGCAATTACTGAAGTCGATAAGTAAATTTTCGGTCCTGTACTATCTTTATGGTATCAGCAACCATGGTGCTAGATCCGCAGTGCAAGAATGAATTCCCTATAACATAGATGGGGAGAACCGGCACATTGTACCACTTCCCCTACATCGTAGTTTAAACTCTTTCCACTGCCTCACAGCAATTAGCTACCAGGCCACGCCTCCCAGTTTGTCTGTGTACCTCAGAGAACCGGTCAGTCCTTCAGAACAGGTCAGTAAGTGAAGTGATGTGAAGGGGGTAAACACTCGATTGCACTCTTCACCATGCCTGCCCTAGAATAATCTTCTGAAAAAACTTTCATCAATGTTTCCAACATAAACGTAGCCAAAGTTCTTTTGTTACTAATCAGAAGAAGGGCAAGGCAAGTGATTAATGTTATTGCTATATGGTTAGCATTCTGAAGGAATCTGAAGAAAATAGACCCTTTATTATGAAAGCTGTTTCAGAGTGCACATAGCTACATGAAACGTGGAAGTATATACTATTAGAACGTGAAATCCCAGAGTGAATGAGGTAAGCACTCTGTGGGGATATATTTAACTTGTAAATCATAAAGAACAGGAGGGCCGATGAATAAACAGAGGTTCCGCAAAAAGCTACGCCAGCCCTTGGATGAATTCATCACGAAGTGCTTTGATGTCAAATGACAGGCATTCATGTACAAACCTGTGAACATGGGTCGATTTCAGTATCAGGAGGGAAGGAATGGATGGAAGTAGCACAAACATTAAGTGAAGTGCTAGAGCCAGGTAAGGGACGGGGGCTGGACAAGGCACAGGTGCTTTATTACTTTCTTTACATCTAATACCACCTTGTATTGTATCGGCATGATTCCATACATTGGACTGTAAATACGAACTGCCTATTACTGCGAGTGAGAGCGGTGTTGTTTACATCACTTACACGAGAGGTGGTGTGCCACGGCAGAGAGTGAGGCACGTGCTTTGGTGGTGCACAGTTCCAAATGTTAAAATGGAAACTATTTATGGCAAAATGCTTGGAGATAGGCAGAATTTTATCAAAACCTTTTTGCTTCTTCTACCGAGAAAATTCTCTTATTTGTTTTAAAACTGGGTGTACAGATATGTCTCTTCCACCCTGTATAATCAGCTGTTACGGATATGAGTGCGCAGATTTTGCAGATATTACAGGCATTTCAAGGAAGGGATCCACGTTTGTTCACAGTGGAACAAAACAGCGCCGTGAGGATGCTTCAGTCACATGTTTGACGATGTTTTGCAATAAAGGTGAGCTTTTGTGTCAATTCATAACCATGGATGAAACATGGGCCCATCACTTCTCACCTAAGACGAAGGAACAGCGGAGTGAAAGGGGCGAATCGGCTCCACAAAATGCAAAGATAGTTCCATCGGCAGACATGGTCATGGCGTCAGTTTTTTTAGGATGCACGTGGAATAAATTTCATTGAATATCTCCAAAAAGGAAAAGTAATCAATAGTAAACATTATGAGAACTTGTTGCAGCATTTGATTGAAGATATCAAGCAAAAACGGCCGCATTTAGCGAAAAAGGAAGTTTTGTTTCAATAAAACGCACCAGTTCACACATCCATTATAGCCATGTCCAAAATCAATGAGTAAAAGTTCGAATTGCTTCCTCATGCACCCTATTTGCCAGGTTTAGCTCCTACTGATTATTTTCTGCATTCAAACTTGAAAAAAAAAATGGCTTGGTGGTGCAAGATTTCCCAACAATGAGGAAGTGAAAACTGCAGTTGATGGCTACTTTGCAGAGCTCGACAGTTCTCACTATAAAAATGGTATCAAAGCTATTGAGCATCGCTGGGAAAGTGTATAGATCTGAAAAGAGATTATGTAGAGAAATATGGATGTTTTTCACCAAAATGTGTGTGCCATCTTTGTTAGGTCGGGGGCTTCTGGGACAGCTCTCGTATAAACGGTGCTAACAGCTTATCGTACTGCGCAGCATTAACTTAAATACTTACTGGTGCAGTACTATGTTAAATACTAAGTTTTCCTCAAACTAGTAAAGGTAGTAATTCCAACTGGAAAGTGTAACACGATTAATGCAGTGAATAGCTGTGTAGTTTTCCTCAAACTAGTAAAGGTAGTAATTCCAACTGGAAAGTGTAACACGATTAATGCAGTGAATAGCTGTGTAGTTTTCCTCAAACTAGTAAAGGTAGTAATTCCAACTGGAAAGTGTAACACGATTAATGCAGTGAATAGCTGTGCTTGAAGACGTTAGTTTGAAGTAGAGCCACTTCTGTGTCAGGGGATTCCAATCACATTCATCCTGAATATCAAATTAGAATGACGCAATGGATACCTACACAAGCGTTGAAAATCAAAGCAAATACGCCAACCATATACTTAAATATTTTCTTTTCTGTAACACGAATAGCTCGGCTACAACCTGTATGCCTTCTACATTCCAGTTAATATTAATATAGGAGAAAAGGCTTTCAGGATCCTTTGTGAATAATGCGGCTACAACTATGCGTAATTTAAGATATACATGTATAAAAAATGAGTTTCATGCTCTTCGGGTGATACTCGTAAACTGCTTTCACAGAAATGAGAAATTTCTATGATACCATGACCAATTGGATTTTGTGCATAATTCTATTTGAGAAAATATGTAGAACATTTGAATTAAGAGACTAAATTCCAGCAAAACTAGAATCATATATGTAGTTTCAAATTTAGACTAAGGTGGAAGTTGTTGCTGTATTTGACAAAATATTAGAGTAAGCTAATACTTTAGAAAATACATCACTTATGTACTTAGCACAATTAAGTCACATTTCTAATACGGCACGTAAATACGCAATGGATATTGTAGAGTTTCATAATAAGATAAATTATATATGAAGTATTTGGATTAGTGTCTTAAATAAATCACCATATAAATTTTAGTTTTTCTTAAGTTTATTGCATCTGCATTAAGAGCTGTCAAATGTTATTCTTAGCACTTCAGTGGTCCACTCATCTCGGAAGTATGGGCAGTTGAGGATGGTTCATGCAAATAATCTCTCTTTATATAAATAATAAAGTCTACTTGAAAGAGCTTATTGAAATTTTAGAAGCTGCGAAGGAAATTCCCACGGATTCTTGGAAGCATATTTTATTCAAACATTTCTGCTTTTCTTGCGGTTTATCTCTTCGGGGATTACCTGCGTTTTATGTCTTATCTCACTTGTTTGTGTTTGGAGTTGAGATACCCTGTTCATATTTAATTCAGTATTCTACGTAAACTTTACATTCGTCATAAAAGCCGACCTCTTGCTCTTGAACCTGTTGAGCAGTATGACAGATAGGTTTCTGGGAATCATTGAGGTTTTCTTATGCTTCTTTAACCTATCATCCACAGATGTATCCCAGCTAGTCTCTGGATCTGTTTTAAAGTGCTGCGGCAGACCAGAGCTGGGTTGTGTTAAGGAACGTGTTTCTATGTACACACTAATCAAAGTGTCATGTGTTTACAGCATTTGTGCACAATGCTCCATTTTTTACATTTAAAATATCAACCAATTTCTTCGACTATTACTAGCACAACATAATAAATATTTTTGTATGGTTTCCCTCTAACATTGAATAGGGTATTAATGAACTATACTAAAATAACTACGCTCTTTAAGGCAAGCTGTGATACAGACACTTTTAAACAAATAATGTGTAGTCCAGACGCTCTAAATTCAAAGTTTTGTAATGTAGGTTTCTAAAGGATCAACACACCTCTAGAACGTTCTCCTGCAGCCTTACAGACAAGCCTTAGTGAGGGCCTAAATTAAGTAAACAGTAGTGTGTTACCTTGCTTATTGATTACAAAGTATTTCCTTAGGTATGACAACTGCAGTGCATTTGTAGCAGTGGTCGTCCAGCACAAACAAAACGTTTTTCTTTGTGTTTTAAAACTCTGTGAAAGTGTGATTCAATCTGCATAACAATGTGTTTGTTTTATTATAATATTTAAAGTATTTGTGCCTATATGTTAGAGAACAAAGTTATACTTCAAATAAATATAGGTACCTATGACCAGTGGTTTTAGAGACTACCAGATCCTTCTGAATGACTGTTCTACTTCGTACTTCAGAAAACGTATGGTAGTGTGGAATTCTTTAGTTAAGTTTGGTAGAAGTTTATTTTTGAAATGCAAATAAATGTAAGATTTCTTTGAACATTTAAGAAAAAGTTAAATAATTCACATTTATTTACTTGTTTCTTTGTTCGTTTATTTACTTACTGACTCACTCACTTACTTCTTTGTTTATTTGTTTATGTATTTATTTATTTATTTAAGGACACACATTTCACCATCGAAATAAGTGCTAATGAGTACAATTCTAGTAAAAATATCACATTTTATGCTATGTTCTGAGATAGCCCACCATTAATATAATTATATAATGGAGTTATGGTTTGATGATCTTCCTCACTGGTCTGAGTGCCAGGCGTTTGACATCAAGCCAATATTACATGAACTCGGGCTGGTAAGGACAGTCTTGGCGAAGCTTTGTTTTTCCCCTTTGTTTTTGGTTGTTTTTTTCCAACGTAGTATCATATCGGACGGTGAATGAATGAATGAATGAATGAATGAATGAATGAATGAATTTAATTAATTAATGAGTGAAATGGGTGAAATGATGCTCAAATGATCCCGAAGTCCATTGAACTTCAATTTACCCGACATTCTTCTTCTCATGATACGGGAAAATGTCGGTAAAAACCTTATCCGTATAAATCACTCAAGCGGGATTTGAACTGGTCACTACTTGGACGTGAGGCAAACTCGCCACCACCACGCTACAGAAGCGGGCGTCGTGGCGAAGCATACCTATCAGCTACTCGAGTGAAATGTTTCCGTACTCCCCCCCTTTCGCCGCTCACGAACACCTAATCATTTTTCATTGGCTGATGGCTGTGTCCCGCCCCTGCATTCAAACCAATAAGGGACTGGCTCACCCAAGGCTGGGACATAGATAACACGAGGGTTCTGCAAGCACTAAAATAAAGAACAGCACTATGGGAACCAAAAGCATAGGCGCGTTTCAGTGCACCTCTGCAGCTACTCTTCAGCTTTTCAAACGTTATATAATATGTTTCAGTCAATCCATTACGCCGCCATATGTAGAACTTAGATTCACACTTAAACGCCTATTTATTCTTACTTCTGCTTAATTTGCTAATGGTGATACATCTTTCAGTTATTCGTAGTACGAATTCACACCCCTAGAGGGCATCCCTACTCTCAACATGCACTTCTTCTGCGGAGTGAGTATCTTTCGCTATGCTTCCACTTCTCTCATAAAATGACTGCTTTGTTTCCCGGCAGACGCTCTTCATTAATTCTTCACTAGCTTCCGCATTATTGAGCGACCTTGTATGAACTGTCTTAGCTTTTACACAGGCCATTAGACTTTTATTTTACACCTAAGTTGAGAAACTGTGGGAAGGGTTGCTTCGACGTGGAGCGGGATTATGGTCTAGTAGATCAACATTAAGGGACGCTGCAAACTTCACACTTAGCCTTACGTGCATTAAGCCTCTCAAGTATGTATAGCATAATAATTATCAAAGTTCATTTGTTTGCTCTAGTACGTTTTCTGGCCATCTAATGTTATCTAGGAACATGTTAACAGAATGACAAGCAACAAGCAACAGAGGAAAATAGAAATGAGCAAGTCTTGATTGAAATGCGTTGAAGTATTCCCTCTTTGTTAATGTTGTGGATAGTTTCGACTGTGTTTTATATCTGTTATACTTATTATTTTACCTTCTCTAGTACTTACCTAAGTTAGCTCGAGTAAGCAGTCAGCCCAAAAATTCAATATCAAAATTTCACCCTAATTATGCATTTTGAGGTCCCCGAAGGCAAAGCTATTTTTTAAATGTGTGTGTGTGTGTGTGTGTGTGTGTGTGTGTGTGTGTGTGTGTGTGTGTGTGTGTGCGTGTGCGTGTGCGTGTGCGTGTGCGTGTGCGTGTGCGTGTGCGTGTGCGTGTGCGTGTGCGTGTGCGTGTGCGTGTGCGTGTGCGTGTGCGTGTGCGTGTGCGCGTGTGCGCGTGTGCGCGTGTGCGCGTGTGCGCGTGTGCGCGTGTGCGCGTGTGCGCGTGTGCGCGTGTGCGCGTGTGCGCGTGTGCGCGTGTGCGCGTGTGCGCGTGTGCGCGTGTGCGCGTGTGCGCGTGTGCGCGTGTGCGCGTGTGCGCGTGTGCGCGTGTGCGCGTGTGCGCGTGTGCGCGTGTGCGCGTGTGTGCGTGTGCGCGTGTGCGCGTGTGCGCGTGTGCGTGTGCGTGTGCGTGTGCGTGTGCGTGTGCGTGTGCGTGTGCGTGTGCGTGTGCGTGTGCGTGTGCGTGTGCGTGTGCGTGTGCGTGTGCGTGTGCGTGTGCGTGTGCGTGTGCGTGTGCGTGTGCGTGTGCGTGTGCGTGTGCGTGTGCGTGCGCGTGCGCGTGCGCGTGCGCGTGCGCGTGCGCGTGCGCGTGCGCGTGCGCGTGCGTGTGTGTGTGTGTGTGTCACAGAGAGAGTTGGTTGGAAAAGATAGATAAAACAGCATCACTGAATTATAAAAATTAGGGTAAGTACCTCAGTTCGTACTTGAGTTCAAGATCTTTAAGCAGGCAACACAAGATTTGTCATGGCATTTCCCGCTTTACCTGGAAAGGCTTATTTTTCTTTCTTTTTCTCAAAACTACCAAGAGTTTTACTATTTAGATAGTTTGACCGGCTCCGTTGCGCAGTTGGTAGCGCGCTTACCTCTGGCGTGGAGGACTCGAGTTCGATCCCCGGTACCAGCATGGGGACTTTATCCTCTCTGGGAGGTCTAGCACGGGGTGCACGCAGCCTCGTTAGGTCCCGGACGGACCAATTCAGGAGCTACTTGATGGTCCCAGGTCGAGAAGGCTGTATAACTGGCCGGGAGTACTGCACCCCACCAATGACGTCTGTAGTGTAGTGGGCAGAGGTGGGGGACGCAGCGACTGGGCGGCAATTATTGGCCCTTTATGGGCTGTTGCGCTAGTTTATTGTAACTAAGAAACTATAAGGTACAGGTAGAGTATTTCGCAAAGTCAAATTGGAGATTACGGTAAATAAGTTTGGAATCCTTAAGCTTTACTATATATTACCTTTCCAGTACACCTTTAGCGGTGTGCCATGTCTACTCTTTTGTACCAAACGAGGTCATCAAAGGATATGCAATATCAAGACCAGAATAAAGTTACCGGCTGTTTACATTTGGCTGCTGTCCCTTGTATAGCTACTACAAAACATGTATCGAAATCATTTTGGCCAACATTTACTATTTTAACATAGTTTAACATAGCATACACAGAAAAGAAGTCTACTTGTAAATAACAGTTTATACTATAACTGAAAATAAATTACAGTGAGTAGACAAATCCGTGATATTGTAAAACACCAATCCTGTCTTTTTACTTTTTCTATTACGTACCTAGTGGGTGCAGAAGGTATTATACTCCGTTCAAATCTTCGATGTCGAAATTTCACTGCGAATACATATTTTGAAGCACCTTAATTAAAAAATAAATATTCTAAGAGAAAAGTCCATATGTGTACCTTTCTGACCAGCATAACTCAACGAATAAAAAAGGCGATTCATACCAAAGTGAGTATTTAAATTAAATATCTTTAAAACATACATGATGATGATGTTCAAGAAAATCCTTTGAATTCGAAACTTCCTTTTGCATGGAATATTTTTTTGAAATTTTAGATTTTATCAAAATAGCTGTGACGTTTTTTATTAAAATACAATACTTTTAAGTTAATTACGTTCAAATATATTAAATTTTCTGCAAATAGCACATGAAGTCTTCTTCATTCCGCATGATTTTGGTATAATATTGTATAACTACTCTAAATCTAAACTAAATTTAGCATTTTAATATGCAAATTAAATAACACATGAAACCCTCTAAAAACAATAATTAAATTTTAACTTTGGTTCTCAAGACCAATGTTTTATTTTAAACTATTAAAACTTTAGTGTAGATAATATTTTATTTTATAATTTTTGTGGTTTATGACTATTTTCTTCTAAACGAAAGCATTTATTAATAGCTTTTGGCAAACTATAAAAGAGAGACAAAAGCGCATCCTACAAGTTTAAACCTCATCAAAATACAAAGTGTATTTACTATAACATTTTTGGTTTCAACCATTTGTGAGATATCCGTTATTACTGTTTTGAATGTTGGATTACTTTGTCTTCTTTAAAGTACTATTGCTATTCAGCTGTTTCTCGTTATGTCCTGAAAAGGATATAGAGTTTCTAGGTCAAAATATAGCGATCTGCTTTTAAACATATGAGTATCGATTTGGTTTCTCTATCCCTTTTTTATCTGCAACAAAATGTATAATGAATCATTTTGTACTAGATACAAATAGGTTTTGGTGAGATAGTTTATGGAAGCTATATAACAATAAATTATAGTAGTTAGAGAAAGTCATTTAAATGCAACAATCAAACTTCTGTTTCCCTAAATAAGGCATTGGCTACCATCTTCAATGATAAACCTTGGGAAGTATTTAATATTGAGCGAATAAGTATCATGCCAACAGACGTCTATATGCGTGAATGCAAATAATTTTTACTTTCACTTGATTGCATAGAAGAGGTCACTAAAATGACCATTTTAGAGTAGGTTATCCTCTCTATTTATTTCTATGTGTGCTGATGTTATTATAAATCTATATTATTGGGTATAAAATGTGCGATAATCTTGGATAGTAGGAGAGGCTGCTAACTTTAAGTACATATTCTCTTTCGCATGGCCATAAACCAACCTACTGTGTCTTTTACTACTACGTCTGTCTCTTGGCATTAAACGATCAATTCCAGTTTACAGGACGAAATCCCAGCGGAGTTAGAAAACATTTATGGGCAATCAAAAGCGAATGTGTTGGGGTCAACATATTTACGGTCACATAACATACATTCTATCTCTCCCTTCTCTAAATCCAAGCGATACGGGCGTTAAATTCATTTCATTGTTGTAACAAGTGAACAAGGTTTTATGAGCCACTGGGGTGCACATAATATATTCCGTAGTCTGAAAGCAATAATTATTTTTTGGCTTATCCTAGATTAAGGTATTAATAGCAGTTGTTTTGCACAATTTAAATTTCAAGGGAAGAAAATACTGCTCTATACATTCGCTTCAGGCACCCTTAGAAATTATATCGTGCTCGAAGAAATCCACAACTGGGATTGCCAACACTTGCTATTAGAATTCCGCAAGTTAGTTTCCAAAAAACGCAATATTCCAAGAAAAAATTTCATATTTACTGTTTACTACTGTAAATTATTGGAAAGCATAATAACAATTTGGTATAGGTTTTTGACCAAAGAAGAAGAGGAAATTTTAAAATTATGTATGGCTGTGATAGGAGGGATTACAGAGAAAAGAGGAATGGAAGATATATGGAGGCTAGAAGAAAGTAACATAAGCGATGTGGGTTAATTGGTAAGAACTAGAGTAGAGGACATAGATAGGCATGAAATTTGCAAATTCTTAGAAAATAAGAAATCACTACAATTTTATAAACAAATAAAACTAAGTTACGAATCAAAACCATACGTAGATTACAGCAGTAGATAATAAAGAGAAGGGTTAGCTTGGATGAGAACAGATACAATACTTTTAAAAGGATTAAGAGGTAGAGAAAAAAGACTGTGAATTGTGTGGTGAGAAAGAAAGTGTAGCATATGATATGACAGGATGTAATGTGGTAGCATTATTGACATAAAAAAAAGGGTTGGGAAGGGAAATGGGGGAAAAGTAGAAAGGAATGTAGTAGCGATAAAGGTGTTCATAGGAAAAGAGGAAAAGAAGATTATAGAGATATCCGGGTTTTTACAGAAAGTAAAAGAAAATGGAAAGAAATTTGAAGAATGTAAGAAGGGAAGGGGAAAATAAATAAAGCGCAAGGATAGATTAGAGCTACGTGGCACAGCAAAGGCCAGGGTGCCATGAAAGCTGAGGTAGCTCTGACAGTAAAGAGAGTATATATACTGTATCATCGATAAAGTGAAATTTTGTAAATGTAAGTAAAGCAACTTTGGAATGGCTGCTGGCTTCCAGTATCTGAGATAATTGTAGTAAATATTATTAGATTTAGTTATACCTATTTCGTTTTATTTTTTTATTTATTTATTTATTTTATTTCTTTTTTGTTATTTTTTAGTAGGTTTGTATTCTTTTTGAGCACAAGTTGATTTTGTAGCTATGTTCTAATCGCTCCTGTGCCTATCTGAGATCAACGATAAAAAGTTGCGCAAATTGTATGCAGCTGTGAAAAGTTTCAACAACTACACTTTTAAGGCAGATGTTTTGGTTTAACTTCCGTTCATGAAAATCTTGTATTAGAATGGTCAAGCTGTTGTGAAATCTCTCGATATTTTGCAAGCTCAAATCCTTTGCAGCACTTTTGTTTTGTTTCTTTGTTCATTTTTTTATTTTTTTTCTTTCTGTTTCCTTTCGTCGTTTGTTTTTGGCTATATTAGTTTCAGTATTGTCTTTTAGTAACTGCCATTACGTAAGGCGCTCGTTTAAACGATGGGAAAAGAAATTGCTGATAACGGACTTGATTAATGAAGGAATGGCTAAAAATGGCAGGCTTTTCGTTAATACAGATTTAAGCATGCTGTTGCAGGAACTTGGTGCGTGCCACAACATGCCTGGTGTGACATGCCTGCATGCTTCGCTAATCAGAAGCCGTAATTGATTTGGGTTCTCTGGTTCCCCTGGATAGGACCTTTCTCTTAAATAGCCCCATAGGAAGAAATCCAGTGGAGTGAGTTCAGGAGATCTGGCCGGCCAAGCGAATGGTCTCCCTCATCTAATCAATCCAATTTCCTGGGTATAGTCTGTGTAAGTAATTATGTATCATTAGGGCCCAGTGTTGGGATTCTCCATCCTTTTGGAAAAACATTGATGAAGATAAGATGTGTGAGATGAGATGCTCCTGCGATGAACCATGAGATATTTATCTCAGTTTAAACGTGAGCGGGTGAGATAAACAACATCACCTAAGTTGACTCATAACTGTAATGGAAGGTAATAATAACCTTTTTTAAGTGAGTTGCCGACTGTTACAGAAATATACGCTATTTTACTAACATAAGTTCCGCTTACGTAACACTCCCCATCATAATGCTGCCAAATCTTAAAGCTGCTAATCTGTATTGGAACACACTCTATGTGACTGCTCAAGTCTAAAAATTTTAATTTCCTTTTTAATTTTCAGAATTGTATCTACGTGCATAGCAAAACCTCGATAGTTGAACACGCTGAATTCCAGGAACACCTAGAGATAATGGTTTTCTTCTTTTCACTAACCTAACCATTGCCTGTAGCTGATCTCGTAAATGGCATCGCTAATGACTCGCCATCCACTGACGAAATCTTACAGTGCCTAGCTAATGACTCTAACTCAGGTTCATTACCAGACTTAGGCTTAAGATTCCAACACACTTAAAGTTAGGAGTGCACAAACGATTGTGTTGTGCAGTTGTAAAATGTCTTAGTTTACAACACAACATGTACACTTGATGTGCTACGCTATCTCATGGGTCGGCTATCTACTCAGTCCTGGGCATTCTCAACTTCAGTCTGCTGTCTCCTTGACCCAAAAACTGCGGTCTGTTTTTTACGTTATAAATTGATTTCAACATAAGGCATTATTTACTGTAATTATTTATCTACAGGCATCTGACGAAACACCCTGGCCTATAAGTCCTAGAGAGAGTAAGTGCTATTTAAGGGGAGGGTAATCAGGTGAACAAAAATAATTATTTATCTATCTCCTTAGTTCTTTATAGGATTATAAATCTAACCCGTCAGTAATTTCGGTGTCAACATTCCCACCAGTTTCATCAGCGGCATAGACAGATCGTCTTGTAGAAACCAAGGATATCGCAGTACCGTGTGGTTGCCTTCGAGATAATACGACCCTATTAGATAATCATCTAGGATCCAACACCACACGTTGACACTCCATTGCACCTGAAACACAGCATCTATCACACAGCGAGGATTGCTCATACTCCAGTAGTGCATATTATGTCAATTCGCAGTTTCCATGTTGTGGTACGTGCCTTCGTCACTAAAATCATATTGCGCCTGAACCACAGCTTCTGTCACACAGTGAGTTATTCATACTCCAGTGGTGCATATTATGTCGATGCACTGTTTCCATCTTGTGGAACGTACCTTCGTCCCTAACAACCATCCAGAAAATAAGACCTATTTATTAGTCGCTGGTAAAATTCTAGATGGTAGGGATTAGTAAATGTATATAAGAAAGAGCACTAAAAGTTGATTCATGTTGCGTTTTGGCGCAAGGTTTTGAATTTTGAAGAACTTACAACAAAATTGAATGGGTGAAGTTTAATATTACTTTTTGTAATACAATTAACTGTCAATAAAGGTTCGTACTATGGCAATACACAAAGAATGTGCCGCTGTAAGTAATTCTAATGCTGAAAATATGAGCCTAAAGACAAGCGATCTATTTATAGAACACTGGGCACAAGTGTTATCTCACGTCAGCACACGGAAACACTAGCTTGCGCAACATTTGTTACTTCTGTAATAATACTCAAGCATCTGCCACGTGTTTTATTTGTCTCCTACGGTTTTGCTGTTTGAAACAAACTAACAAAAGGTGCAAACGATAATAGGTAAGTTCATTAGGTAATCCCTTTTTCCTTTTCATTACTTTTAGATTACATTCAGAGACATGGCGCGTAATAATTATGCCATCGTATTCAAAGGATTTACTCTGGATATTGTGACGATAACTTTTCCAATAAAATTCACGATAATTGTGATACAGTTGATGTGATTGTTCCTCCTGATCCAGACAGACTGACTAATCAAAATGGAGCACTAAAGGCATTATTAGTAAGCGCGAATGATGTTCCCGGCCCAGTTGAGGTACATTTCACTGCCCCTGAAAAAGATTGACATACAGAAAACGAATGGCACCAGATTTGAAAAGTCAACCAAAAAGAGAAAACCTTGCAACTGACCAACGATATGCAAAAAACTGTCCTTCCAAGTACACAAAAAACTCCAGAATTATCATGCTTCAAATGAAAATGGGAAGAAATGAAAACAAGTTTGAAGGGTGCACGCTAGTTGATATTCTACAAAAATGTAATGTAACACTCTACCACAGATATTTTGAACCTTACCACAGTTGATAAAAAGCTTTTATCACTCCAAATGTTTAAGTAAATACTTGATTTGGGTTTAAATCTGTAATTTATTTAAGAAATAAAGTTTAATCATAGTACACATGAACTTCACAGAAACTTATTCGTTCATCATTACGGTACGTTTTGATACCATGAACGCCCAGCGGTCTATTTATAGACCAGGTGATATTAGGACCCTGTGTGAATAAAACGGCAAACAAAGTATATTGTTGTCATACTGTATGCTGAAATAATACATCGCATATGTTCTTTAACGGGTTAAATTCTCCAACTCGCTGGTCTTTTCCCCGGTAAACCACAAGGACATTCATTTTTAAAATCCCAACAATGACAGTGAATTTTTCAGTGTCATTCTACCCTTTATAACCTTGACCTACACACGGCTATCGTGTAGAAGAACAATTAATTTCCATTGATTGGCCTTATAGTTGGTTAAACTAGAACACCAGGACTGAAGTACTTACAACATGGTTAGACGCTATTAGGGTATCTTATCTCATATTAACTAGAGATATCCTTGTGGTTTACCGGGGAAAATGCGAATGAGTTGGATAATTTAACCAATTCAAATCCCGGCTGTAACGTTGGATTTTTGTCGCATTCTACATATCATGTCCAACCTTGCCCTACACAGAGCTACTGTGTGGAAGAACAACTAATTTCCAAACTTGTGGTAGTTCACATACGTATTTGTGGCAATTTACCTGGTCAGTGGCTAGCGATGCTGTTGTATTGACTCTGAAATATTCCGCAACTATTATAATACAAAGTAGACCAACTTAAACCGAACATGAAGCTGCTATTGCCAGACTTATGTATAAGGTAAGGTAGAGGTGAGTTAGCTATTACTTTACTTCTGACGTGGAGCTTACCTTATCATGACACCCATTCTGCACTTTGTTGTCAGTTCTGAAATAGCCCGATAAAGGTTTTGTCTGCGCATTGCATTCTTCTTAACAATAAACAGGGTTTTCCTTTGTTAAGGCAGACAAAACGTGTTGCAGCACGTTTACGGGAGCATAGTAGTATTTTCCCTATCTCTATCGTTAAACTTGATGCTTTAGACATTCAGTCAAGTTTCAAGGCAGCACTAAGGAGAAGCAACATCAAACTTCTTGCACCTTCTTACAGATTACAGAACTGAGACAATGAACATGATGCAAATTTATATTCTTAGTGAGAAATGAGGATGTGTTGTAACGTATGAGCGAGGTTAGACTGAAGTTTTCTAAACTCATCACTTCATATGGTGAATACGGGGTGTATAGAGATTTGTCATTCAGCAACGTTCATTTCCTTTGGTATAATGTGGATAGCACCATGTAAAACTAGTCAGACTTGTCCGTATTTAGTCATGCATTGAGGCAAGTATCCATAGTATCACTAGACCTACTTAGAACAGTGGTCTGTGCAATTGGACTAATAGTGCCAGAGAAATACTTCGAACGCTCATATGTAGAATGGGCCCCTCCAGGACACTGCCAAATATTAGAACACACATCTGCCCCAGCTAAAGCTTAACTGATATGTAACATTGAATGGCCTGTTTGCATACTTCCCTCTACTAAACTAAACTAAACTAAATCCCGGCGCGACAGCCCACGAAGGGCCAAGGCCTACCGCCCAGCCGCTGCGTCCCCCACCTCTGCCCACTACAGGCGTCATTGGTGAGGTGCAGTACTGGAGGGTGGGAAGTGGTCAGCGCCCCGAGCCCTCCCGGCCAGTTATGCGGTCTTCTAGACCTGGGGCCGCTACTTCTCCATCAAGCTACTCAATTGGTCCCCCCGGAACCTAACGAGGCTGAGTACACCCCGTGCCAGACCTCCCTGAGGGGATAAAATCCCCATGCTGGTACCGGGGATCGAACCCGGGTCCTCCACGCCAGAGGCAAGCGCGCTACCAACTGCGCTGCGGAGGCGGTCATTCCCTCTACTCTTTTGAAAGTTATATTATTGTTGTAATTTATTATGTCTTAATTCTGAGAGTTGCTCACCCAAACCATTATCAGCTAACTTCTAAAGTAATGTATATAATCCCCTTCCAATTAAGTTTTATGTGACTTTAAATGATACAATTGGGACATTTCACATCCAAAAACTTTTCCTCAAGCTCAAAATACACCTTTAATGCATCTCTTCCAGTGGCAACAACAGACATATAACGTTTTTAGAAGCAGACAAACCACATGATCTCACAGTCGGTTATTGATTAAATATATAGCATTTAAAAGGCTGGACCACTCAAGTAGACTAAATATCCTCTTGTGATCCGATTGATATGAGGACACACCCACCCACATTCTCTCTCTCTGCCTCTCTTTCGCGCGCGCACACGCACGCACACACACACACACACACACACACACACACACACACACGCACACACGCACACACACACATGCTATTTTCACTAGCCCGGTGAAGGTTCAAGAGAAGCATCTAAATACAGTATTCGCTCACTTAAATTGTTTCCCATTATTTAATAACAGACTTAGCGCATAATTCATCTCAAATTCATTGTAATCTATAAAATAAAACTACTTCATTCTTCTGAAATCTGAAATCTCTGCGAATGCATTGCAAAAACTGAAGTATAACTAACCTTTTCAGTACCAACTGACTCTTAGTGATTTAAAATAGGGTCCACTTAATGTAACAAATTGTTGTCCATATAAGCACTTTATTGGACCGTTTGAAAATATATAACATGAAAAATAACGAACTTGGTATCTGCGTGTTTACTATATATCATAACCTTAATTTTCCTTACAGTAACGACCACATAAAATTACTTATATAGGGATTTCAGTAAATTTTTTCCGAGAATTGAATCTTAAGCTTATCTTATGAAAACCTTGAAAGTAAACGTAAATTTTGAAAATAATGTTTTGCTGAGCTTGTAACACAAATTTTAGTTTCTCATGCTGCATATTCTAAGCGATGAAATTTTAAAAATACCACTTCTTTTAAAGATTCATCTCTATTATTTGATCATAGCGCAAAAGTTCTCTATGATTTGTTGAGGCTATGTTTATTTCAATATAAAGTATAGTTTAAAAAGGTATAACTGTAATTTTATATTTGTGCCCCTTTGATTGTTTCCCTAAGACTCGGAAACCCTTTGTAACACAGCGTATTAGACAGTTTTCATTCTTTTGACATTTCGAAAAATGTATGGATTAAAACTGTATCGTGGTGAACATTCTGAGCAAATGAATGTTCTAGTATAACTTCTCCAAAAGTCAAATTTTAAAAATAAAACAAAATATTGCAACTTTTAGCCATATGCTACCCAAAGGTAAGCATCTGCATCTTATCGACCTTCCCAAGATTTTAACTGAAGTTTAGTGATACATTCTATCAACTAATTGATGTGTTTTTGTTTTGTCTTATTTCAGTTATAGAAAGGAATGGTCAGCTCTGCAGTTTTTATACTTAATTTGCGAAATTGATTATAGTTACTCTACCATTTCGTTTATAGCCTTATCTTCTTAATTTGAGCCAGTCTTCCTCTGACATTGTTCCACGAATCCTTTCCTTATCTACATAGACCTATGATTCGTTATCTAAGGGACATTGTAGTCTTAAGTGGTCAGAAACAACATTTTTTTGACCTTTAAAAATTCTCTAAATTACCTGGACAAAATGATATACCGTTTATGCAATTTGTACAACTATCACCAATTTTAAAGCGATTTTAAGTGTAGTATGCCACCCTTTAAATTCAGACATGCCATTTTGTCACGTCCCTTATGTTCCTCAAAAAGCAACACCAACAAAAGAAGCTAGGATAAAATGGAGGCAAGGAGAGAAGCAGGACCTATAAGATAACTATGATCCTGGAATGTATTGAGGCAAAGCATCACAAAACTTCAAACATGTTTTTGTCAATAAGTGAATTTAATGTGCAAAGATACCCTGTTCTCTTGGAATTCTTATACTTCTTTGTCGCATATGTATATGTCCTCTCTAAAATTCAGTGGTTATTAAGCATGGGTGTAAGCTGAAAATTGCTTTAAATTTCTATGTTTTTTCGTAATTTAGTTATTATTTTTCTAGGCTTCACTATTTATATATTTTAATAACTCTGCTTCCCAGAATATTTAAATATATTCAAAATATTGTAACTTTTTGGTGTGGGTGTAAAGTAAAGTAGACAGATGTAGTCGAGATAAAGAAACACTTTTATTTCCGTAAACAGTAACTTTGTACACTCGTTGCAACAGCAAGAAAGTCTTTTTCGATTCTCCAACAGCACGGCTCCGAACTCGTAACACAAAGAACTAACTCTTCTCCGTCGGCACAACGCTTCACATCGTCTGTCCGTCTCCGTCGGCACGACTACTCAACCTTCACATACGTCTGACTGTCCCTTCTCACACTTTACCGCTATTTATATCTCCCAGGCACTATTCTGGAAGCTTCAGGAACGTTCACTTATTGCGGCGAGATACAAAGTAGAGAAGATTCTCGAGGTGTCTATCCTTTTCTCTCTTTCGGCAAGCGCCCCAACAATGCGGCCATTCTCTGTCTCTTTCCTTCGGCTCCTTTGCGGTAGTGCCGACAATAATGCGATGGGTGACACCGCTGTTGTAGGCAATTAGATGCGGCGGGCGCGGTGACACTGCTCCCTCCTCAGAGCTGGTCGTCCCGACCAGCACTATCACTGCGGCATCTCCCTTGCGCCCCGGTGGACTATCCCATCGAACCTCTTCTCCAGGAGGCACGATCCTAGGTATCGCTGTTGGATAGTGTCCCTTGGTCTGGGTAGGACGACGTATGCCAGACTGCTTCGAAATTCTGCAACAGTACCGCCGGTCTTGACGGTCCCTCGTCCAGTTGCCCTTCTTCCTGGTGTGTTGACGGGTTATCCTGCGCACTTGGAAACGGCTCACTGGGTACCATGTCCGCCGACCTCTCTGGCGCACCTTCGCAGCCACCTTGCTTTCGATGGGTCCGGCAACAAACCCCGCCACATCCGCGCGAGTCGCGTCCACCGCTGCACTCGTGTTCACTCGTGCTCGGCACGGCCTCTCCTGTATCCTGCCGTCCAAGATGATGTCCACCATTCTTCCGTTCACGGCACTGTGCGTCAGGTGATTGGATGGCTCCGACGGTCCCCCCATGTCACACGCCAAGTCGGATCTCGCGTGTTGCTCGTTTGCTTGTGCGCTTCCCTGCTGATCGTCCTCCATGTCATATCCTGGTTGGTTACGTACCCGACACACTCCTCCAGGGGATCCTCGACGACGTCCCTGAACTGCCCCTTTGTCTTCTCCGAGACGTACACTTTCGTTATCTGAAACGGGCGCAACTGTCGCCTCGGCCACTAGGTGCTCCCTCCCAGGGTCCGCGCTATTCCGTCTGCCCCTGGCATCCATTACTTTGACACTCTCGTCAACTCTTACTACCAGGGCGCCAAGACGTTCCCCGTCGTCCTCCACGACGTCCACATGCTGGCAGAGGTCTTCCACCTTTTCGCCGAGTTCTTCCACGTCTTCCGTCACGCCAATCAGTTCGCCGAGTTGTTCCACGTCTTCCGTCATGCCAATCAGTTCGCCGAGTTGTTCCACGTCTTCCGTCACGCCAATCAGTTCGCCGAGTTGTTCCACGTCTTCCGTCACGCCAATTAGTTCGCCGAGTTGTTCCACGTCTTCCCTCACGCCAATCAGTTCGCCGAGTTGTTCCACGTCTTCCCTCATATCATCCGAAACGGGCGCAACTGTCGCCTCGGCCACTAGGTGCTCCCTCCCCGGCTCCGCGCTATTCCGCCTGCCCCTGGCATCCAGTACTTTGACGCTCTCGTCAACTCTTACTACCAGGGCGCCAAGACGTTCCCCGTCGTCCTCCACGACGTCCACGTGCTGGCAGAGGTCTTCCACCTTTTTGCCGAGTTCTTTCACGTCTTCCGTCACGCCAATCAGTTCGCCGTCAATTTTCGCCGATAGCTCCGTCTTCATCTCTTTCAGCTCGGCAGCGAGGTTGTCGTTTCTCGTCTTCATTTTGGCAACGAGGTTGTCGTTTGCCGTCTTCATCTCTTTCAGCTCGGCAGCGAGGTTGTTTCTCGTCTTTATTTCTTCTTTCAGCTCGGCAAAGAGGTTGTCGTTTGCCGTCTTCATTTTGGCAGCGAGGTTGTCGTTTCTCGTCTTCATTTTGGCAACGAGGTTGTCGTATGACGTTTCCATTTTGGCAAATAATTCTTTCATCATTGCCATCATCCTGGTTTCCGAATCTCCCTCCATCTTGGTTCTAACGTTGCAACTTCTAACGACGATGTAACGAAACTAGAAGCAATTCGACGGATCCCACTTCTGACACCAGTGTAACTTTTTGGTGTGGGTGTAAAGTAAAGTAGACAGATGTAGTCGAGATAAAGAAACACTTTTATTTCCGTAAACAGTAACTTTGTACACTCGTTGCAACAGCAAGAAAGTCTTTTGGATTCTCCAACAGCACGGCTCCGAACTCGTAACACAAAGAACTAACTCTTCTCCGTCGGCACAACGCTTCACATCGTCTGTCCGTCTCCGTCGGCACGACTACTCAACCTTCACATACGTCTGACTGTCCCTTCTCACACTTTACCGCTATTTATATCTCCCAGGCACTATTCTGGAAGCTTCAGGAACGTTCACTTATTGCGGCGAGATACAAAGTAGAGAAGATTCTCGAGGTGTCTATCCTTTTCTCTCTTTCGGCAAGCGCCCCAACAATGCGGCCATTCTCTGTCTCTTTCCTTCGGCTCCTTTGCGGTAGTGCCGACAATAATGCGATGGGTGACACCGCTGTTGTAGGCAATTAGATGCGGCGGGCGCGGTGACAATATGCATGACTTTGCAGTTCTATTTTACAAATGGTTCTTAAAGAAAAGATACTTAGGTTTTGTATGATTTTGGAAAATGCTTTTCCAACAAGTTTTATGTTAATTTTTTAAGAATCTCTGTTAATAGTTAGAATCATGGAAACGTAAACCAAATTATTTTTCATCTTACTCAGATTGTGCAGTAAACGTTTAAATCATTTCTATTATATTTATTTATTTATTTATTTACTAAGCTATATACATGTGAATATGACCGGTGTTCAGCCCTGGCTCATTGCCAGTCATATTCTTATTCTACAATAATTCCTTAATTCTAACTTATTCTATCACTTATATCTTATTGTTCAACTCTATTTACTGTCCAGATCCATTTATTTTTCACCTTATGTAAAAATCTTCCTACCCTCTTACTGTCTTTATGAAGCATTTCAACTATAGATCTATTTCTATTCATATTCGACCATTTCTTATTAATATATTCTTTTCTCCAACCTTCAGTCCCAATACATTTAAATATTATATGTTCTATGTCTTCATTTCCACCACATATAGGACATTGGTTTTGTGGAATGCCCTTCCTTAGACCCTTTAATCTCCATACTCCTGCTTTCATCCATGCAATGCCTTCTCGCTCCTCTTTATCTGTCACGTCTATATACTTTTCCCTACCCCAAGAGTTTTTCATTTGTACATAAAAAATTAAGGATCTCTTTTCAGCTATCTCACTAAATATGTTTTGTATTTCTATATCGTCAAATCTTTTTCTTGCCAGTTTCCAAAAATTGTGTATATTATTTTCTCTATTCCTCCATACTTCCCCTAAACCAATACTTTCCAAGTTATTTCTGAGACAGTCTGCCCAACCCTTATTCTTTAAGCTTTTTTCTTGATATATTAGGCACTGTTTCAACAGGTTCCTTTCTTCCAAATTCAATATTCTAAACCAGTATTTCAGTGCCCTCTCCATAATCTTTCCCTTACTTGTTACCCTTCCCAGTTCTATTTGTGCTACCTGCCTAACAGTTGCATTTGGTAATCCAAGCAATTCTTTGCAGAAAGTTCTATGCACCTCATCTATGACTTCCCAACCTCCTCCTAATCCCCATACTTCTGTCCCATATAACATCTTTGCTTCAACTACCATATTGTATACATTTTCTAACCATTTAACATTTATATTAGGTACTTTGTATTTGCAGTTTCTGGTTGCTGATAAAGCCCCTTTTCCTTTTGCTAATGCAAATTTCTTTTGTTTTTCCAAATTACCACTACTATCTAACTTCACTCCTAGATAAATGCATTCTCTCACTACCCTATATTCTTTTTTATTTTCATTCCTCCATTTTTCATATTTGCTCAATTTCCCTCCTTTTTTAAAAACTATGATCTGTGTCTTGTCCTGGTTCACTTTTAGGCTCCATTCTTTACAGTAATTATTTAATACTTGTAAGGACTGATTTAAGCCATTCACTGTGATTGAACCTACAACTAGATCATCTGCAAAAAGTAGTATTATATAGCATTTTAGGTATTGTAAATTTTGTCGATTGATGTAATACTGATACTTGCTCAGACTACATTGTTCCCTTAAATACTTTCCTATCTGTACAAAGATATACTAGTCTTCAACATAATGTCTAAATGCATGGGCTTTCAAATAAAGATTATATTTGCATACTAAGAATAAATATGTTTATGGACCAAAATCGTCTTTTTTTCCCTTCAAAATTGCATTTCGCATAGGCTACGTTAGTACCCGTTCAATGAAATAAAGCACTGAGATATATGGGTATCCACAGCTTAACTTTCTTGTAATCTTATTTCATTTTCCACTGAATTAACCTATAATGTGCACTATATGCACATAAATTTTCTATGAATAGTTGATTTGAGCTTGCTTGTTATTCACTATAAATAGGAATATGGTAAAGTTAATGGTCAGAAATTTCATCCCGTTTATCGAAAAAGAAATGCATTACGAGCATTGATTCATCCCTGATGCTGAAGACGAATGGTGTTGGTAGGGGAAGAGTGAAAAAACAACGAATGTGGAAGCAACTAATGGGTGACAGGGAAATATTAAAATGCCGGCTTTCTTCCGTTGCTTGATAAGGATTATGACTAGCTCTTGACGGGGCCGCATATTAATGCGTTTGTCGGATGTGGTCGTTCATGTGCACAAATGTGCTGAACCGCGGAATTTTACGCGAGAGTCGTGAGTGTTGCTGACGTGACTTGATGCGTCCAGCTGCGTCCTCTTGATTTATGTGCAGCATCCCCTCTCACGTATGGTTTCAGCAATATCTAACCTACACATTCAACTACTAATTTCAAACGCACTTCAAAATGAATTTTTACTTTCTTTGTCGCTAATGCCTATGCATTACACTAAAAAACTTGGTGTAGAGATTTCACCGAAAGTACTCTTTTTCAGGTTCCGTGGATAATTAACAAGTATTTCTCAGAGAATGTATGTAATGGGAATCGGTGTGCCCATTGGTCCATTCTTTCTCACTGTGTATGATCATCGAAACTCAAAAACCAGATTTCTTACACTTACATGACTTTCTGTAAGAACATGAACTTTAGATAATCCCTTATACGAAGAATTAATATTAAATTTAATCAGCCTGTTTGTGTTACGTTTTGATAAATATGTCAAAATAATTTAAAATTATGTAAAATGGAATTGATTGAGTGCAGAGTATGAAACACTACTGTAATATAATACGAAAGCTGTTCGCATATTGCTATTCAGAGTTTGTTACAGGAATCCTTGTAAAAGAATCACGAACATATAGAAAAATCACATAAGATACCTTTAAGTTTCCATGATAATTCAACTAGAGAAAACGAAAGATTTAACGACGAATATTAAGTTAGTGACTAATGTTACAACAAAAAATATATTCACACACACACACACACACACACACACACACACACACACACACACACACACACACACACACAGATATACTTATTTATTTTTCATGCGTCCTTTGTGTATTACAAATTCGCATCCTCCACTGTTGACCTGCTGCTTGAACTGTTACAAACCAGCTGACTAAAGGTTACAATGCAATCAATGAACAGAAAACGCAATGTAAACAAACATAACACATCGTACCTAGCAACTAATCAGCTGAATGGAGCAAATAACTGTCCATGTGGAAACTTCAAAATATGATTTCTCGTAAACTATTTGCACTACTCACCTGCGACAAACACTGTTGACATTTCAATTTACTCCAAGTTTATTTTGTAGATGCCACTATGAATTATTCCAATTGAAAATCTGTAACTTTGTTGAAAAGCTGCACTTTGTAAGCATGGTTAAAATATGTGGATAAGCTGCAAATACAAACCCCGACTACTAGTCAATTCTGTGAAAACCGCACATCAATACAGCTTTCAATTTCCGGAATATTTGCGGTACTAGGTTTAGGTGATACAGCCTGTATATGCTTATAAAGAGTTAGGTCCATAAAAGAAAACTAAAAATAATTTTAAATGAATATTTTCAGTGACATTTAGATGTCAATATGTATAGTGGAATACAATATTTCCTCTACCTGCTAAATTTAGTAAATGGTAGAGAAAATGAAAGGCAAATGCCACACTATAATCAGGAATCTTTTCAATAGCAAGAGAAGATTTTCAGGAAGTTTCGCCTAATACACGCAATCCTTCAGCTGGCAAATTCTTTGCTATTTCTAGTTTTCTCAGCAGTTACTATATCCTGTATGACTCTTCTTGAATTTGTTATAATTAAGAAACCGAGTGGGGTGACCCCCAGGTAACGTATGGGACTCTGTATGGCACCTTCGGTTCCCTCATGTCACCCTTGCCTCCTGGGGAGTGGTAGCCACAATAGATCTGTGTAGGTCGACGTGAGCGAGGTGTCCCCCTCTGTGTCTGTACCTTTATCTTTACCTTACTTCTGTGTAAGAATGCTACAACACACTTGGTTGACTTACGCTGGCTATAATAACAAGTACTCGCTTACAGATTCCGCGGTTCTTGAGTAACGACCAAACAAAGGAGGTTTTGGTCCGACAGATATCTTACAGACCGACATATGTTGATACAACGTGGAAGGTTCTCACGTTCAGATTTACCGCCTTGTTGCTAGGCAACTTGTGGTACATACAAGTAATATGCTGTGCAGAAGGAACAGGAGGAATGGATTCTAAGCTCAGCGGCTTCATCAGTGACAATATACAGCATGTCGTGGCATACTTTGGAACTTTTTTTACCTTCGGAAAACACATTCTCGGCGTGCTTTTCAAAGTGTTTAAAAATGGCTGTTTTATACTTTCAGAGACACCTACAGCCGCATATATTTAACTAACTCGGGCAAGTAAAATACATTTGTGGGCATATGAAGCCACTGTATAGGATGAAACTCGTCTAATACAACTCTGAGTTGCCCATAATCAGATAACGGCTCTTTAGTACTAGAAAAAACATGATAATATTCCAATGCATCCAATTAGTGTGCATCCAATTTAGTGTCCTCCCTTATCTAACATTGGCAGAACCACCTCTTTATTTGGTGTTGAAACTAGCTCCCTGATGAACTAGTCTCTGGCTGGTTTGAAATAAATTCCGGCACAAACGTTAACCAATGAACAAAGGCCAGGTCTAGGCGAGAAGTGAAAAGGGTGGAGTAATGAAAGCTTTAATCTGGGTGACTAGAGGCACTCCTGTGTAATGGCATCCCGTATAAGTGTCATTATAAAGAGAATGTGGATAGCGAATCAAATTATTTCATTCACTGCACAATCTTAAAGGATCTCAAGGGCTGATGAGTCACTGTGTATGTCTATCATAATTATAACTTCCGGTGCAGTTAAAATACGTTAACATTCCTAATGTTACTTTATTTCCTTTTTATTTGTCTTCTAAAATAGTTTAAGAAATTAAGCTCAACATTAACACGCTTTTTATACTAACTCTTCTCAATAGCATCCCAATTATTATGTTTGTGTATTTTTACATACCTTCCTAGTTTTCCGCAAAATGGCTGGTGTAATTTAGATTCGTATTTACACAGCAGTAACAACTTAATGACTATTTTATAGCTTATTATTTAATTTATTTCATTACATAAGTCCATAAAAAGAAGTATTTCCTTACAAAAAAGAATTGAAATATTTGCGTTTGCCTGTTTTCTGGCAATGCAGAGGAAATATAACTAAGCCTATCACGAATCGTGAACATTCATTAAGGTATTTTAACCCTTCACATATTAAAAGGGAACAATTTAACTAGCTCATATGCAGCTTATCGAACGGGAGACTCAGGTTCGATTCCCAGTACCAGAATGGGGATTTTTTCCCACTGCGAGACCTGGTCCGGGGTGCACTCAGCCTCGTCAGGTTCCTGTGACTGTTACATCGGTACGAGTCATGCGGCTTACCTGGTGTACAGTTAGAAAGGTAGCCTTGGTGATTCAGCTATTAAGACTAAGATTAGTACTTATACATCCAATACTGTCCCGTACTTTCCAAATGTAGTACACTCATTTCAACATTTGCCGTGCATGTGGCTGTTTACTACTATCTAGTAGTAGTTTATTAGGAAATTGAAAACTGTTGAGGTCACACAAATTGCACTAATGATTTTCTATTTCCTTCATAGCTCATTAAAACACGAATGACACCATCCTTTATGACCAGGTTGACTGACTGTCCTGGGTTAAAAATCGGGTACTAGCATGATCTTGAAGCTAAAGGCTTCCAATGGCATAGTATATAATTATTCATCTTCAACTCATGTCGCTTACAGCTGGGCTTTAGCAATAGCCTTTTTCTTTTCTTCTAAATTTAGTCAAAATTTCCACCAAATTAATTTTCAATCTCGTACTCTGTTTGTATAGTGTGGTACATATGTATGTTGTATCTGCAAT
The DNA here is from genome assembly GCA_030765045.1 of Tenodera sinensis. Lineage (NCBI taxonomy): Eukaryota > Metazoa > Arthropoda > Insecta > Mantodea > Mantidae > Tenodera > Tenodera sinensis. Next base: position 65,412,315 of record CM060964.1, read on the forward strand.
ACAAAAGAGAAGTGGAAAAATAGTGTCTAACGTCCGTTCTTACTGCATACGCCATCACAGACGGACACTGTTGATACATGAAACGAGATGATAATTAGGAAAGGAAATTTAGGAAGGAAATTTTTCAGGCCAAAATTTGGATTACCGCTATGGCATTTGAAGACTCTGGAAAACTGAAAATAAAAGCTTCAGTCAGTGAGGATGGTCCTCACCAGATTTGAACCAAAGAGATCTCGTTCCTCAGTCTGTGCATTAACGATCTGGGCTACACGTGTCGGCAGAGAAATATAGAGAGAGTGAGTGTGTGCACCTTTATGGTTACCCGTTTGTGAAATTTTGAAAGTCAAGAGTTTTTATTGCATTGATTTGGAATCTTTACATAACAATTACTATATGATGAGGAGTAAATCTACCAATTGTCATACATTTGCTACAATAGTAATATTTTATGATTTCTTAGGATACCCATCTGTGAAATTTTGAAAATCTACAGTTTTCATTGGATTGATTTGAAATTTTAACACAACAATCACTGTATAGTGAGGAGTAACTGTGCTAAATTTCATACATTTAGGCAGATTAGTTGCAAAAATATTAATATTTTATTATATATTTTTTAATATTTGTATAAATGGTTCCCCATGATGCAATTTTGATTTGAAAAACTTGATAATTTTCAGTTATGTCCTGTAATAGCATGTTAGCAAATTGATGAGATAATTTCTTAATCTTGTTATTAGTTTGGATAGAAATAAATTTTAAAGTTTAAATTCATTATTTTTTTCACTTAAATTTTGAAATGTAAACTTTAATATTGAATTACTCAGCAGTTATTCACTTTATGAGAAAATTATCTCATCATTTCTTTTTAATGTTATTTCTAAGCAGATACACCAAATTTCATGCATAAGTACTGAAAATTCCATCATGTGGAGCATTTTAAAGTGCAAACAGTGCTAAAAATAAAAACATGGAAAAACTAAGTTTGAAGTCATAGCAAGAATAATGGAACTGTATGGATTTAAATGGACATGACCACTTGCAAGCAATCAGTTAGTCGGCCACGTGACATAGTTAAAAAGGCCGTAAGGCTGTAGAGAGCATATCAAAATAAAGCAGACGATTATACTATTTGATAAAACAAAAATTCATTTTTGGCAATTTTGGAAATTTTTAGGCTTTTTTCACAGATGGGTATCCTTAATATTTTTATAAATGGTTCTCCGTGATGTAATTTTGACTTCAAAAGCTAATAAGTTTTATTTGTGCTCATTAATAGAATGCTAGCAAATTGATGGGATAATTTCTTAATTTTGTTATTAGTTTGGATAAAAATAAATAAGTTTAAATTCATTATTTCTTTTTAAATTTCGAAATCTAAACTTTAATATTTACTCAGAAGCTACTCACATTATGAAAAAAATACCTTATCATTTCCTTCTAATGTCATTTCTATGGAAGTACACCCAGTTTCATGCAAATGTACTGAAAACTGTGTCGTATGTAGCGTTGTAAAAAGCTAACAGAGCTAAAAATAAGAACATGAGAAAACTAAGTTTGAAGTGGTAGCCAGGATAATGAAACTGTATTGATTTAAACGGACATGACCGCTTACAGGCAATCAGTTAAACAGCCACGTAACATAGTTAAAAAGGCCCGAAGGCTATCAAAAGCATACCAAAATAAAGCAAAAGTTTATACTATTTGATAAAACAGAAATCCATTTTGTCACTCTTTGAAACATTTAGTCTTTTTACACAGATGCGTATCCTTAATAAAACACACTAGGAATGCATTACCTTTTACGCTTTTTTCTCTATTCTTTTTCTTTTCTTTTTTTTTTTTTTTTTTTCTTTCTTTTTGTTAATACGTATGGCAAGTTGCAATTTCCTGTCGGCTTAGCATTTGACATCTGCGTGCACAGCTTTAGGTTGCTAAAGCCGCAGGAAAAAACACATTTCGTTTTGTACTGAGAATAACAGAGCTAAATATACAATCTTCACCATGAAAAATTCCTATAAAGCAGATAACTTTTTCAGACCTTTTTAACTAATATAAATATTGCTCCAGGCTTAGACAATAGCTAAACACAACAGAAGGGGTAGCTTCGGTTCTGTGTCTTACCCTAAGTTTGTGATGTAAATGGACTAAGCTCGTAGATGAGTTAGAGGATAAGGCTATTCTGTTTACGGTTCTAGTGATGATAGCCTTTCGCTACTGGACCTGTGCAGCTTAGAACATTTGCATGATTTAACTGCGTGGCCTTTAATCTAGTTGGGCTACCTTTATGAATATGCCATCAGACATCTATGTGGACGGCATTGGTCCTCAAAGTGAATATTTTTGGCTGTATGGGATATAAACCACATTCCGTGGAGAAACAATCCTTTTCGAGATCTTCGCTCATTTCTTAAGGCTCGTGTCGTAAAGCATTCCCCTTCATTTTCTTTGTAATACCGTCCATAATACCTTGCAATGGGACTTTTATAATTATATTTTGTGTTGAAATGCATTTCTCTATCGCTGTGATTTATACTATTGTGACAAAATGACAAACGTCCAGTCCAGTTCCTTTTTTCTTACTTTATTTTCTTTCAGAACTGAATGCTAGTCAACACAGATCTCTTCTGCTGAGGTTAACACAGTCTTCAGTCCTTCGTGATATTACACGTATCTTCTCGTACCCATAACACACAATTTTCTGTTCTCTCTCTGTCTCTCAAACAGCTGAATGTGACGATACAATCACTCGACACTTATTAACTGCTCTGCTATCTTCCTTCACGACGCGCCGGTTCTCTCACGACGACTGCATAAACGCAGCCGACACACGTACACTAAACCTAAAAACTGAATGAGTAAAAACTGTACATTGTGACGACTCATATCTGCACCTAACTACTCTCGATATCTCACCTGCTCATATAGCCAGAATGACGTAACATGGACCTTTCTCGAACTTCATGTTTTCTGGAACTTCTAGAAATACGCCAGCCCCCGGATGTCTGTCGAATAAATTCGAAAACCCTTTGACGAGCCGTGCTCACTGTCACGTGTTTACTCACGTGAGTGGCGTGGAGCAGCTTGACCTTGAACACCTTTGTTAGGCGGCGCACCCACTATGTGGTGTGAGGTAGCTTGATCCGACCATCCTTTGTTGTGCGCCGTGACCGATATCTATATAAATCGGTGTAGGAGACAAACTTAAGCGTGAACACAAAACAAATATAACTCCAAGAAAGCTTTTATGTGTAACAAACACGGAATTTTCTCTTGTTTAATTGTTTAAAACTCACATGCATCTTTTACTACCAAGTGGCAAATAGGTAGTGAACTGTTGTATTCGACCCAAAAATCAGATATTGAAATTTCACCGAAAATACATGTTTTGAGGCCCATTGAACACAAAAAGCATTTTAAACAATTAGTCCACGTGCTGGGTCTGAACTCTTGTGTGTGTAAACAGCACAACTCTGAAATTTCAGGTCTGACAAGAAACAAATTTGCTATTAAAGTTAAGTGTCTTCCAAGGATGTGACATGAGACTCTTCAACAGAGTTCCACGTGTCAAATTACTCCTTACATGGAACACTTTTCCAAATTATTTAGTTTCCAAAAAAAGCATGTAATCTTTTAAAATATACGCATACTTAGGATGTTTTTATGAAAAATATAATTATACATTTACTTATCTGTGACTAGCCTATGAAGCCCTCTTTCTTCGGAATTAATTTTGCATAATTTTGTTTAATTGGTACCTATTATGACAAAGATAAAGGAATACTACACAAACAATGAATATCTCTTTAAACCGGGCAGTTTATTAACGTAACTTTTCTCTGACATTTGCTATTTCCGAAACATGCACTGGATTTGTTTCCCAATAGTAAGTCATTTTTTCGGTCTATTCAGTTGCCTCTCGCGATGCCGTGTAACAAGTTTAGAATTTCTAGGCTAGCACATAAGGAGCTGGACTTTGAACATCCCCTCGTATCTTCCACGAAATATGTAATGAAACTACTTCTGCAAAGGTTTAGATCTGGATTAACACAAGAGCAATTCCGCGTGTGACTAACTGACATTGACACTACATTTTCTTCTTAAAATGTCTGTCTAAAGCTCAATATAGGTGTAAAAATGTTATTTTAACGACATACGATGACAGAGAATACATTGGCGGTTGTGATAGGAAAGACAAAAACCTTAAAAAATTGAAACAATTATTTAATAATGAGCGCTAAACGTTTCGTGACTAACTGACATTTTTGTCAACTGCAGGTCCAACTTCAAACGTTTGTCCTCCGTTTTCTCTGAAAGTTTTCGTATTTGATTTGTTCTGAAAAATCACTTGTGAGAGGAACTTCTAAGCTTCCAAATGACCTGAAAAAAGGTTTGGTATGTTATTCTCATCTGGAGATATTTATTCAAAGGTCAGCGTGACTAACTGACATGAGTTTGTGGCTAACTGACATTTGCGAAAATTGTAATACCTTGCCTTTGTTTTACATGGTATAACATATGGTAAATCGTAGTGCTACGTATTATACGTTACATACATGTAATACACACAGGTGTGTAATTGTATTTATCGTTTTGACAATTATCATATCCTTTGGAGAGGCATTAATATCATGCAATATAAACAGATGTTGACAGCTCTCATTTCTTATCACAGTTACGTCATTGCAAGTATAAAAAGCTGACTCAAAACCATAACAAAGACGACACATGAGAGCACACAGCACACAGCACATACCTGGAACACACTATTGTAGTTACTGGATTGGACTCCTTATAGTGCAGGAACGCTAAATGCAGTAGCCCCGTAGTACACGGGCATATCACTACACTGTTTTTATTTCCGAAAGTTGTGCATCATTCTGACACTTTCCTCACATGAAGGAAGCATATTCCACAACATTGAAACCTAATACTTTCACATAATGAACCCGCTGAGTGGACGGCATAGGTGAAATACGTTCAAGTTTGTCGAGAAATTCTTTTGCTTCTTCAATTTCAGGCAGAGAAACCTCAAGAAGACATATTTTGGTTTTCTTTCTAACAGTATTAACAAATTCTTCAGCACTCTGAATCCTGCTTCCTGCTTTCGCAGCTGTCTAGGCCATCCTCTTCACTTGTCCTCAAATCGCATCTACTGATTCCGTGATAGGATTCGAAGAAGTGCCATTCAATTTGGATTCCAAACTCTTCGGAAAGATATGTCACATGAGTCAATGTGTATTTCTGCTTAAAATGACTAGCAACTCCATCAGAAAACACTTTCACAAGTTGAAGATTCGGAACAATATCCAATATTTCCGAAAATATATTCCTTAAGTAAATATCAACTGCATATTTCTCATGTGATACATAATCAGACACCAGAGAAAAAGATTGTCTCTGTATTTCACCAATATACGCTTCCAGGAGCTTGGTAAGATATTGAATCATCGTGATAGAACTTGATGATTGCACTTTTAAGTTCCTCTGATAGTTGTTTTCCTGATACCGGGACAGAATGCTTTGGTTTTACAACATGTAATCCCTCTTCAACTGCTAACTTACGAATAATTTCTTTTCTTTTACGTGGAGATTGTGGCAATGCTTCCTCAACACGTTTTCTGCACTTTCCAAAATGCTGTCTGCTTTTGAAAGCGGTTGATGTTGATGGAGTATGCTTATCAATCCCTTCTTGGTCTCTTATTTTCTGCCTTGCCCGCTGTGCTTGCTTATGAGGTGTTCTCTTCCTTGTTTTGTTTGTTTCAGTATTGCTCTTCCTTTCCTCATAGTCACTTTTATTTTTTCCTTCCATTGTGCATAACTGCCTTGCTCCTTCATTGTTTGTATTCACGTTGTCTTTGGGCTGGTGTTTTAGCCATGGAATCAGAAACAGACTGATACGTCTATCCTGACCGAAGTCTCATAAGCACTGTACGCGTATGACGACCACGGGGTGCCCGCACTAACTGTCCGTTAGTCACGTGTTTTGTGGGAAAACGAATGACTATAGAAGAAAACTTTCTGATACTTTTTTATTTGTTATATTGTAATGACGCAGAATCAAAAAGGATACTTTTTTCAGTCTATTACTTTTCCCTGCAGAGGACTTTATCCTTATTTACCGTGACTAACTGACATTGACACACAGTAATAATTAAACAGGCTCTAAGGATTATTTATAAATGTCGAAAATTATTAGCCATATACATGTTTCGAAGACGAAGAGTCATTGTGTGATGTACAGAATAAAAAATTTAAAACAGTTGTACATAGCTCCTGAAATATTGATATGAAAATCACTGTTATTCACGCTTATTTTTAGTGTTTTGGAAATATGTGGGTAAGAAGTGAAATTTGAACCCATATTCACGTCAAAAACATTTATTTTTCACTTCATAAGATACTTTGGAGTATCTAGCATCATCTTTCCTCAGTAAAAAAAAGTGAAACATTGATTTCAAATTTTAACATTCGGTATGACATATTCGCGGAATTGCTCACAAGTAGATACCTAGTTATATGCAAGATACGGAAACTACTTAACGTTCTACTGCTTGTAACAAATCGTTTTCTATTACTAATGAGTTTATGCAACGGGACAAACAAAACAATAACAAAAACAAACATCATGCATTTTAATCGTGTTATATGACACAAAACTTCAGCTTGGCCAAATGTAAATATACTACTAAAAGGATTCTGCAACCAGCTAGTACCATGACGCAGTTTAGAAACAAACTATAATGAGTTGTATACTCTCTATATAAAGTTTCTATTTTTCTACTTCAATGTCACGTAATTGGAAATTATTGTATCAGATCAACCATCCGCCTATAAGCTTTCGAGGCCATCAAAGCCACAGATTATAGTTTTACCACCCCTTTTCTCATGTTTCGCTACAACAGAGGTGTCAAAAAGTGACACCGTGGATTATATATTCTCCTCTTTTTCCCCTTCCATTCGCGTTGTCTTAGTGGCGTAGCCATGCAGGGAAAAGGTGACTGGCATTGGTTACTGAGGTACGTCTGCAGCCCTTTGAGTGTCACAAAATAAGAAATTCAGTGTCGGTCGTCAAATATGCCGTTATAAATTCCAAACGGAATCCTACCAGTATTCGTCCTTGACCTCATATCCATTATGTCACCAGCGAAGGGCAACTAGGAAGAGGAAAAAGTAACCGCCCTGTTTCCCTTTTGTGACACCACTGAGCTACAGTCTTCTGTGGCAGTCTGTGAGACAGCTGTGCGTGTGTGTCGTAAGAGGATTCAACGAGCGTCGTGCGTGATTGTAACGCCGTAATTAGAGTATGAGGCACAGAAGAAGTGAAGAAAGGCACCGAAAGACCTGAGCAAGGTTATGAGAAGAACAGTTGTGAGTTGTGATATCCCGAAAGACTGTAGACTGTTTTAACGACGAGAAGAATACTTTGTATTTGTGATAAAATTTTAAAAGACAATAAAGTCATAGAAAAGTAACTGGACTGGACTTTTGTCATTTACTACAATATTAATCAAAAAATTGTCTATGCGAACTGACAAAGCATAGGTATCTTGGGTATAAGGATGTCTCTTATTGGTCGTTGGCTATTGCTTCTTTGGTGGTATAAATCTCTTTTTCTCTTTTGGACATTGGTATTGCATGTATGTGAGACGTGATCCACTTAATGGGATGTTTGAGAGGTGGGGTAGTGTCTATTATAGGTAAACTATGTATTGTAACAGTACCCAAAAACTAGAGGGACTCTATTAAATGGTGTCATGTTTTGAACGGGCTTCTGTCAATTTTTTTATTGACGTCCGCCAACGTAGTGTCACATCGGGCGGTGAATGAATGAAATGACACTCGAATGAGCCCGAGGTCCATAGAGCTTTAAGTTACCCGAAATTCGTCTTCTCAGGATAAGGGAAAACTTCCGAAAAACGTTATAACTCTCTCTAAGAGGGATTCGAACTCGCGACCTCTTGGACATAAGGCAGACACGCTACCACTACGCTACAGAGGAGGGCAGGCTTCTGTCAAGACTAACTTATCTGGCTTAAACAACCTTTTTGCTTAGCTTGGAGCCTTTGCTTTATAAACTAACAAACGAACTATTAAGTGCCCAGCGCAGGCCTGGGGAAGAGTACTGCGAAGATGTAATAGAGTAGCTCCTCACCTCCTTACCTGCAACAGCTAACACACATAGGTGGAATCGGTTTTCCGCTTTAGTGATCACGAAAGTAGGGGAATGTCTTGACAAAATTGGAGTTCTGTTCCCCGGGCCTAGTCTAGTGGAAAACTCCTAGCAATAGCTTCTGTTTATCTAGTGACATAAACAAAAATATAGGGACGGAAGATTCACTAGTTATCAAAATAGTAAACCCCCGGATACGGGGCCTCAAAATATAGACTTTAGTGAAATCTGGATATTAATGTTTTATGGGGTACCAATTTCCTACAGCTCGTGTAAGTGGCACTGAAAGAAAAGCGTTGTTTATTATATTAAATTGTTTAATACTGATTATTTTATATGGATATACATAAGATTCTATTTGCATCTGGCATATTATTGAGTTTGGAATATAAATGCATATCTATTATTAGCCTTGGGCAGTTGCTACAGGAGACTCCGGACTGAATACTCTAAAGTCTATTGAGTTCCACATAACACTCCAATTTAAATCCGGATGGCTCCCTGGAGCACCTAGGGATTTAACGGATAGGTGGGAAGGGAAAAAAAAATCTTCTGTTTCTCGCTTTCCTTCACATCACCTTTCACATAGTACCTTAGAAGCCACTTTTGTGATTGGTTCCGCACTGCCTGCCCTGTAAACAGCAGCTCAGCTCACACAAAAAGAACGTAAATAACCATTTGCAAAGAAATAAAAAGTTCTGTGTTTGTGAGGCATGACTAAAGATTTTGTGGCAAGGACATGAACCCTCAGGTCAATCTCCTACACCTCCATCCTTAATGGAAGAAGTTGGAAACTCACATAAACTGTTCTTATACAGCATATTATTAATGAAATGTCAAACATATTAATCCCCATTATTCACTTTGTGTATCAAACGCATAAATTGTTCATACATTCTGCTTCTTTCTATTAGTTTTATGAAAAAGCCTTCTCTTCGTTTGACAGGTAAAGTTAATCTTATACATGAAAATAAATGTACGTTTGTCTTCAATCCGTACCTAAAGAGTTTGACCGATTACCGTGAAATTCTGCACGTTCATATATTTTTTCTTGGAGATGATTTCTGCCCTAACCATTCTACATTTTACTATGCAACATATTACATTCACATGTTTTCTCTACTCCCTTTTCTTTTACGTAGCGCACACATATCCTTCTCTACTTGCCCTTCAACACACAGTTCATACAATTTTTTATGACTGAAATACAAATGCAAATATTACATTCACACTGTTTTCTCTATTAGCTTTTCTTTTACATACCAATCACATGTTTTTCTCTACTCGCCCTTCCGCATACAATTCATACAATTTTCTATATGATTGAAATATAAATACTGCGTATTACATTGACATGAGTTTGTCTATACACTTTTGTTTTAAGTAAGATATTCACAAGTTCTTCTCTACCCGATTTTCAACATAACTTTCATGCAATCTATAAATGTTAAATGGATGTTGGTATGAAGTTGATAAACTACAACACGGTTGACCAATCACAATGAAAACTGGCGTATCTAAGTGTTTCCTTATTGCGGTTATTATGTTATTCTTATTAGCGTCCAACGTATTACATTCACATTGATTTCTCTACTAGCTTTTGTTTTACGTAACAAATCCACATATACTTCTCTATTCACCCTCCAATATACAAGTTATACACTTTCCTGGGATTGATATAGAAATTCAACGTATTACATTTACACGGTTTTCTCTACTTCCTTTTCTTCCTGTGGTATTTGGTGTTATTCAGCAGTGCTTTTGCATAGTGTTTTTCTGTTGTTTTTACTTATTTATTTTGTATATCGGCTGTGTAACAGCTTGAAAGAAATATTTAAAGAGTAATTTTATAAGTTTAAAGTTACAATGTGATTGAAAATAGGGCTTTTTCCTAAGACATGATATGCAACTTCCCACCGCAATAACTCCATTTTACATTTTAACCGTTTACCTGGGGCACAAAATATTCCAGTTCTACCATCTCTGCAATAAACAACCATAAACATCCTCTGATACCAGGGATTAAGCCATAGTTGGTTTTGTCGCATTTTGCTACTCGAGGTTGAAAAACGCGACGAACTATAAAACAGCTTTCGGAAAAATGTGACAACAATCTGCCGCTAGTAGCGCTCATTACTGATCTGGTCTGCGTGGTTCACCCTTTCTTGTCAGGGTGCCTTTTAAGATGTGAGGGATAAATTTGTTTTAAGAAGGTAGTGGAAGCACTGTTTAGTAGATATATGGAATATGTGGATCTTTACATAAAGGTTAATTTAAAACATAGTAATTGAATTTAGTAGATTACTCTTGGTTTCAGTTCAATATACACATATTTCAGTTTTAAAACCCTCATTTGGACAAATGTTAATTTTGATTTGTGCATTTTGCGATATTGTTTTATTTTCGAGCTTAAACCCTGTCTGACATTCATATTCAAGGAGCTAGAATTTAAAATTGGATTACAGGAGTAACACACACACACACACACACACACACACACACACACACACACACACACACACACACACACACACACACACACACACACACACACACCGGCACACGCTCTTTTCTCTGTTAAGTAGCAGGGATTTGTGGTATCTATTGCTATAGTTTATTAATTACATTATTTTCTTTTAATATAAAGTGAAATGAATAGTTCACAAAGGCTTGTGGGAGCTAAAAACGTACATTAAACAGGTTTATAACTATCCATTGATGCAATACCGAGCAATTTTTAAAGCACCAAAGACACATGTGCAGTGCTTTACTGTAATTTGCGCCTTCTATATCGGCTCAAATGAGCCACTGCACTGAAACGCGTTCTCGCCTCCCTCCCCGTCAGTATTGTTCACGTTTACCTTTGCTTCCAACACACCTCATTCAGTGGCAAGTATGGCTTCCTCGGGAGTATGTTTCATGAAGAGTGGCAGAGAGGATCTTTTGTAAGTAACAAAAACAGTAACATTTTCTGTTTAATACGTGAATTTCAATTGGCAAATATAAAGCGTTGCAATATCAAACGACACTATGATAAAAAGCATAAAGCAAACATTGGTGCTGTTTCAGGTGTTTATTTACAATTTCAAAAGCTACTTCCTGAATACTTGTATATATAAACATGTAAAAGGGACGGTATGATTCTACTTTTTAGAGGTTTAGTTTCTTATCAGTTTATTGAATATAGGCTGTTGAGTTTCTAGCTTCAAAGTGTGAATGCAATATTTAGTTTAAAACCAAACTGTTTATTAAGTTGATCAAATACCTTAGCAATATTTCAAGGCTAAGTATCAATGGAATTTAGTGCTTTATTTATTGTGAAATAGAAACAATTTAGTATATTAATCATAGGATAGCGTAAGAATATTACGTGCACAAGATAAAGGATGGTTATAAACTTGAAGAGTGTGTGTTTTTCCTAACCACTGTAGGTGGTTGTAATAGTTATTGTATGCAAAAATGTTTCATACAATCAAAATAGTTAATAACAGCGTTGAAATTACTACCGCCCATGTGGAACGAAGCCACCACTGCGCTTGTATCAAAACAACCTTCGTCACTAGGCAAAAGAATGTTGGGTAAAACGTAAGCAAGGCGAGTTTAATCGCTACCTCTCCTCTCGCGCCGATGTCCCGTTCTAAAGCATAGAGTCTGTTCTGTAATACTGCTTTATGTTCATATAAGTAATATTATATATAAGCGTGAATCAAACTTATCGTTTTACCTATATTCGAAAATCGATGTGTACCACTACTCTTATTGTTGAATTTCTTTCTCAGTGCAACTGTAGCACCATATTTTCGGTTAGCTTGGACCAAATAAATTGCTGTTTTTCTCCAGCTAATTTTTAAGGTTAGAAAGTGTTTAAATCAGATTTGGGTAAGTACCTAATATCACTGTTTAGACGGCGCTTGAATTTAAATATTTTTGCAATATTCTTTATGGATTTGCCAGCGATACGTTTCAAGCCCTAGCACCCTCTGGCGCTAGTAGTTTTTTCTTCCCTTTTTTGAGCAGTAGTGCCGCCAGGCCACTATATTAGCTTTGCATAGATTTTCCCGTTGCATCAAATCCACATCGGATTATTGATTGCTTTATTCAATCTCGAGGAATTATTGTGTTCAATCGCTTGGATGGGCCCTCATATAGGGCTCATGTAATAATTATTACCTATTCCAAACGTTAAATATCGATACTTTGGCGTCAAGTCAACAGATCGCTCTCATATACCAGCTGGTAACATTGACTCCATTACACATTCTAACAAGCCAACATATTCACGTTTGTTTTTAGAAACGAAGCCAGTGCAATATTTTGCCTCAATAAGTTGTTATTATTTTAATACTTAATTGAAATATTCAAATAACTGTATTTGATAATTAATTACATTCCACATACATCACGTTTTGTAAATTCATTTCTGCATATATTACATCCATAGATAAACTAATGGCATACAACTAGGCTACCTTAATGACAAAGAACACTCCAAAGTCGACATTAGGATTTCCTATGGATTGCTGAGCTAGCTGGCAGATAGATGCACTCCTCAGAAGTTTAGAAGAGTTGGGCCTAAAGTGATGTCTATGGCCGTTTTCAGGCATTAAAGTTAGAACGGTCAGTCCATATTTGGAAGGGACATATGTATTGGAGGAAAATAGCCACATCAGAGGGACCGAAAGACTAGCGCTCTATCGAACGGTTCAACGCGCTAAGCACAGTGCTTACCGCTCAGGACTTAAACGTTCTACGGCAGCCCTAAATATCACTATGAACTTCTGTGTAGCACCATACCTGAGTCAGCTAATATGGTAGGTAATGTGGTGGTGGTGTGGTGGTGGTGGTGGTGTGGTGGTGATGGTGGTGACGGTGTGGTGGTGATGTGATGGTGGTGGTGATGTGATGGTGGTGATGTGATGGTGGTGATGTGATGGTGTGGTGGTGGTAATGGTGGTGGTGATGGTGTGGTGGTGGTAATGGTGGTGGTGATGGTGTGGTGGTGATGTTCTCGTGGTGGTGGTGATGGTGGTGGTGTGGTGATGGTGGTGGTGGTGATGGTGTGGTGGTGGTGGTGTTGTCGTGGTGGTGGTGATGGCGTGGTTGTGGTGACGGTGTGGTGGTGGTGGTGTGGTGGTGGTGTGGTGGTGGTGATGGTGGTGGTAGTGGTGGTGGTGGTGACGGGTGGTGGTGGTGGTGATGTGATGGTGGTGGTGTGGTGGTGGTCATGATGGCGGTGGTGGTACTGGTGGTGGTAGTGGTGGTGGCGGTGGTGCTGGTGTTGGTGGTGTTGGTGGTGGTGGTGACGGTGTGGTGATGTGATGGTGGTGGTGATGGTGGTGGTGGTGGTGTGGTGGTTAAGGTGGTGGTGGTGGTGGTGGTGGTGGGGTTGTCGAGGTGGTGGTGATGATGTGGTGGTGGTGTGGTGGTGGTGATGGTGTGGTGGTGGTGATGGTGGTGGTGTTGGTGGTGGTGGTGGTGGTGTTGGTGGTGGTGTGGTGCTGGTGACGGTGACAAAGACAACAAAATGCAGCACTTTAGGTTTTCTATTACTTCATTGTCTTCTAAACTTTCACCACAAATATAGTTTTCTTCTTGTCGTTAAGACAGTATGCGGACCTTGGGCTATTACAACTCACAGTTTTTACTTCTTCTAAGCTTGCGCAATTCTTTTAGTGTCTTTCTTCATTTCCTGTCTCTCGTAACTTAATTGCCACATTACAATCACTCGCGAAGCTTGGTGAATCTTCATCCAACATACTGACGTATCTGACGCAACGACGTACAGGCACAGTGCACTGACATACCGTCCGACTCATGTCTGTAATCGTAAACCATAAAAGCTCACTCACTCAGTTGTTCTCTGGCTTCCTTATATACTGGAGATGACGTCACACGGACCTTTCTTGATACCCCTCACCCACACCGAAAGTGAATCAGCTAAAAGGCTCGCGAACGTTCTCGACCCCTTTTGTTTCCGCTGCCTCATTGTTGCAGTCACGTACAGACAACAGGCGCGCGAGGCAGCCCGGCCTTTAACGTCTTTCCTGCTCGCCGGCCTGGCATGTGGTGCGAAGTAGCTTAGTCCTGTCCGTCCATTGTTGTGCGTCGAGCCCGACGTCACCGTATATTTTTGTCCGAATAACTGAGGTTAGTCGTGGAATATCCATACTATAGACATCCGCTAAAGTTACAGGATTCATAAACTTATAATAACCCCGCCCTGTTTTAAATGGCGTCTCATGCCTTTATACGATGAACTCGTCTCCAAAACATACAGTTCTAGCTCAGCTGTTCACTATTTCTTAAATCATTAACGTTAGAAATTTCAAACTATCCGTTCATCACTCGAACGCACGCACTGAGAAGAATAAGCCTACTTCTTGTTTTGTTTACGTTTGGTGGGACTGTCTGTACAGAGAATATGCACGGTAAAGTTGTAGTACATATTTTGCAAACCATAGTTACATCATACACATCTAGAGTCAAACTAATATTGTCTTCAATATTTAAGGGCAGACTAAGTAGCGAAAATATTATTAGTATTTTAATCATTCCTCTAAGTTAATGTTTTCTTTTTAACTTATACATAACAATTTTATTGATTGTACAGTATTTATATTTTAAATATATTTTTACTTTCTCTGCTACGTAAACTAAGTGGAGGAAGTACTGTATTACACCCAAAAATTCGATACTTAAATACTCCCTGAATACGAAAAAATATTTTTAGAAAAAGGTCTGTGTGTGTGTGTGTGTGTGTGTGTGTGTGTGTGTGTGTGTGTGTGTGTGTGTGTGTGTGTGTGTGTGTGTGTCTGGGAGGGGGGAGCAACAGTACAATTAAAAAAGTAAAAATCGGTTAGATATCAAACTTGGCGCTGGTAGCCCTACTGCTTACCAAGCGGGAAACCCAGGTTCGATTCTCAATATCGACGTGGGGATTTTCTCGACTGACATACCTGGTCCACTCAGCCTCGTTAGGTCCCTAGGGGGGGGGGCGAATTCAGGAGTCACTTGACTGAAAAGTAGCGATCCCTGGTTACAAAGGCCGCATAACTGGCCGAGATGAGCCACTGCCCACCTCCAGAACTGCACCCCACTCATGACTCCTGTGATGGCCAGAGGTGGGGGACGCAGCGGTTGGGGGATAGGCCTTCTCCCGTAAAGGTCTGCTGCCCCTCGCCACTACTCTTATTTACCAACATGATGCTACAAGAAGCTTTTCAATAAAATCTCCCTCAGCAACCTGCCCTTTATATGGAACATTTTTCAAATTTTAAATTAACTAAAAAATGCCTCTAGTGATTTTTATTAATATACCATACTCAGAAGTCCTCTTCATTTTGAATGAACCTTGCATAACCGGTAAACCGTGTTAATATGCCATACCATATACCATACTCAGAAGTCCTCTTCATTTTGAATGAACTTTGCATAACCGGTAAACCGTGTTAATATGCCATACCATATACCATACTCAGAAGTCCTCTTCATTTTGAATGAACTTTGCATAACCGGTAAACCGTAAAAGATGGACATCTTACTGGGAAAAAGGGTAGATTTCGTTAAAACGCAGTGGACCATTTCCGAAAGATTTCTTGTTATTCGTTTGAATTTTCTTATGGTTATACCTTTCTCAAAGAGAGGTTCCTGTCCGTTTTTGATGTCCTGGACATGCAAACAGAGAATTATATCAAGGGCACCACATAGCTACCAGCCCTTAGGAGTTCACTATCGCTTACTGTATTCCCCCATTTCCATTGTACCTATAAGGAAATATGTAATAAAGTAATTTCTACTTACGTCTATATCGTTTAAAATAAAGGAGTTGGAAGAACAAGGCATTTGGTATTTTGTGCTGGAAATTCTACATTGCACGAAACAAAGTCAATTCCTACACACAACGGAGTAGAGAGGTAGACCTTGGACAGACAAATTGCTATTTTTGTTAACTGTGCCAGCTTCTATGTGGTTAAGGGTGTTTTTTCTTTCTTTCCAAGTATACGTGGGTTTTTCCTCCATTTCTGCTTTCAATGGCTTTTTCCTGTAAATGACATTTTCTGGTATACACGACCCGTTTTCCCAGCAGGTAATGGTAATTGAACTTTATTTTATCATTCCTAAACTGTTATTTACTTACACAGTGCTGTGGATTTATTTTGGTGTTAATAAGCCGTTTGGTTATTTAAAAATGTAATTGCTAATAAATTTTAATCACAAAATGGTGTACTTGAGGGAAAAGATATATTCCTAAATAACAAACTTGTTAGATAAAGTTAGATCAATGAACTTCAACCTACGCCGTTTTTTATTTTTATTTATTGTATATAATCACCATGCCCCATAGCATTTCGCTGTATTACATGCTTAATATTACCTAATCTATCGTATGTTGCAATAATTAAAACAATTACAAGTCTATGCTCTTAACATTTTGCACAAATGGCCTCCAATATTTGTTCACAATGTGGCTGTAGTTTGTTCGCCAGCTCTGCCCAGTTTTGGTTCTCTCCTTGAAGACCTTCCGCTGCCGATCCAATATTGAACACTCCCATGGAACATGGTCAACAGTTTTTCTGCGTTTTCGCAAGGATATCAGGGACTTTCTGAAATCCCAAATCGATGGTAGTAAGGCCTTAATTTTCCATGTCCTGTTGGGATCGTTGTTATGTTTGATGTACGTCCTGTAAAAAGTTAGTTGGTATACGAAAGAGTCTATGAGACAATGGGTCATAACTTTAGAACATTTAGCATTGGTGGGGATACGGCTCATAATCTTCTCTTGAAGGTTTTTAATGTTCCCGTCCAGTGTTTTAGATATACAGAACCAATTTAACTATAGTAATTGAAACGGGTTTTTGGAACCCAAAGTCCTACTAGAAACAGATATTTAACCATAGGTTTGGCCGATACACAGTGACTCCACAATGTATTGGAATCCAATTTAAAAACTTCTGGCAGCCAAATTAACCGCAGAGTAAATTCTCGTTTTTAATATGTAGAAAGAGCAACCTGCATAACACTTTGCATATTTTTACAGGTTTTACAGATTCGTTATTTTACTGGTGTTGCTGTATGGTAAATTGTACCCATTTTTCAACGTGTGTGTTGTTTACATAACTACTCTACATGCATTTACAAGAGAAACGTTGATATATTATCTGACAATGTCTCCAAATATTTTAACTTGACATGAACATACATTGTTCAAGTGGTAAAACTTAAGGCTTTAAGGAAGAAAGTCAGTAGAAACATTGATAGTTCCTTACTTTGACACGTTTTTCCTCAGATCATTACCCATTCTTCACCGCAGCTTCAGGCATTATACTCAAATACCCCACTAAATGCATTCGATGTAAAAGAAATGATTAACAGCGCTGTCCCGAAAAACACCGACAACGCTTAGTATGTTGTGCGGGATGGCAAACTGATTGGCTTTCAAACAGGAATGCCTGTCCGGAAACGGACAGTTTGGACGCTGCAGGGTATTGAAGTGTGAGATGGGTTTGCGTTTACATTTCGTCAATAAACCCAACTTTGAGCTGTCTACATTACAAACGGGCTTCGAACTGTGTACCTCCTACGTCATTGCAGAGCCTATTTCGGTGGTGGTGAGCCTCATGCACATGACCTGAGGCTGTCTTTGGAGATTTTCAATGGCTCTGCGAACTTGAGCCATAAGGTCTACCAGGGACGTTACAGGAGTGCCATATACACCATATTCTTCGTACAACTCCACAGAAAATAGTCAAGAGGTTTCAGATCTGGCGACAGGGTTGGCTAGGGAACTGGACCACCTCTACAATCCGTCGTCTTGAATATGTGACGTTGAGGTGATTCCGCACACTTACATCAAAGTGTGCTGGAGCTCGAGTGGGTCATTTCCACAGCCGTGTACTGGTACGTGTCGCACTGCTGTTAAAGACGTTACCGTACTGAAAACTACACAAGTAACGCAGTAGCATGCGCACCAAGGACTATATGGAGGAATTTAGCAGGAATGTCATTGCGCAGGAATGTTGTTACGCTCAGGTCGTTCAGCCCAGTACACAGATGGCTAAAGAGTAGCATACCTTCCGTATTAAGATACCCAAATTAATGTCAACAGATGCCACAATCGTTCGTTCTCAAACTTGGACGCTCTCCAGCGTGCAAACCGCACATTTCCGGACAGGAGTTTATATCTGAAAATAAATCAGTTTGCCATTCCACACAACATACTAAGCCTTGTCGGTATTTTTGGTACACCCAGTACGTGCACATGTGCACGTATGTTTGTTCAGTATCTCCCAAGTATGCGACTCGGAGATTTTTAAGGAAATCCCTCATTTAAAAATATCTTTTACCTGAAAACCTTTTCGAAATTTCTTTTCCTCAAACGGCTCTTGCTATAATTTGAGTTAAAGTAGCATGACTTTAATGTATTTATATGGAAAATAAAATATGCATCTTTAATTTTCTAAGAAGAGCACATGATGATCTCTTAATTGGAAACAATATAATTGTTTTTTTAATTTTGTGTCACTATGAGATAGAAAAAAATCTGTATCAATCGCAAAATTTATTTTAAATATGTATTGTGGCATTAACCATTTCCAACATATTCACTGTTATGTATTGAATACTTCCTCAGTTTTGAAGCTACGTAACCGTTCGGTTACTATTCTCCATGTTGCGAAACAATAAGTAGTGAACCCCATTGACACATTTGACAATCGCTTCGGTTTCCTGCATTCTCCCAGTATTTACAACGAACGTCAAATGTTTGTCTACATAACACGTAGCACCCAGACCAATGCAATTTTGTAAAATAACCTTTGTAAAAGCTACCTAAAATAAACTTAGTGAGTAGAGAAAATCGTATGTATATAACCAGTAAGCTTTATTTAAGTTGGAAACGAATAATTTCTGTATTCGCATGTTTGATAGTCCTATAAGTCCTATAACATGTACAGATTCCATCATCTGAATGTTGAATGGATTGTGACTTGTTTTCGTGCTGAGGTTTTAACGTACACTGCTTCAATGAAGTGTTTATTACGTCCCAGTTACATTTTATGCCAGTCTCTGTAGCCGTACGTAACTAAAAATATCGTATTGATTATTCTCAATGACCATCAATGCATAACTATATTGTACGCGGAGAAACGGATATATTGCTGCATGTGTCTACCTTGATAAAATCAGTGAAGTGCATATTCGACAGCATAGGGATCTAATTTCAGTTTGCTTTCAAAATTGTGAACTCACCGTAATTTTATAAACCGTATTACGTCATTGCATATATTCGAATTTGTAGCCTGTCTTTAGCATGTCGTTGCATCCGGTTTTACATAAATTTAAGACGCAAAGGTCCTGTATTATACAGCGAACACGTTGAAAAATTGGGAAATTAATGTATGCATGTTTATCTTGTATAGTCGAGCGCATGGAATTGTAACATAATTTTTCTCGTTTTTATTCCTTTTCCTTAATGTAATTTATCATCCTCACCTTAAAAACAAAATGTTAAGCTCTCTGTTGGCGTGCGAGTACGCTAGAGTATGTATCACTGTAATAACATAGGATGATAAGACCTAGTGTCGTGTTTAAGGGAATATAAAAGCCCTGTCCCACCAATATTAAGTCTGCTAAAATTATGACTTAATGTCTTATATACTATTTAATATATCAAACTGAATTTTTTCTAGTGTATAGATTCACACAACGAGAGGAATCGCTCAGGTGGTAACGTCTGTGGGCTGTATTTGAGAGGTCGTGGGTTCGATTTCTGTTTTTCGGATGTGTTTCCCCGGTTAATCGTGCGAATGCTGGGAAGGATATTTACCTCACATTCCCCGAATCACTCAGTTCATTACAGTCTCTCTCTCTCTAGCCGGCCGTTCTAGCTTGCAAAAAACAGCCGGGTCGCCGGTAGGATATCCTGCGATGGAGCTTGCGCTCTGGAAATACGGTGTTTGGCTGAGGGAAAGCACTGTGGTCGGCCGGCCGTCATTCCAGGGGAACTGATTGCTCACCTGGACCTGGCTGGTGGTAGCCTAGAACTCCGTCGGGGTGAAAACTGTCTGCTCCTATTAGAGACCCACCGTAGTTCTAGTTCCGTCTGTGACGAGTTCTGGCCGCATCATTAAGGTACTTTTATACCATCCTTCCTTCCGGGGTCTGACGCAACATTAGCCATCGGCTCAAGTGGTGGAATTCCCTCCGTGACAGACAAGACATGTAGGTTCACAACTTCTATTCTTGGTGATCTACTTTCAACCAATAAAATTGTTTATTAAGTAAACTAGTATTTCCTTCTTAGTTATACTATCTTTGGACTACAACATACACGTAAGTACATTTTAAAAATGAACTATATTATTAACACTAAGGTAGACGCACAACAGTTGTTAGGATTACTTTTAGTATCCTAAATTTGAATTAACAATCTTCAAAAGCCACTCAAACCACACGGCTTGAGTGCACAGGTGTTGGAATAATAAACAGTAGTACTGAGTGGTTTAGTAAAGCCTTCCTTAAAGATTGGGATGTGTAGGAATTATGCTTTTATTCTGTGAAGAGCAAAATTCCCAATACAAAATGGCAGATTCAGTACTAAATGTTAAAGTTCGTATACTTAAAATATGAGTGCTGTGCCTAAAATGATAAAATAGGCAATGAAATAGAAAGAATAGCCTGAACAAGGTAATAATGCCATATTAGGAAATGTTCACTATTAACCCTCTGATTACCTAGGCGGGGGGGGGGGGTATTTTATGCCTAGCTTCTGTAATTGTATAAGTTTTTTCTTTAGTTTTGATTAAAGATGTGCAGATAATACTTATTGTCAATCACTTTTTCTACTAATGAGCTGCGTATTTGTTTCGATTTTTTCATTGTTGGTCTTTTTGAGAAACAATGAAATGCCCCCCTCCCCCAGGGGCCTACTTCGGGAGGTACGGGTTTGGCGCACCCGGAGTCCTTAGACAACTGACTCCCTCGATGTGGACTCCTCTTCGTGGTGAGGGAGTCGGTCTAAACGCCCACTCACGTGTAGGCCGCGCGTGGAGACCCGTATCGGTGGAAAGGGTTACCCTGGTGGCTGAGGGAAGCGTATCTGAGCTCGATCCAATTTCCTTCTGAATTCGGAGAGAGTGCGCATTTCCAATACACTGCTTTGGTTTCTGCTTCACCTAAACGGTAGGCTAGGGGCCACGACACACCTAGTCAATGAGCCAGGACTAGGTATTGCACTGAACTCCAGTGTGAGTGGGATGGCGAGCCCGCTATATCCCCTGTGTAGCCCTGTCATTCCAGTGGGATGGAGGACGTTAATTTAAAAAAAGAAAAAGAAAAGAATGCCGAGCGGCGGTACGTACGCATTGGGCTGCACTGCGCGTTTTTCAGCGCCACCCAACTCTAGAGCATTCGGTTGCCTTTAAGCGCTTACGCGCCCATGCTCGTCACACCATTAACACTAGAACCCCGGCGCTCGCTAGCTACCATTAACTACGGTAGCAGTCATTTTTGACCGCTCGCTTTTTCTTTACCTTTTCCGTTTACATTTTACATCTTATTTCTTACCAGTTTGATATTGTTATTATTAGGTAACTAGGCCCAGTATATTATCACTATGTGTGTATCAATTATAGGAAAACCGCCTACCTAGGGCATACATTCGGATTTTCTATGCTAAACGTTTTCTCTAATAATCTTGTGGTAATGGAGAGTTACTTAGGAGAAAAAAATATTTAATTTAGTAGTATATAAAAAAGCCCGTACGATGGATATATATCCTTTATTTATCTCTATTTTTAAACAGTATGTTTATTCAAATAAAAAAATAGCTCAAATTGTCAGAAAGGCGGAATATAGTGTAATAGTACAACTAAGAATATTTGGGATTATGAACATGAGAACTCAACTTTATGTATAATAGAACAAGTAATATTCCAACACACATCTTTATATTAGAAAACCTATTAGAGCATTACAACTATGTTAGTGCTTACACAGAAAGTTAGTTTCATTGTTATGAACTTATGCGTTGCATTCTACATACGTAAGAACTTTTCTAGCTTCTGCTGTGTATTTTCCTCATACTGGTTTCTTGCAAATATGACAGGAATTGTTTGCTTTGCTTTGTTCTGTCTGCAGTTTTGACCTATTTGACACTGTCGTCGTCGATTAGGGGTTGGATGTTCTTCGGCAGGATTAGTCTCTATACAACGTTGTCTAGTTCCCAAGTAGGCTTCTCTTAGTTCATCGGTGAGTTGAAGGATGAATCTGCGGCGTGAAAGTTCCTTGCCAGTTATTTCTCGAAACACTATCCAAGCGCTGATGACAGCTAGGTCCAATATGTTGTAAAAACCATGCATTGGCTATCTGCGAGTACCAGCACGAACCGAATACAATCGCGCCATCTCATCAATCACATCCACTCCATATTTAGTCTAGTAAAACTCAACTGTTTCAGGAAGTTTCTTGGAGACTGCAGATATTGCACATGAGTTGTGAAGTGTACTCACAATTACATTCTTCTGTGGCTTTCCTTGGTAGTTGATTAGGAAAATACCATAGTTTGTTTTCTTATCATAAACAGGAGCTCTGGAATTTCTTAGGTGATCGGGAACTTCTCGTCTCAATCTGTTCACTGTTCCTACGATGCTAGTGCCCGACTTCTTTAGTCTTTTAGCTAGTGATAGTTGCTAGGCCGCTGATTATTATCCTTCCCCAGGTATGGTATAACGCTTCAGAGATACTTTCAGTTCACATCTCCAAGTATCCAGTATTTTATACCAAATTTATCAGGCTTATTGGCCATGTATTGAATGAATGGACAGCGACATTGTGTAGGATAAAGTTCATCTACTGTAAGGAATGCACCTGGTATGTAGCAAGCCTTGCAGTTTTCAATCAATTTGTTCCAAACAGTTGAAACCAGTGCAAACGCATCCGTCTTTAGCCTTTCAGAACGGGATGACCTGATATCAAATCGTAAAAATCTGATCAGTTCCAGGAATCTGTCCCTTGCCATGGTATCAGAAATTTTAGGTGGGCCCCACTTTTTGGACCATAGTTCAGCTAACAGCTTCTGCACCCAAGTGCACCCCGCAAGTAAATTATGCTGATGAAAGCCTCCAGCTCATCCCAGGAAACTGTCCATATCTCATCATTTTTTCTCTCTTGCTTCAATCTCTGTACATTTTTTGATATGTCGAAGAATCGGCTCATCAATGAACAACTTCCAAACAGATGTATGGCTGCTGTCCCTTACATGTCTCTTAGCATAAGCAGTACGACCTCATTTTTCTTTCACAACATTATGTTGCTCTGTTCTGCCAGGATTGTGACCTGGGTCGATGATCTGCCACTCAGTACCCTTATCTCTACTGAGAATTTTTGTAAGTGCAGGAAGTTTTTCCTCTTCATTTTGCATTTTTCTGCCTCTTATTATTGGTTCTGTTGAAGTGGTTGCGTTACCTGAAGCTTTAGTATTACTAGTAGGCATTCTATTTTCACTTGCCGCTTGTGACGCACTCAAATTGGATGGAGTTACACAGTGCTGCAAGTCATATTCAAATGATGGTTGTATCGAGCTATGCCCATACCTTCTTATCTCCCTCGCAGGACGAGAATTAGATAAAATGTTATCCTGAATTTGATTTTCTGAAAATAAATAAGCAAAGAAAATATATGTATATTGTGTACAAACAAGAAATGAATAACTGCATAAATGCACCTATTAGGAATACAGTTTCATGTTATATAATATCTAAAGAAAGCAGAATAAAACGTACCATTCAAATCATCTTCACTGAACGACTCATCTCCCGATTGTTCTGAATCAGCTGGAGATTGATAATCATCTTCACCACTACCACGTTCTTCAAAAAGACCACCTTCTGATATATCGTCTGGTATATCATGAAATATAGCTAGAATTTCATCTGGTTTCAAACCACGAGACATCTTGCAGGCATAAATTCACAACGTACACTACTATAATGAACAATTGATATGAAGACGTACACAGCAGATTAGTGACAATGAGAAATCTAACGACAGCGCGAGCGAAAGCCTAACAAAGTTGTAACGGTCAAAAATGACCGTCTCCGGGGTTCATGGTCAAACATGAAAAAACGCCCACGTAAATAATGACATGCCGAAAATTGTTATGCTATATAAAACTAGAGGTTATATCAGGAAAAGTCATGAAAGGCCAAGCTTCGTTTTTAAAAACCGGCGGAACTAAACTTATTTAAATATCAAGAACGGTCAAAATGACCGCTACCGGGGTTCTAGTGTTAAGGCCAGCCGGAAGGACATCCTGGCACCACTTTGTGGAGTCCTTTAATCGCTTCCCACCATCATCTGTGGTTTGGGACAAGCTCCGTCACGTGGCCGGGAAAGTTTCACGTGCTCCAGTGCCTCGCCTGCGGATTAACAATGGCACCGTAGTTTTCCCCAGAACTGTCGCTGACACCCTGGGAGGCGCTTTTTCTGATATCTCTAGCTCCTCCCATTACCACCCGGACTTCTTATCCATGAGGAATCGGACTGAGACGCGTGAACTATCCTTTCACTCTTTGAACCGCGAGTATTACGACGCCTTCTTCACCACGAAGGAGTTGGAGTGGGTCCTGGCGTCATCGTGACCCTCTGCACCAGGGTCAGATGGTGTTCAGTTTGGATGTTGCAGTACCTATCTTTGGCCGGTAAACACCTTCTGTTGCAGCTGTATAACCGTATCTGGCGTGTAGCAAGCTTTCCATCCGCTTGGGGCGAGGCCACCATTGTCCAGATTTTAAAACCTGGTAAGGATTGCCACCTACCTTCTTGTTATCGCCCCATCTCCCTCATCAATTGCCTCTGCAAGATGATGGAGCGCATGAGCTACGGTCGAGTGACATGGTGGCTTGAATCGCAAAATCTGCTGCGTAACGCTCAGTGCGGCTTTCGTCGCTTCCGTTCCATGGTCGACCACTTAGTATCGTTATCCACATACATCATGGACGGCTTGCTGCGTAAGAGTCAAACGGTAGCTGTGTTTTTTGACTTGCAGAAGGCTAATGACACTTATTGGAGGTATGGAATCCTGCGTAGCCTGCATAAATGGGGCATTCGTGGTCGACAGCCCCTTTTTACTCGGGAGTTCATGCGGAATAGGGTCTTTCGGATACGAGTGGGCTCGGCTTTGTCCCGCGTTTTTAGCCAAGAGAATGGAGTACCGCAGGGCTCGGTACTCAGCGTCACAATATTTGCCATTGCGATCAATCCCATTGTAGAGTGCTTTTCGTGGACGTCTCGGCCCAGAAGAACTTCCTTTCGCAGACGAGGCAAACCTTTTGGGATTGATTTTTTACAGAAAAGTTAGTTGGTCTTCACATATATCGTACTTAAAGGCAAGGTGTGAACGTTTTCTCGCTGTTTTAGGTATTTTAAGTGGGACATCTTGGGAGCTGATCCGACAACTCTTTCACGCCTATACCGCATACTATTCCGATCGTAACTTGATTACGGTTGTTTCGTGTATTTCTTGGCTCTAATGTCGGTTTTAAATCGCCTAAATCCGACACACCACCGTGGCATCAGGTTGGGTATTGGCGCCTTTCCCACGAGCCCTATTATGAGCCTCTGTGCAGAAGCTGCTAAACCTCTGCTTAGTTATCGGCGCGATATTCCTCTCTGCAGCTACGCTTACAAACTTTCTGGTCTGCCAGAACACCCGTCTTTTAGTTTGTTTTGTAATGACACCTTGGATCACCAGTATTCATCGAGCTCCCTGTCCCTACTCCCTCCTGACGTTCGGTTTCTTTCACTACTTCGGCTTTCGGACGTCGACTTCTTGGCGACAATTCCCAGGGGAGAAACACGATTTACCCCATGGCTTCGTCCCGATACCCACGTTGATCTGGATTTGCTGTCCAAGCCGAAGTTGTTGACGCCATACTCAGTTCTTCGTTCGGCCTTTCTAGATGCTCAGGTTCAGTCCGGATCTTGCAATTTTATTTACACTGACAGCTTGAAGGACGACAGGGTAGTAGGATGTGATTTTATTCATGGTCTCCAGAGTTTTAGCTTTCGTCTTTTACAATAGAGCTTTATGGTATATACCAGGCTCTTTTATATGTTGGCCGACAGGCCTTGGAGCGATATATTGTATGTTCGGATTCTTTGAGTACCCCTCAGAGCCTACACACGCTGGTGCAGCGTGTCCAGGACATTTCCTCACTCACTGGTGCTGACACCAGCGTATCCTTCATGTGGGTGTCTGGACATGTAGGCCTGCAAGTTAACGAGGCTGCCAATTCTGCTGCGTCGTGCCCTCCTTTCACGGTGGAGTGCTGCATGAAGCGATCTTCAGGGGAACAAACTAAGGGAAGTGAAGTCCCTCCCTGTGATCTGGAGGACTTCCCCGTGCGCTTCTCGTCGTGAGGAAGTCATTTTAGCAAGACTGCCGTTTTAGTCATACTCACCCTTTATCGTCCGATGCTGCGCCGCTGTGTTCATTGAAATGAGCCCCTGACGGTGTGGCATGTTTTGTTTTTAACCAATTTGCGTGTGTTCCTAGGTCTGTCAGCTTCCCTTAGTGATGTGCTGACTGACAAGATTACTGCAGCAGACCGTTTGCTCACTTTTATCTGAATCAGCGATATGGGTGGCCATATTTGAAGAGCTGATTTTATCCTTTGTTTTTATTCAGTCGTTTTAGCAATGGACGCTATTCGGTTTTTATATCTTGCTTGTGAGCCTTTGTTTTAGCTTGACTTTTATAGTTACTGGTACTCTTTTGGTGACCTTGTAATCTTTTAATTGTTGATTCATTTTAAACTTCTAGCATGCAGGTGTGGGGCCTGCAGTTTTCGTTGCCTTGCCTTGTTTGGGCGCTAACGTCCCTGGAGTTTTTGAGCCCTAAACCGCACTACTACTACTACAGTGAAATGTCAAAGGGGCCATAAAGTACCACTCCGTCATTATAACGTGATTAATATAAAAAGTAATAAAGGAATAGTCAAACAACGATAAATATCACATTTATAAACATGACAACGTATAATACCCAATTTTAAAATAAGTTTGTTTCAAAACCTTCTCATACATATTAGCCTATTAACATTCCTTGTCCGTCTGCAACAGTAAAACAACTTAGCATTCTGAGTTAGCAGATCGGAGTCAAAATCGGTGTATGTAGGTATGAGTGTATGAAATTCGTCTAATATTCAAATGAAAACGACTATCAAATTAATGGTAGTTCATATGGTGAACATGTACTTTCAAGTTTTAAACAGTATATCACGAGTTTGATAAGCATTTATCTATATATATAGAACGAAGAGACAGCTTACTCACCTATATATATATAGCTGTCTATATCAGGTTTTCTTTCTTGGAAGTTAGGCCACCCCTCAAGCTGCAGTGGCGGTTTAACTCTATTTTCTTGGCTTACCAACAGGTGTTACATGACGTTTTGGGTAGAAGTTGACTAAAACTTTAGAGGAAAAGTCACCTAAGGGACACGAAGTACTGCACACTAACGTACAACACGAAAACATACGAACCGTTTACTGAGAGTGGATTCCGGATATCCAGCCAATGTTACAAACTTTTACATTACTTTATATATATAGCCATTCAGTGAACGCGTCTGATAGAATTTCCCTGTCATATGAAGGCACTGTCGCAATCAGCTGAGAAGAAAATGGTACAATTTTGTAATTAGAGATGGGATAGTTTGCGAAAATTAGCGATACATATATTATTAAATAACGGTTTATTTAAATAGCGGATTGGAATTCGAACTATGCTTTGCCCTAATCAGGGATAACACGGTTCGCGGCGTTCTACGTGATTTTATTGTCACTACTATTATTATATATTATTATTTATATAACATTGTGATTAAAAGTCTCGGAGTCCTTAACAGAATTATCACCTAAATAGCTGTTGATAGTCTACATCTTCCGATAGTATAAGTATAAAAAGCAAAATATATACTGTAGTTTTCCATACCATTCTGATTAATTATACTTAGATATGTTAAATACGACACTTTTCTGCCACTTTTGACTGGAATTACACCGCATTGTGAAGTTTTGAATGTCGACTCCTTCACTCTTCATGCATGTTATGCTGTCACGCAAAATCCGTTTGTGTTACACACTGTAGTCAACAGATGAGTACATTTATATACTTATTATGTGTGGAGAGAGAGAACGAGTGTACATGAAGCTCAGCTCCATAACAGGAGAGATATCCGAATAGACAACAACAGCAAAAACTTTCCAGAATGCTGAAGGAATTCTGCGTACAGTAGTGTCTTTAAAAATGCCTCCCGCTAGACATCCACCAGCAACATTCAGATTTAGTATGGAATCCATGTTGAATAACCTACATGCTAGTGCACCAGCAGTTGCAAAAGAGGTCAACATTAGCCCGTCTTCTGTAGGGCGAATACTGAATGCTAAACAGTTCCATCCCTATCTTTGCACCTAC
Source organism: Tenodera sinensis (assembly GCA_030765045.1). NCBI lineage: Eukaryota > Metazoa > Arthropoda > Insecta > Mantodea > Mantidae > Tenodera > Tenodera sinensis. The sequence continues at coordinate 65,440,963 of CM060964.1, forward strand.
ACAAAGCACCTCAGGATAGAAATTTCGAAGCTTGAGTGAACTTCTGTGAAAGGATGCTGGAGCGAGTAGCAGGCGATATGGGGTCCGTATGCAGAATCCTGTTTTCTAACGAATCAAGATTCTGTAAATCATCACTCTATACTCACTAATGGAGTGATGATAGCCTACAATGGGCATGGGAGGCAGCATTCCAAGAGCAGTGGGGAGTGAATATCTGGTGTGAAATCTAGGGTGACCACCTTGTTCAATCATTTTTCCTCGGCGACATCTAGCAGGAGGATTCTATTTGGAACTTCTCCGTAATGAGCTCTCTATATCATTAGAGAATGTGCCGCTGCAGGAGCGAATGACGATGTGATTTCAGCAGGATTGTGCTCCTCCACATATGCTAATGTTCGTTTGCAATCATCTAAATGCGGAACATCCTGTTCATTGAGTAGATAGACAAGTCTTCAGGCCAGCCAGATAAACTGATCCAAAACTTCTTCACTTCTTCCTCTGTGTATACTTCAAGCAACGCATTTAGGGAGAGAAGTTAGAAGACCGAGGAAGCTTCACCAACGTATTACGGTAGACCCATTACACCCACCAGGCTACACTAAGTCAGAAGTTCCACTCAATACTGTGCCCAGGTCTAGATTAGCCAAGGACATCAGTTCAAGCGCTTGCTTCATTAGAAGAATGTAACGATTTTCATGTTTAATATCCAATCCGTTCTAATTCCGTGTCATTGCATTCCCTTCCTATTTACATGCAAACTACAAGAGAAACTTCTCTAGTCAACTATGCTCGAAGTTGTTAGTAGTATAGGAATCTAGGAATGGCTGAAACTAAACTTTTTCTTGCAGTACGAGGAAATAAAAACACAAACATATCTTGTTTATACTTTGTTCTGCAAGTTTGTAGCACAATGTAACACATCTTTCTCTGCTCGTCTTACATATTCTTGCAGCAGAGTCGCCATCGATTTCCGATGTCGCCTTGCCCTGTAATACACTCTGCTTCTCTCAGATCTTCCAAAACAATATTTTCTGATTCCTTTTCCTGCTTCTTGTGAAGATTATTGAACTAATGATGCTTTCTATTTCTGTGCTGCTTCTTCTTCTGTTTGAATAACACAAAGGAACTTGAGAATTAGAGATACTTCTGAGCAAAAGAAATACGTATGTATCCATCTGTAGGACTAAAACATGACCCCTAGATGTCATCCAAAAAAAAAAAGTTGCGAGTAAGTTTCTAAGAGAATGCAATTCTTTGTTTACTAATGTCGGCTATTTAATACATATGAGAATGGATAAATATGAAACAAACCACACATAGCGGTATTTTATTTGATTATTAAATGGCTTAGTTTATACATCAGTGCTCCTGGATAGATTAAACTTATAACCTATTTAGGGAATAGAACATTCATAATGCAAATGAAGATTGGTTTGAAAATGCTGCGTTTTTCTGGTTACTTATGCAACTTGTGCTGGATCGGGTTATATTATAGTGGAAACGTGCGATGAAAATTGCGCTAGTATAACATAAACCCACATTGTACGATTTGCGTACGTGATTTCATTTACAAGCCATAGTTAACGTTATCAATTAGTTTTTGGGAAATCAAAATGAGAATTTAATATTTAACTTTAAGACCCATATTAACTGAATATCATATATAGTGTATTAAACAGTAAGTGCTAAATTTCGAAAATCTCTACCTCTCGCACCTCACTCTGATCCTCTCCTGCGGTACCAGGCCTATTGCGACTGATAGCTGAGATTTTACTCTGATTTTTAGAATCACTTATAATTGAGTAGTTTCGTTTAAAAACATTATCATATATACATATGTTTAATATAATTTAAACCAAAATAACTTTAAAATAGCCTTGAGGATGAGTTCTATCCGGCCATAATGTATATATGCGTATAATAATCTCTCTTGATGATGATGATGATGATGATGACGACGATGACGATGACGACGGCGATAGATGATGACGTAGACTATGACGATAGATAATGACGATATATGATGATAATGATAATGGCGGTGGTGGCGGTAATAGCAGTAATAGAGATATCGTCCATCACGTTTGCATTTCTCACTCAAGCTGATGATAAAAACATCCAATAAGTATGTAAAAACACAAAATGAATTACTCTTAAATTAAAACAGGATATTAGGCATAAAATAATCACTTACATAAAAGGCAAATACAATAATGTGCTGTCAATTTTAGATTTTGTTTTTAAGGGGAAAAACCACGTCTGTGCACTTATCCCTTCCAAAAATAGGTACTATTTTTTCTTGTGTGCAATTTTACAAATACAGATATCGGAATCCCCTTGGAAGCATTCCTTAGGTATGTAGAGCGCTGTTTGTATCAGCTATTTCTTTTATTCATACTCGTAACTGTATATTGTTCAACTTCTTTACAGTATTTTGGTAACTTTTAATGCCGTAATGTCCATCCCAGTGGATGCCAGTAGAGCAAGGCTAAGGGATGCAGGTTTGAGGATTTGCTAAACTTTTGTATTATGCTTGCGTGAGCGTTAAACATTATATTGTTCTTCATTCATGTTAACAAATATTATGAGTTCCAACAAGTGAAGGCGAATAGTATGAAACATGTTAATTGACATAGACTGTTCATAAAAGGAAGAACCTCATACCGTGATTTTATTTTGTATCTCAAATATCATCACATAAATACAATTTTCATGTAAAGCAAAACGCAATGTTACTGAGGGTCTCGACACATATTATCTACATGTTCCTCGAATAAATGTTTAGGATACTTCTAACCTGTGGTTAAGAGTTGTTTTACTATATTAAATAATTTACGGTCTGGTGAACGTTATGTATGGGAAGCGCGCGTTGGTCTGTTTTGTTTGCAACGGATCAGGTGGATGATGCCAATTAACAGGTGTTAAAAGGTATCAGTAAAAGAATTTTAATTTATGTACCTAAGTTACTTTTATTACTAGTAAACACTTAATGAGTAACATCTACTCACTCGCTCCATATCGCGCGAAAGCATAGAGGAATTGCTTTTATATATCAGGCGAATCAGCTGCCCTTATTTTGCAGTTTTTGCATTGTATATTCCAACATGAAGACATCGGCCCCTATGCTAGGTTTCACCCAAGTATTCAACATGGATGTATTTGTCTTCAGTTATCTATGAAGTTATTAGGTAGCTCAGTTGGAACAAGCGAACGATTCTCAAGTGATCCGCTGCTGTAAAGGTGGTTCGAATTCGCTGCATGTGCTAACTTTTTAGTGCGTAATATTTGCAAATAACGTTAGTTAACAATCATTATGTGTAAAACTGTTATTTTAATTCGTAATTGTTTTATTTCTGCTTTATGGTATTGCTACATATGAGGATATCTCTCCCGGCATAGATTTTGAGTTACTTGCACTTTGGCTGTCGCTTTTCCATATATCAAAGGCATATAAACGTACTTGTCTGTTGAATAAATGGCGAAGGAATGACACAAAATATCGTGTGACAGCATACCTGGGGAGAATGAAGGTAGTCGGCATTCACAATAACACACCACGTCATGCCAGTCCATTGGGGCAGAATTATTATACCCATTCTATTACAAAATGCAGACAACCAAAAACATTTTGAACTATGTCCTAAACCTTCAGAGACTTTAAAATTATATTATTGTGAATTCGGTTTCCAAGTTTTGATGAACAGGAAAAAAACAAACAACAACAACAACATTTGGAGAATGTCGAGACGCGAACCCATGTCCTGCTGGTTAGCGCAAAAGTTACAGTCCATTCAGCTACTTGGATGCTTGACGGGAAGCACACTTCGAGTTCAAGCCCTGGAGCTTGGAACACCAAGTGCTATGCCATTGCCACCTCGCGACTTTTCGAGCGTAATTTAGCCCCTTAAGACCCCTTAAACCTTTTTTGTGCGTTTTAATATTATTACTTAGGTGACAAAAGCTATTATGTATGTTATGTGAGTTGAACGTCACGTAGTTTGTGCCAAAATTTAAATAAAACATTTATTTAATGATTTGTGCGTTTTGGTTGTACGGATCCATGGTGGATAAGGCGTGTCTGTCATTTTTTGCAGCCAACCCGGCTCTAAGTACAAGAATCAGCTATTTTCTTTTTACCTGATATTTTTAATTTACTCACGTGACAGGCCTACAAAGGCGTCTACTGAATTGCATTGCTATGTGTACTCTAAGTTCCTAAAATCGGCTGCAAACCCGGAATTCGCTCCCCATAAACGAGTCGTATGTTTTTGAAGTATACTTTAGCAAGGAATAGGTTCTGTCCCTTAAACTGCTGTTCCTCTAAATGTTGCGCATTGGCCTCTCTAAGAACGTCAAGCAATACGTTTTAGTAAGCGCATAACTGGACTAAAGGGCACATGGCGTTTGATGGGTGGCCTACCTTCCGAAAATATAAGGAGCGGCTGACTCACCTGGTATTTTACATACATTTCTGGCACCCTCTTAAGGAGCGAACCGTTTCACCGTAAACTTTCCATAAGTGCTTAAAATTATCTTCCTAGATATTAAGTTTCAGCTTAACTAAAATATATCGGCTACTGTATCATACCTTGTACTTCCAGCATTCCTCAGACGGAATTAATCGGGGAACAGAGAAGACAATGTTCTATAAGCAATAACTCGATCATCAAACATTTTACAAATTTTCTCAAGGTAAGCTCGACAGTATGTGCAAAAGTAGAATTTGTGCAACTCCTGAATATAAGTTTTCCTCAATGTGCAAAAATTATCTGTGAAATTGAATTCATTGTTTATTATTTTCCAGAACCTATTGCTTTTTCATCTATATTAGTGCATCGTATTTCATTTTTCTATATTAGACAAGGTTCCCCGTCATACTACACATACACACTTGCAATTCCAAAGTTGTCACAAACTATATCGATTGTGCTTTTTCTGTAATTATGTTGTGTAACGTGAGTCTGACCCTGCAACCTCCAAACAACCGTAGTTCACGCAGAGACGTCTGTCTCGATCTACTGCTGGTCGGTTTTCCCTCACCACATCAAAGGAATGTTCCTGTTGCATTTCCCATACGTCTGGTCGCGTATAGACGTCGCTTCCTGAACTAGTGCAGCGCCCAAATGTTAGCGCAATTCGTCATCGGACCGGGACAGAAAACATTCCATCTTGAACAGGACTGAGAACGTGTGCTTAATGGATATATTGACTGTCCTTTAATATTATGCTAATATACTACATTATCATTATTAAAATAGTTGTGTTGACATCTAAATCCAAATATTTGGTGGCTGGAGACACAAAACAGAATTTATAAATGGAAGAAGGAAATAAAATTAAATGTTGGTGTGAAGTAGGATATTTAAAGGTTAAAATAAACAACGGTGGAAATATGATGAGATCAAACACAGAAATAATAATCGGAAATATGCAATTTCGACGCTATATAGAATTCTATGGGACAAAAATATTAGCAACAAAACAAAGAGGCGTATTTACAATAGTAATGTCAAAAGTATAGCTTATGGTGCTGATATATGGCCACTTACACACATTGAACAAATTAAATTACAGGCAACAGAAATGGACCTCCGGCGGAGAGCAGCGAGAATTTCTAGAAGAGATAAAACAAGAAACAACGTCGTTAGAAATTTGATGAGAGTAAAATCAACAATTTTGAATTAGATTGCGTTAAAACAATTGGAATGGTGTGGACATCTAAGAGGAATGCCTGAACATAGAATGCCGAAAAGTGTTTTGGAATGAGTACCACCAATAACTTGAAAGAATAATGTCGTACACATGAAAAGTGTATTATCTTAAATAGTTACACGGTAAACGGAAATTGTAATAAGACAGGAGCTGCGAGAGCAAGTTTCGACTACAAGAAAGGCTGTTAATTGCCTTTGGTACTATAACATTAAGAGCTCAACTGCCTCGCAATTTATTAAATAACGCTTCTAGCCTCTGCAGCAGCGATACTAGCACTAAGCTTTGGAACACCACACGTGTACAGGGTGCATAAAATAGTGAGTATTGTAACCTACAACCAAAATCACAGGGAAAAGACATTTAATAAAAACGGTTATTGTAAATAAATGTATTGAAACTTCTCCCACATTAAATCCTTTAAGGACACTCATAGCTGAAATTTGGGCAAAATTATCAAAAAACTGTTTTGAACCTTTAAATTCAATTATCTACTATGAAATTTTTCTCACGTCTATGTAGGGCTTCAACCTGTAACCAATTACATAACTAAGCACACACAGCCTAATGCTCTTAATTTACTTCCAATGGCGTCTACTCGAAATTGATTTTCTTTTTACACTTCTGCACATTAAAATGTGCCGTAGAGTGCAATTTTTAACCATTGCTCAAATTTTCAGCAGAAGCTCAGAGAAATTGAGTTTAAAAACTGATATATGGATTTTGCTACGCTTTTAAGTTGCTCAAGATCAGTATGCACTTAGTTAATTTAACCATTGAGTATAAATGTTTACGTAAGCGTATTTAAAGGTTTAAACGATTTTTCTGAAATAACCAGAAGAGTGATGGGATTTATGATTGCCAGTTTGTGTATTAGTATTTAAATAAAGTGGTATTTTTATTACATTATCAAAATTATTTTTTCTGCATCATTTGTAACACTTGAATAATTGGATGATACAAGTAAAATAAGAGTTTTTTTTCACAAAAGCTGTTAAAGATGTCTGTACAAAATATAAACCACGCTTTTAACTTCATTCTCGTAGACAGAATGTTCAAAAAATTTGGTTAAAATTTGGAAGATAACATGTTATATATGGTTTATCTTAAATAAAATATTCTCGAGCTGTGATGGCACCAATATATTGGGGACATTGGTTCTCAGTCGGGATTCAGCTTTATCCAGCTAATAATTGACTAAAATATGCCTTAATTCAAAACCAAGTTCAGTTGACACCTTCTGTATGTCGATATTCAAATATTCAACGGACCAACTCTCCCTATTGGCCCATTTCTGTATGATATAAGGTTGGCATCCAAGCTAGAGATGATATCTGGGGTATCAGTTGTTTGTGCAGTTCCAAAGGGAAACAAAAACCATGACCCCGTTACGGAGATGAAAGTGAGACAGCTTTCCTTTACAATACTTGCTCAATTCAAAAGCTGAACATATCTTGAAAGAGGAGACTCGTTCCAATAAATTTGTAAGAGAGACAATCAATAACATTAAATATTTTACCAAATGCTTAAATGTACAGTATTATAAATTATTGCTGCAGGAGACCAAATTATAATACATCAAATGTATAGGTCGTTGTGATAAATTGTAGTTTCGATATCTAATTCCAAAGGATAAAAAAGAGAAACAAAAATATTCTTTCTTTCTGTCATATGAGTCCATTTTCCTCCAAGACCAATTAAGAATTTTCTCCATATTACAGACTAAAACATGTTGTGGACCAACTTCAGCAGTTGCGTGATTATACATTATCTATAAATTATGTTGCACATTGGATAAACAAGTTTATTAACGTTTCGACCTTTAACCCTTGCAATGCGGAACATACACTCTATGACCACGACTCGTAACAAAATTTCTGAGCAATTTTGAAAAAAACTTTATTTGAAAATTGGGTCAGGTTTATAAATATCTTGTCATGTTTATATAGGTAATACTTAACATTGTTTAACTATTTCTTCTTTGCTTTTTATTCGAATCACATTAGAGATTATGCCAACACTTATTACGGAATTTATACTACCACCGTGGGGCAGAGGGAGGGGGAGGGGTACTTTATGACCACCACTGGTAGTAAAATGTCTGAGCAACTTCTAAAACAAATTTAATTAAAAAAACAGAGTATTATATTTTGTCATGTTTATAGAAGTAATATTTAACATTTTAACTACTTTTTTATTTTTTTACACGAATCAGGTTATACCGGCGGCGTGGTACTTTATAACCACAGTAGTATTTCATTGTATGTCAAAAAGACCAACAATGAAAACTTTGAAACAATTACGCTACTCAAAATATAAACAGCGATTGACAAGAACTAACTGCATGCCTTTAATCAAAAGAATTGAAAGACAAAATTTAAAAAATTACAGAAGGTCAGTATAAAGTACTCCCCCTTTTATATTGCTAGGTTTAGAGTAAAGCAAAATCCAAATAACGTATTTTTAAAAAATGTTAACCTATTGTGAACTGGCATAACTCGCATCCCTACCAGTGGCATTTCTTTAAATAAGCAGATAACCCTATATTCTGATCTCCATCTCACATTCTTTCGTTGTTTCTATGTTACCTAAATTGTGTGGACAATGAAGATTATCTGAAGTATTAAGCTTATGAACACTTGCACATTTTACAACAGCGAAAGTTAAGCAGAATATTTTGATTCGTTGTACCCTACGATCCAAACAGTCCCTCCTTTTATAAAGAAATTATCATAGCATAGAGCCTGATGTTTACACTGATGATATATACCAATTTGAATAACAATAGTTTCAGTCATTGAGTATTAATGTAACATTAACATATATAAAGGAAAATTAGGAATAAAACTTTGGGCTTAAGCTTTAGCATCAGTAATTTTCCCAAAATTATAAAAAGGAAGACATGGTCATTTTGGTTGCCATTTTATAACATACATAGATGAATAAAGAATACTATTTTTACTGGTCTTTTGTTGTTTGTATGCTCCGTCACACAATAAGCAGCAGGTTATACGTTGAAAACTCAATTTGAATTAATAATCACAAGCCATTGGTTTATGCCAGGTTCGCCTATCCTCCAAGGACTTCTATTAGCACAGGGTCACAGTGCACTCCGGAAACCCGCATCACACGGGGCTAGTGGGAGGAAAAAGTTAATGGCACCGGGGCTTCCGAAACGACAGGCCTGTTTTGTGTTATTAGTTATATCTATTTGGGTACGTGTATACTTCAAGCAAATATAATGATAGACTGCAAATATTGCTTTTAATTAACAAGGAGACAGACTAATAATAAATAGTAGGTAAAACGCCAATAAAGCGATGTCCTAAAAGCACATGTCTGCTGTTAACTAGAAAAACGGAAGATTGTAGAAGTATGTGCACTAATTTCAGTGGAAAAGACATGGTAATATTCTGTGCCTGAGTTTGGTGAGACAGAAACGATTAGAACTGCAGAGAAGTATATAACAGATATACGCAGTATATGCTCACTTAATCAAATAGCTTTCAGTGGCAAAACAGGAAATCAGCCAAAACAGCATGGACGCTAGGGCTTCCATTGTCAGGGCTTGGAGTTTTCAAAATAGCTGTAAGATTTAACGGAAATATTCGTGTAAGTGCTCAAGTATGTATTTCCCTGGTTTTTGCTGAACAACAATCAAATTTTGGGAAGGAACTGGAAGATAGGGTTGGATGACCTATCTGTGGCAGTTGATTTGACCCACATGCCACTACTTATTTGAAATACGAGTTGCCGTCAGCAATGATAAGTCAAGAGCAACAGCGTGAAAGAGAATACTTATGAATCTGAGTTTCATAACTCTCTGTAACAATGACCCTAAACGCTTTTATTCTTTCTCAGAAAGGTAACACCATAGCAGAATTTCCAATAACCCTTCCGAGTAAACTTACCATATTATTGAAGAAAGTGGCTTAATCCTCGAATTAATATGTGCACACTATTACGATATAGTTATTTGGTCTAAAAATATTGTTTCTTTTCGTGTACAGAACCATAACATGCTACAAGATGATCATGGAGGTGGGGTTAAAGCATGAACGATGTTGTGATGAGATTTGAGAGGGTTCAGGGAATTTTACTGAAGAGCGCAGCAAAAGAATATTTCCTGTGTGTAATCGTCTATTAAATAGTGAACAAGTTTGGTTTCAGATTTCTGCAAACCTCAACGTTTCTCTACAAAGGCAGTATAATTATCCTTATTCTGAAACACAGATCGCCAGGTTGAAGAATCATACATTTGGCAAAATAGAATTGTGCTACATATTATTGGACAGCAAGACAAACTGTCTAAATGCTGTTGTAAATTTTAAGGTGATCTAGTAATTGCATTTTCTATTCTTCAGCGTATTTTGTGGTCAATGATGGCCAACTCAATGCGTGTTTGAAATATAACGCCTGATATCTTCATCTGGAAAGAAAAGCGTTAATTTGACTCATTCACAGCATATTAATTGAAATGCTCAGTATCTCATGACTGAATATCTATTAAATCAATCAGCTTAAGCCCCTATGCTAAATAGTGATACCGTGGGGTGTCGCTGACCTGTCATTTTAAATAATTTAGCTATTGTAAGGAACTGTATTTTCAAACCCTCACTAATTAGAGGGCTTTTTTGTGTGTATCTTCTGTCTTGATTTCATTGCATTGATTTAAATTTTAACTTATCTACCTAGACCAAGAGAGAAGGCTCCGCGAGGAAGTAGGCATAGTGTTTGACGCAAAATTTTGATTTCAGCGGAAATAAGTGCCGGCCAACAAAATAGAAAAAACAAAATGATTATTGAAAATTATCTTGCGTGAGTGTGGACAACAAGACTAAGAGAAGTATCTGATAACCTCGGTTGGTATTTAAGTCCAGTGCCTTCCAAAGATACCACACAAATATTTTCAACAAAACATTCTCCAACCTTTTGCATAGAAAGGTTTTCGTTGGTTTTTATTTTCTCCAAAGTTGCTCTAATGTTGATTAAAATGGCATATACCTACTGAAAATATTTACTTCAGAAACAAAATACGTATCTTGAATGTTGTAGGAATAGCCTCTGAAGCTTTTCTATATTTTTAATAATAAGTAAACAATAAGGGATAGACAAAAACTTACTATAGAAAAAGTTTGGTTCCTTAAGACGCACATTATATTTAAAATAACATTTTGTTGCATCAACCATTTCCGAAACAATCACTTGTAAGTGGTATGCACTCTTTCAATATGTACATTGTCATATTTGAAGTGACCACCATTCAGTTGTTTCTTGCGATGTCCTGGAAAGTGTATGGAACTTCAAAGCCTGCTTAAAACAACCCGCTTTTGAACATTTGACTGCCGCTTGGGGTTCCTGTATCCCATTTGTACCTCCAACGAAATGTGTAATAAAACTTTTTATGCAAATATTTATCTGGATTAACATGAATTGGATGGATAAGTAATGTTCTGGAAGAACAGTTTATAGAAACTATGTGATACTCAAATATAGTGGGTAGAGAAAGGAATTTGTAGGTAGCACATCAGATATTTTTCCTTTTGATTAAATTATGCTGACAGTATGTAAACACTTCGACACACGTTCAAAATATAATCACAAACATCACTTAAAGGAATGTACAATGGCATACAGTGAGTGTATGGATACGTTCCGATGCTTCTGGTTTCCTATGGTGTTTTTCTTTGTGTAATGTTGGCAGAAACTCCATATCATCTGATCTACAACAGTCTGGGTGAGACAGTCTCTTGCAGATTTGAATTCGAGTCCGACACATAGGTCTTAGCTTATCAAAGAAGACAAGCCTTGGCTGAGTGGCGAAAAAGAGAAGTTCTGAAAAGCTTCATCTGATTTGCTGGAAGGCACTTCCCAACGACGCTGCACACCAGCCGGTGGTGGAGTCTGTCTTGTTGGTGTCAAACTCCAGCTCTTCACCCTATGAACACAGGTCGACTTAGGGCTCAGGAGCGGAGGAAGTTGGGAGAGGGTAAAGGAAACATTAAGAGCAGTGCTAGAACCAGATAAGGGCTGGGAGCTGAGAGTAACAGTGTATTTCATTACCAACCTAAACCACCGCGCATTATATCGGCACAATTCCATGCACTTGAGTGTAGATATAAATGATTCTCGCCATAACTCTTTTAACTAATATTACTTTACTTCTGCTTTCCGTGGTGTTTCCGAAACTTGAAGTTTTGACTGAGTGATACCTTCTGTTCAGTCAAAAGAGTTATTTTTCCAAAATGTTGTTTTCTACTTTGTGATTATTCAAACATAGATTTGAAAACTTTTCATTCAACTATGGCTTTTAAATGCATTATAAACATTATGAATTCTATTGGAAATAGGGTACCAACCAAACCAGTCGAAAAGGTATCCGGAATTTATCTTGCCCTTACTTAGAGTATATCGTTTAAAAAGTTTGAGACAGCAATGCTGAATGCAGTCACAGGGTTTCTGTATGTCAATACAGTGAAAACGTATTACGAAAGTGTTAATGCGGGATTTATTCTGTGTGGATTAATAGATGATGTCCTGAACTAACTCGTAACTTGAGGAAGTGTGAAACTGAAATCCTGCAATAAACTATCCCGAGATTGGATGAAGATCAGGAGTGGGAAGTGCGAAAGCAATAATGGAGGTGATAGTGTATATCATAGGAGAAAGTCTAACTACGACATTGTTCCAGATTGCAAAATGGGTTGAAGCTCTTGTAAGCCTGAGGTCATTTGGAATGACCTAACTACGTGAATAATATTCCCCTTCTTCTTCCCTTTAGCAACTCGTAGCAACTGAGCCAAGGCTCGCCTACTAATTCCAGGAAATTAACGGAGTAAGCCCGGGATTTCCACGATTCTCCTACGGTGCCGATGAGGGGATGAGAAGGAATTATTGGCGGGATGGATCTTGAGAGGAAGGGGGCTTCGTGCTCTGATTCTGCACCAGAGCTTAATGACATAGCCTTGATCAACACAATCTTTCTTGCTGCTCAGTAACATATGTTCTTTCTTTTTGGTTCTCATTTTACTGCCTTTCTATCCAGAATTCTTACTAGGTTTAGATGTGATCGATGGTTCACATCAATACTTCTCTATCATTAAATGGAAGACCTAATACTTTTAAGAAAAAATATTTTTAGTCCTATTCACATGGAATCTAGTATAAAGGATAACGAATCTTTGTTCCTTCAGTAATGCCAAATTACTTTAATTAGTATCACATTTTACTTTTAAACGCAGTATCAAATTTATGCCTCATGATATCTGATATTTACACATAAGATGAATCAAATGCTTATTCTACATTATTCAATCATTTTGTCTTTAAAAGCCTTGCTTGAAATTCCATAATACGAGTCAGTTCATTGACTTTGAAATACAGTAAATTGAATTTTTTTCGGAAATGCGTATTGGCTAAGTTTAACCTTTGTTGTTATAAACTTAAGCTACAATGGGTTGTTGAAAATATTTGTTACAACGGCATAATCATCGGTAATTAGTGTAACACAAATCTGTCTCTAATTATCCTTATTTTAATAAGGTTTGGAAGTAGCCTTTCTGCCTTCCAACTCGAGTTCAAATCCCTGTCAGGGTGAGTTTTGTGGTTGAGATCATATTTCGGGGTTTTCCCTAATTCTGCTGAGGCAAATACCTACTAACTGAACCCGGAGCTCATTTGAGCACCATGTTTCACTTCATACATAGTCCCTGCCGCCTGAGTTGCTGAAAAGAAGGGCTAACCTTTTAGAAAAGAGTAAGTTCCATTGCATTTTGCTTCGAGTATTATGAACATCCATTGAATGTTTTAATATTTTGGAATGAAGACATTGAGACAAATGACAAGTCACGTTGCCAAATCTCTCTTAGAATTTAAACTTTGGATGACATTTTAACATTAAATTGTGACTAAATTCATTCATTACAGCATTGTTTACACATTACTTGAGCGACAGTTAGTGAAAGAATAAGCCACTTATATCAATTCGCCAAGGAGCTAGATGGCTGAAAATGTTTTACACTTTTTTTTTCAGCGAAACTGTTCTCTATTAACTACAATTGTGTTGGACACATGTCTTATACTCATTATGTAGATTCTCTGGTTAATGTATGGCCCATGCAGGACCTTCCACCCGGTATATACGCCAATGAATACTTACCAGAACATGTTTAGTGCATTATGTTTGCTCTGTCTGTACATCCTATTTATGCCAGAGATAGTGTGAGATTCAACACAAACTCGGACTCATCCCTTGGATCCTAAGTACCGAGACATCACCTCGGTAGCGTGATGGTTAGCGTGCCAGCCTCACGTTCAAGAGGTCGCGTGTTCGAATTTAGCTTAGGTTGAGTTATTCGGGTAAGGTTTCCTCTGAGGTTTTCCTTTACCCTGAGAAGACGAATGTCGGGTAACTTAAAGCTCCATCGACCTCGGGCTTATTTGAGCATCACTTCACCCGTTTCATTCATTCACCGTCCGATATGACATTACGTTGGAGGACGTTAATTTAAAAAAAAAAAAGGCATCAACTTGTTTTGAAACATTCGGAACTATGTGCAGCGCATTTTGAATAATGCACTGAGAGATATGTAAAATACCTTATGAGGTGCAATATTCATGGGGAGAATACATATGACTCGAATAATTAATTAAAAAATATTTCATTATCATTAGATCGAGAATGGGTAAAATTATTTTAATGAAATCAATTATTTATAAAACAATTTTAAAAATTGGGCATTAAACTATTATATGATAAAATAATTTAGTTAAGTTAAGAAGCTTATGCAGTTTATATATTTCAAACTTCCCATTCGTGAATACGTTCAACTAAGTATTTCTACGATTTTTTAATAGAAATACGCATTTGAAGTACAGCACTCAAATATCGACTGGGATTCTGAGGCATCCCCCATCGGGATTCAGCGTGACAAGTACGCACTTGTATGTAACAGCTACTTGTATTGAACTCTGAACGCATTATTACACCATTACCTTGTGGAAGAGCAGTGACTGTTACATGCAAGTACTGTCAACTTAATATTAATTTGTTCTGTCAGTCAAAAGACTCTTCCACATGAACAAAAACTAAATTACTAGCAGATTCAAGACAGAAACTGGAAAGAGAGGAATGTAAACACCCATTGAAATGGCTTCAAAAGCATTAACACAGCGAAGAGTTTCCTTGGTGAAGATTTATTTTTAAATAAAGTTCAACTAAACATGAGATGGGTATAGTTATTATGGCCCATTTCAGTATTCAGGTATGCAGTAAATATAAAAGAAAATATCTCAAACTGAAATTTTTGTGCGGAGTGACCAAAATGACAATAAAAGGATGAGCATGTGCAAAAGCTTCATAGACTAAAACATTGTCATAATCTGTAAGATATACTCTAAGCCGTAGCAACGGAATTATATTCAATATAAAAGCACGGAATGAAATATGAGTTTCATGTGCTATTCTGTCACGAATTAAAATTTAAGAAATATTGTTGCCCATTGCATTAAAATTGTAAACTATAAGTTATTGCAAATATATGTATATATATATCTTATCAAAACCGTGATATTAGCAGAATATTGTTACATAAATGTTTTAAATCAAGAGACAAATTTGTGTACTAGATTAATGTTTCGAGTTGCTGTGTTTCTGTACATTGAGTTTAACACTAAAAACGTTTTTAATTTCCCTTTCAGGCATTGCATTAAGCCCAGAAGCTTTGGGGTAGCTTAGCAAATCCAGTAAAATACAATTGTGTATATTTGTTTTATAAGGAGTTAATTGTGACTGATACAAAATATGTGGTTTAAAAATGGTTTAGTCTGTTAGCTTTAATTAGTTTGGAAGTTCTAGAAAGGCAAGGCACACTTGAAACTGCCTCCATAGAGGAACTGCCAACGATATGGAAAGCAGTGACGCTACACCTTTGTTAAATCTTAGCAATCTCGCGCGTCACTGCCTTGGAAAATACCATCTCGATTACTTGAGTGCTTCTCATCCAATGCCCGTTGGTGCGGGTATCCAATCATAAGCATAAGTTGAAGCTGGAGATCTTAGTTTTCCCTCGTGTTTTAAAATCGCCATAGAAATAGGGATATAGCCAGGAAGATCGTTCTTTGTATGACTAATTAAAATTGGCTTAGAAGTGCGTACCTTCAATAAGCAAGCACATTATTAAAACGTTATTGGAGCTTTCACGTACTCGCACACACTGCCCAACTGGATTAACACACACACACACACACACACACACACACACACACACACACACACACACACACACACACACACACACACACACACACACACACACACACACACACACACACACACACACACACACACACACACACACACACACACACACACACACACACACACACACACACACACACACACACACACACACACACACACACACACACACACACACACACACACACACACACACACACACACACACACACACACACACACACACACACACACACACACACACACACACACACACACACACACACACACACACACACACACACACACACACACACACACACACACACACACACACACACACACACACACACACACACACACACACACACACACACACACACACACACACACACACACACACACACACACACACACACACACACACACACACACACACACACACACACACACACACACACACACACACACACACACACACACACACACACACACACACACACACACACACACACACACACACACACACACACACACACACACACACACACACACACACACACACACACACACACACACACACACACACACACACACACACACACACACACACACACACACACACACACACACACACACACACACACACACACACACACACACACACACACACACACACACACACACACACACACACACACACACACACACACACACACACACACACACACACACACACACACACACACACACACACACACACACACACACACACACACACACACACACACACACACACACACACACACACACACACACACACACACACACACACACACACACACACACACACACACACACACACACACACACACACACACACACACACACACACACACACACACACACACACACACACACACACACACACACACACACACACACACACACACACACACACACACACACACACACACACACACACACACACACACACACACACACACACACACACACACACACACACACACACACACACACACACACACACACACACACACACACACACACACACACACACACACACACACACACAATGCTTTTGCACCGACTCTCATGCACATGACCCTCCGTTATGTTAGCAAATATTAAAACCTAACCCCGTGTCACAACAGGCCATCCGGGCGAAGGCCTACCGCCCGACCGCTGCATCCCCCGGCTTTGCCCACCACAGGCGTCATGAGTGTGGTGCAGTAACGGAGGTGGGACATAGCTCCTCAATTGCTTCTCAGGGACTTAACGAGGGTGAGTGCACCCCGGACCAGATTTCCAAGTGGGAGAAAATCCCTACGCCGGTACTAGGGACCAAACCCGGGTCCACCCTCGGTAGCAGTAACGCTATCACCGCGCTAAAGGGACGATCAAGTAGCAGATATTATCTTGGTATAAAATGTAAACTGTGTAAAATCCATGACATGCTAAGCGTAATAATACGGTACATCATTACTAGCAGAAATTGAACAGAAACTTGTGGCGTAAAATATTGAATGAAATACACAAATTTTAGTTCTAATGCATTCATTAAAACAAGAGATAACTTCTAAGCTTTAAGGAAAGGACCAATTAATACCCTTTCATCTTATTTTACCATTTGTCAATGAGATAAGATGTGTACATTTCAGACATTTTCACAATGCCACTTCCATTTATTCCACAAAATTGCCAACCGAACACTCGCTCGGGCGTGGTGGCTACAGTTGCACAGCGCACAGGCCTGCCAGTGAGTTAGTCGTTGTGCAGAATGGGTGTCTTGGTGATCATTCGCCAGTATAGGCTTTCAAGCTTACTCCGAATCCCTTATATCAGATTTCTCCAAAACTGCACCCGCGAATTCATCACCGAATGAGGGGAAGACAATTTGTACTATGGTGTAGTGTTTTCAGAACCCTCTCCCTTTCACTTATTCCTTAAAAGACAATGGGCAGACATTAGTCGTAGACCATAGACTATCCACCTGTTTACCAATTCAAGGTTAAGTTTTCTTCCTTTCTGCTTCTGGTGATATTTTAATCGTCCGTGATTCCTGAAATACTAAACGTGTTTCATTACTAAATAAATTGTTTGTTTGGTAACAACGCTGTCAGTTGTCAGGATCATATCAGCGCTGCCACTGTGCCGTAATTTCGTCCTGCAGGAGTTCTTTTACATACCAGTAAATCCACTGACGTGTGGCTTCACCTTTAAGCATACTTAAAAACCATGTGTCTAAGCCGGATTCGAACTCGCGACCGTAATATCACTAAGCCAGCATCTAACCAACTGAGCCACACAGACTGAATTCTCGCTTTTCATTATACGAACTAATGACAAAATACTCCGATTTTTTTTATTCCAACGGAATATAAGAAGAGCTGGCCATCATTGTATACACTTTATACCGATCCCAGAATTGTTTATATCAAATTGATTCCTTAATAACAGCCCTTCGCGGGTCAAGACTTACCGCTCGGCTGCCCACTATAGGCGCCATGAGTGGGGTGCAGAACTGGAGGGTGGAACGTGGTCAGTGCCCAGATCCCTCCCGGCCGGTTATGTATTCTTTTTAAGTAGCTCCTCAATTGGCCCCTCAGGGACCTAGCAAGGCTGAGTGCACCCTGTGCCAGACCTCCCAGTGGGGGAAAAATCCCCGCTCCACCTGTACCGGGGATCAAACCCAGGACCTCCGTGGCACAGGCAGGCGCACAACCACTGCACTACTGATGTGCTCTTTTCTGATACTACCTGCGACACTTGGTTGAGAAGATTAAGACTTACACAGATCCGCCATGTTTTTATCTTGCAAAAGAATATCTATTATAGCAGTTAAGAATGTGCTGTACGGTTAACACTGTGGCAGATTTCACAGTTTGTAATAGGATTTTGGAGAGGGAAAATATATCATTTGCATATTGCGAATTCGTAACCTGATGAATTTTACTCTATTATTATTCAGCGTATCGCTCTCCCAAATTTTGAATTCTCTCGAAATACAAGCCAGAGGGTGTCAGATTGCAACACAAATTAAACGTAAATTATAATATCAAACACTGAATTTTGACATTAATGATTGCTGAATTCTCTGTTTCGTTCTCCTTTTTGTGCGAATAATTAACTGCAGCGTAGGCTATTAAGTATCTATGTATGTAATGCGTCGCAATTTTGTTATTCTACCTATGCGCCGGGAATCTACTTTATTGTCTTTTCTCTCTTCCTGTCATCATTTGTGGTGTCTAATTAACTCTCGCCATATCTAAATGTACAAAGGTGAATAAATCAATAAAATAGTGTATGGTGTTAAATGTAACTTGACGTGTGAATTATGAACTTCTATATTTTAAGTTCTGTTATCAGTTAAGCTCACGTTATCTCATCCAGGGCCAGATTTCGATGACTAAATATGTTTGTAAAATAGCATATAAAATACATAATGTTTACAAAAGATAACCTAAAACAGAGATTTATTAAAATTATTAAAATTAGTACACAGAAGGCTATAAATTAATTTATATATGTGTGTAACTGTTAAAAGGGCATATATCTGAAAAGAAAATTAAGAAAATTATTTTTAAAGTAATTCTTAAAACCTGTAGCATTAACTATTACGAGTCAATAGATTATATAAAATTCATAATGAATGAAAAACTTAACGAATGATAAACTTCACAGTTTATGTCACGATATAAGGTTAAGATTAAAAGCAACCTTGCTATAGGCACTCATTAACTTAAAAATCTGATATGCTATTCACATGACTTTTCTACTCCTTTGCCAACTATTTTACCGTTGTGGAAGCTTTGTTTAGTTTTCTACACTTCAGTCTTGGTGAGGAGATAAGGGTTCTGCTTCTTTATTATTCTGTCACACATCTGTTCCTTTATCTCACAACTAAACCTCTATAGGGCTGAGATTTTAATATAAATACTAATAGCTAACTTGCTATATAAGAACTAAATCGCAAAATTTTCTAAGCAAGCAAACAACCTTTTATCCTTAACAACGAAATTGCGACTTCACTTGTTCCTCGAAACGATATTAAGCTTGTCATAAGGCAAGCTTCCAGCCTAAACGAATTTTTACACGATTCTTTATAATCCAAGTGTGTTTGGCTGGGTATTTCAACCTGATTGCAAACTCTTATTCCTCTATCTTCTTCACGGTAGCCCAGATAAACTACCTTATCGCTAATTTTGGGGAATATGACAATATAGTAGGCTTGAGCGATAGTCAATCTTTTAAACCTGGTCTCTATATGAAGGCTTTAAAATTCCGTTCTGTTTGGACGGCCAAGAGATAAAAAAGAAGAACAACCTTCCCTTTGCGAAAAGTTTTATTATTACAAAAGAGATACAAATATCAATGAATTTTCCTGAAATGCTTTGCTCAAAAAATGCACTTGGATATAAAATGTTTTAATATTTTGTATAGTAAGATTTGGTCTATTTCTTACGGTTTACAATTTATGCAAAAGTCATCTAGAGTAAACAGGATTACATGGGCTATAGCCAGAAAATTCAAAATATACATTTCATTAGCCATTAAATATCTTAAGCGTGAAGGCATTTTAATCAAGTTCGTTAATCATTTCTGAGAAAATAAATATTTTCGATAATTTTTTCATGTAAGGGATAGTTCATGGTAAAGGGATTTTCTTCAAAATCTTCGTGTCACATCCTTGGAAGATGTGAAAGTTAAATGGCAACTTTTGTTTTTAACTGACTTTTCGTTACAGACACACCCACCTACCCACCCACACACACATATACTCACGCACGCACACACAGACACACACACACATACAAACACACACACCCGCGCGTACTTTTCTCTAAAAATGTTTTTCTTTACTCAGGGAGCCTCAAAAGTATATTTTCGGTGAAATGTCAACATCGAAATTTTGGGTTAAATACAATACTTCCCGTAATACGAATGTAGTAGAGAAGGTAAAAAAGGGGAAATTGACCTGTCTCATCTCTACTTTGTGATATGAATTCATAATTTATTGATACCTATTCCCTTGACAATAGCCAACCCATTCCAGACTAACCATTAAATAGTAATGTGATCTTTTTCCCAAGAGTGCGATTAAATAATGTAAAACTTGGTGGTTTCCCTGGTTTAACTTGCAAGTTGAACGTAAGCTGTTTAAAAATGTATTCTTATATACCATATTAATCATAGAAAACTCTTTATACACTCAGTATCTCGTAAATCCAAGATAAATAAAGACGCAAAGTGCAAGAAAATTACAAAATAACTATGTAAAGTCGAAAAAATGTGCAAAAATATAAAATGACATAAACTAACCAAAAATGACCCAAGAAATACCCATTCTCATAATCCGGAACCCATGATAAGGATTTATCTACACATTAGTAATGTCTATAATCAAATACTTAAAACGTAGGATTTCATCCGAATCTGGGACACTTTTCTCTACGTATTTATCGGTGCGCTGCAATGCTGTTTGAGAACTAAATAAAAACATTCATCTCTCTAGGGTATGAGAGTTTATGAAAGTGCATTTTAAAGCCCGCTAAATTTATGGGAGAATGGGCACAAATCATGAACCACAGAAAATAGTGTGTAAGAATACGTAAATCTCTAAGGGACTATTCCTTTTGAAGTATAAAGCTTTGCAGTGGTTTTATATTATGTTTTATTTAACACGATTTTTTTCTTATGGCTTTTACACACATGCATATACACTCCCACACACACCTCTATTCCTTTCTCTATTAAGTTTAACACCCTTAAACCAAAAGACGATGAATACAAAAAAGAAATGAAAGCGAAGTAAGCTCAAGAATATAAGCTCTGAAGCTATTTGACATATATACTAAGGACAAAATTCTTGAATAAACCTTCAGCATGCTAATATCCACAAATGCTATGCCTTTATGGGCTAGGGTTGGTGTCGAAGGACTAAAATCTTACTTATCCCCACTTTTGTTGTTCCGTTTGCATCTTGTGCTAGTAGCTCATATCCAATGAGCACAGTGGCGTCGCCGAGAAGTCCAGCCAACAGGAAACCATGACATTAAGAGCAATAAGAAAGGGGGATGTCAGGAATAACACAAAATAGCATGCCAGTGTTGGGCGGCTGAGTATAAAGTTTCCCTTAGAAACCAGAGAGCATCACTATTTATTAAATAATGCTTGGGTACCAAACAATACATAAAAATCGGTAAAGCATGTCGAATATTTATCCCACTTTAGTTTTATAAATAAGAAGCCGTACAAAACGTTTCCGGACCTAGTTTACAAACAAAATTTGATTCCATGGTTCCGCTTAACTACCACTGAGCCTTGCACCGTATATTTATTTCCACGCTATATATCAAATTTCACAGTAATTGTTTGAGCCTTTTTTTTAAATGTAAACATACTATTCTTCACAAAAGTAAATATCCAACTTCAGTGAGACCTGTGCGAATGGTCGCCTAATTCCCAGGCGTACGTCCTGCGGAATAGAATACCTAAATGAGGAGCTTTATTAGAAATAGATTCCACTATTTTGTATAATTTCATATTTCGCCGCATTATATAAATAATGATGCTCCCGTTAAGAAAGACAAAAGAGAAGGAGAAATAAAAAAGAAATGTTAACTTGGACTCGAACTACGTTAGCCCACTACTGTTAATTTGAACGAACATGCCTTACCCAGTCCCACTATAGCGAATACACGAAGTTGATCTAAGTGATTAAACTCACGTCTGTAAGTTTAGCACCCAAGACTGTAATCATTTTTAGTTCTAGTTCACAACTTAATAGAAACACCATAAGAAAATGTTTTCTGCAGGTACACTGAAGTTGAATCTGTAGTGTTTGCCCGTTAATGTAGAAGTATTGTTGAAATATTGCTTTTGAAAACTGCGAGATGAGTTGCGAGGTGACATGGCTGCTATGTCCTCCGAACAGCAAGGAAAGCATATGACTAATTTAATTCCCATGCCATTTATGCAAATACGCCTGAGAATTAGGTGACCCTTCACGCACGTCTCACCGAAGATGGGTATTTACTTTTGAGAAAGATAGTACCTTAGGGATTACAAAGCAAACCTTAAAAACCGCAAATCTGGTTACTAAATCGAAAACACCAGGGAACGCGATGATAATAAAATCCGGATCAAATTCTTCAACCCTGCATTCACCTAACGACCAAGGTAAACCGTGGAAAAGCCTTCAGTCAGGTTGGTCCCGTGGGTTTTCGTCCGGGACTTCCGGAGTGAGAGTCGCACATGATACCGCGGCGTCATCTCCCTCGGTAGCCGTGGAAAAAAATTCAAAATAGTTTCCTGAGTGCATATCAATATTAGCGAAGAATACTACTTAGATTTTCCTATTTATTTAAAGTGACGAAAAGCCTGTCTTTGTTATTAGAACTTTGGCAAGTTGAATGCTATGACGTTATCCCCAAGTACAGAGGTGCTTTGTTTGAAGCAAATCTGCATCAATAATTCGGAGTATGCACAGAAGGACTGATAAGCCACAATACAACACTGCGTCTCGTTCATTACATGCAGTGCTATGAATAACGTGACACAGTACAGCTGCAGTGGAATGCTTTAACATCAGATGAAATACTAATGATCATTGTAGTAATTATATATACTATATAATACTAATTATAATATATTTTTCACAACTAATCAGTTATTTATCCGTCTCATTAGATAACGCCATAATTGTATTGCAGGTACTACACAAAAATTTCTCTCCAAAAGACACGTGGCAATTTTGAAACTATACTTATTTTAAAGAAGTTAATCATTATTTACAATTCTTCTAGAATTATAAACACAAAATAATCGAATTTATAGAAAATTCGTTCCCAATGAAGACTTCAAAGGCTATTTCCAGAACGCTCAAGTGCTATATATTATTTGTGGCGTAACAATTTAAATATGCGATAATTTAATGATAACTATTAAAACCTTGTGGAACTTTTGATTTAACAAATCCCCATACAAAAAATTCCAATAGATTAAGGTCCGGGGATCTTGCTGCCCATGGTCTACAGCCTCCTCGTCACATTCATGGTTGGGAAACACTTCGTTCAATCAGTCTCTGCCATTATCGCGTAGTGGCATTCGGCACCATCATGTTGGTAAACAACAGTGTCTAAGATACCACCTTGTTCCATTTGTGGCTGCAGAAATTCTGTCAGCGTATCCAAGTGACAGCCACCATTCTCTCTGAAAAAGAATTGTCCATATCTTTGACTGCGTGATTTCCAACCACACATTAGTCTTCGGACTGTCTCTGATATATATTCAGTGAAATCAGTTGGAGGTTTGTCAGCCCAAATGCGACACTTATGTCGGTTGACGTGTCAACTTACATGGAATGTTGCGTCATTACTAAACAACACGTGTGACATTAAATCTCCAGTCTTCACGCAATCCAACACATCTATGTACATCGCCATGCATTTCGCTAAGTGCTCGTCATGGAGTTGTAACACTTGCAAATGATATGCACACTTCTTCAAGGTGGATTTCAGAACTTTGAATACTGATGATTTTAGATTTGCAGTTGACGTGAGAGACAACGTTCAGATTTAGGACTCCGTTCCATTGACCCCGTGTTGCATCAATGTCAGCAGCTGTGGAAGGTCCACCTCGTCGAGACTCGTCAGCAACAGACTATTCGTTGAAACTTAGTTAACAGTTTCTATATGTTTTTATTCGTTTGTCCATCCTTTCTAAATTTTCGTTGAAACCGTCGTCGCAGTTCATCGCACGGAAAAAATCTGTAGACGCCGTGTAATAACAGAAATACGTTCAGGAATAGTCAACATTCTCCTCAGTGATCAACCTGCAACCTCAAATAAGAAATACTCGTAGTTACTTATTTTATTTATTCGACATTTGTGTTATACTGCCCCCTCTCTGTTCCTCTCTCTTTTTGTCTCTCTCTCTCTGTCTCTCTCTCACACACACACACACACACACACACACTCTCTCTCTCTCTCTCTCTCTCTCTCTCTCTCTCTCTCTCTCTCTCTCTCTGTCATACACCCTTTCGTAGACAGTGACACCCATTTACACCCATTTTCTGCAGTCAAGTGATCACAAAATATGCATTTCCGGTGAAATCTCTGTATTGAATGTTTGGTTGAAATGTGACAGCTCGTTTACAAACTAGGTACGTGGTCGAGGAAGTATATTTGGTTTATTTGGCTGCTATAATTTTATGTACGATTATTTCATTTTGTGACTGAAAACTATGCGAGATTACCAGATGAACAAACTGATGCCACATAACACTATTCAAACTCAGATAACCACATCGACTAAAGCTCCGATAAATACTACATTTAATATACCTGGAAACATTTTTATTATTGGCAGTTACTAAATGCTTTGTGGAATTCTATTGCTTTCTGGCTTTAATTAAATAGTGATTGGAGATTTGTTATCCGTATCTTCTGAATGACGTATTGGCACCTGCCAAATAGCCTTTTTGTGTGGTATGTAATGCAAAAGAATGCGATATTATTCAATAAAATTAAACAATTCTTAACAAAAGTTGTTTTCATATTTAGCGACTGCACATTAACAATCCTGACACAAATAAAAAGCATATAAAATATTAATAATAGAAAAAATCTCCTAATATGCTCTTTTTCCGAACAAAAATATTCAAGACTTCCTAGTAACTTAGTTTCATAACCTGAAATAAATAATAAGAATTGTTTTTTAAGAAAAAAGCTTCAATGACTTCCCGCATTTGCAGGTTATAATGATGAAGAGGGGGTAAAATACAGTTGAAATGCGTTTTTAAACAAATTATATACTCGGAACTGTTGCGAATATATTAAATTATGCGGGGAATAACATTTTGCACAACGTCGATTTTAGATAATTTTTGTGTGAGTAAACATTCAACATCAGAATAAGCTAAATGTGTTTGAATTGTTATATAAGTGATCTCTTAAAATTGTCAAGGATTCATGCATTGCAGTAATGACTGAACATAAATCTGAAAAGCATTTATTTCTAAGGTACAAGAAAAATTGAGGGTTACAAAAATTGCTCGAAGTGACTTCCTTCTACTTCCATGCATACCCTAAGCCTACGTTCCACGCCGTCGCGTACTCAGTTGCAAATTCTTGGAATATTTGTATTTGATCAAATGCATGCGCTCTCTCAATGTAAATGTTTAGAACAGAATTCGCATAAACCAGAAGCTTTAAATTGTCTCCAGATGTAGAAACCCATTTAATTCAAATCAGGAGATCAAGTAGGCCATTTAATGAATCCCCCTCTATGAATCCATCTTTGCGATAATTTGTCATTTTGAAAATTAAGTACTATCCCTCTGAAATGAAGAAAGAAAACGCACCAACAAGGTGATCATGGACCTGTCCTATGTATCCATGACGAGGAACATATCTCAGACCGATCGCTCAGAAACCATTGACTCTACTCAGTTCAAACCTATTGTCCATTACTTCATCAGCATGAACAATCGTGCGTTACATTGGTGGCCGAAAACGCACTTCTGGGTGTGAATTTTATTTAGTGTCTGACAAGCTTGTAAACCTAACTGACCTGCACATAAAATATATTTTTCAATATACTTTATGTAATTGGCAGTTCTGCGCAGTTACTAACGGAAACTATAAGAGCTATGTATTTGTAGTACTAAACTGTGTGTTTAGTTCCACATTATTTTGACTTATTTCTTCCTGTTGAAATTCTAAAATATAATTTTGCAGCGCTTATTTTCCAAACGTTTCCCACAATACACATGGAAAAATTTGATAATCGAATATTTCAAATTATAACAGAATGGAGCACAAATATTGAAGTATAGATGACCTTAGGATATTTATGTCATACTGTGTTGCGCATAAATGTCTTAGGATTGTTCAGTCAATGCGCAAGGAGTAAGTTAGCAAGGTTTCGTTTAGTGCATCTTGACTTATTCTCACAGCCATCCTAGCACAACCCCAATAAAACAACGTACCATATTCAGATGTTTATGCCATTATGCAAAGATTAGTATATCTGCATATGTCCTTAACATAACATTCGTAAGAGAAACGTAAATAACAATTTGCATCCTTGCTGTATCTTGTTGGCTTTACCAAGCTTCCATAAATATCGTACATGCGCACCATAAGTTTCTCCAGCGAGCAGAAACAGGATTCCCCATCACTATTTTCGTGATGAATGATTTATAGTTTATACCTTTTACGAGCCTTTCTATAACATTCCATCTCAAATATATTTGTTACGAATAGACAATATTCTTCTGCTCCTTCCTTACTACATTAATAGAAATATTGTAATCCACCCAAGGATTTGGTGTCAAGTTTCACCGGAAATACGTGTTTTGAGGCCTTCTGAATCCCCCCAAAAAGAATATTTTTAGCATAATAGCTCTATGTGTGTGTCTG
The DNA here is from genome assembly GCA_030765045.1 of Tenodera sinensis. Classification (NCBI taxonomy): domain Eukaryota; kingdom Metazoa; phylum Arthropoda; class Insecta; order Mantodea; family Mantidae; genus Tenodera; species Tenodera sinensis. Next base: position 65,468,356 of record CM060964.1, read on the forward strand.
TCAGTGTGTATCTGAGAACAACATAATTCGTGAACGAAAAGTTAGCTAAGTACCAAAGTTGGTATTTAAATTGAATTTCTTTCAAGGATGGCATACAACTATTTTCTAGAAAATCCCCAACCCCAAGCTACCCAACATTTTTGTTGCTTTTGTTTTATCAAAATCCCTCTAACAATTCTGTTTAAAGTATATATTTTAACCTATTTGAATTAAAAATAAAATGCACGTCTATAATTTTCCGGATGTAGTCTGTGGAATCATCTTCATCTGAATAGCCTTTGAATAATTAACAAACCTTTAACATATGGACAAAATCTTACTGTACCAAACACGTAGATGTGGTTAAAGCAGATGATTCATATTACATAATTATTGTGTCATTAACTATTTCCGGGATAGTTTTTATTATTATTCTGAACTTCGGAATACATTCTATTACTACAACCCGCTATTTTTGTTTCGTGTTCATTCAAAGGAAGTGGAATTTTATAGACAAAATCCCTTTTAAAAAACTGAACCTCGCTTTGTCCTACTGCGTTTTTCTTATACCTATAATGAAATGAGAAAATGTATAATGAAGATGTAGCTCAATTAACAAGCAATATAACACAAAATAAGTTGTAGCATGATTAGTTTGTAAAAGAGCACATTATTTAGATAAGGTTCTTTTCCAATTCCACATACCTTGAATACTGGGATTCTCACCTTGTTCTCATTGCGTGAACCATGAGTGCTTGAGTGTGAAACCTACGCAGCGATATAGGAGTATTTGCAACATGCTGGTATCTCTGACAGCAGGATGAACATAACGTTCAAACAAGGCATAAACTGTAAAACCGCAGCCCGTTCACTGCACAAGAGTGGTCGCTGTGCATATTATACACTATGGTAGGAAATGTAACGTAGTAACATATGTACTCAAATTAGAACGAGGAGCAAGCAAGATGACTCAAGTTCTCGCTATGAGGGAACCGGACCAAGGAGCAAGAGAAACGTAATGGACTTTGCTGTAAGAGGACCAAGAAAGAAAGTTGACAACTGGTTGAAACTTTAATTAAACAATTGATTGGTATGTTCCCTATTCCTTGGAGTTAATCTTCACTTAAGCCTTAAATTCCTAAAATTTAGGAAGATTTACAGGATTTAGAAATGGAAGGAGGAAATAAAATTAAATAGTTCAATGAAGTAGAATATTTAGGATTAAAATAAACAACAATGGAAAGTATGATGAGATCAAACATAGAAATAATAAAGGGAAATAATCAATTTCAACACTAAATGGAATTCTATGGGACAAAAACATTAGCAACAAAACAAAAATATATATTTATAATAGCATTGTCAGAAGTATAGTAACTTACGGCGCTGATATATGCTCACTTACACACAGCACACGAATTAAATTACTAGAAACAGAAATGGACTTCTGGAGGCGAGCAATGAGAATTTCAAGAAGAGATAAAACAAGAAACAACGTCATTAGGAATTTTGTGGGTGTAAATTGAACAATTTTGGAAGACATCACATTCAAACAATTGAAATGATATGCACATGTAAGAGGAATGCCTGATGACGGAATACAGAAAAAAGTATTGCAATGGGTACCACCAAAAAAACCGGCAGAGAGGACGACTATCAATAACTTGGAAGGATGTCACACGGGGAATGACGAGATTGAATTTGGAAAATGAACACTACAACAATGGAGAAGAATGGAGAAGGGCTATCGAAAGATGTGTTATGCACTAAAACAGATTAAACAACAACAACGATAATAATAATGATGAAGAGGAGGAGGATGAGGATGAGGATGAGGGTCAGGATGAGGATGAGGGTCAGGATGAGGATCAGGATCAGGATGAGGATGAGGATGATGATGATAATGATGATATTGATAATGATTATGACGACGACGATGATAACGATACTGATAATAATAATGATAACTGGTATGTTTATTTCCTCGTTAGCTTTTTGTTGAAAGAGTTACAGGAGGTCCATCAGTATCTTTGGAGTTGTCATTTCAAACCGAAATACAGTTGTGTACATTATTAGGGCCAGTATACCCAAACAAAGAGAAGTTGTTGTCACACTCAAATTACAGGAGGTTTAGTCTGTTAATTCTATTTTTTTAAAGTCTTGGGGGTTGTATATAGTAATCACGACCACTTAGGCTGAATTTCCATAATTAATAATAATGTAAAAGAAGTAAACTGCTAAATGATTTTCGAACTAACCATGCGATTTTGTTTAAAAGTATAGTCACCTATTTAAAGACTAAATCTGCTTGCATATCGCTTCTTCTGTAACATTTTCAATTGCCCTGAAGATATCTGCATAATGAGATGGCGTTCCCCTGACGATGTGACAAGGGAAGGGATTTTATCCTGATCCATTGTGTGGTACTAAAATGTTTTTTTCTCTTCAAAATTAAGAGCTTGTGTTCTGCTTCTGATGTGTAATAGAGATATAAGAGGACGAGTTTTAACTTGATACATCTTCTACTATCCTTGTCCGGCATGGGCTGCGAAAATCCTTGAGTTTCCTTGCTTAAGATGATCAATTCTTTTTAAAGCCTTATTGTATTGTCTAACTATCTGCGTTGGTATGGGGATAAGTGAGGATCAGTGGCGTTGTAAGTCTTACAGGTGAAGTATGAGTTGTCAATGCGACAACAAAGACGGTATCTCTTTTTCTATTAAGCAAGTGTCAAGTTACACCTCTTTCAGTTACAGTAAGCAGAATTTTAGATAATTTTTGAAGGTTCGCCATTCAAGAAAGAAGGGGCTTAAATATACCTGTTTAACAAAACATAGACTTTGAGGGAGTGAATACCATTAAAAGAACGGCTGTTCCAGATGAAACCCGTCCCGCTCTCCCAAGCCAGGCAATACACAAGATGACAGCACTGTCTTTGACAGAGCTTTTGGCTACGTCATTTCCGCTGTTGGCTAAGCCATATAGCTTTGCGTTAAGAAGCCACACCCCCAAATTTGTCCCTCCGCAGATGCCCGTCGAGGTTCCTCACCACAGTATCAGAGGCTGTACAAACACGGCTTGCACATATAGAAATACAAGTTTTCTGTAGGTAAAAATCACTTTTTAAGAATTCTGGGTAGTCCTTATGAAGAGAACTATCACTCTTTATTAAGCCGATCGCTGATTACAACATTTCTTGGGTTAGCGCTAACTTGCTACTCAATCCTAGAGATGCCCCTGATATTTCGTATCGTCAAGGTAATTAATTACCAGGGCGAGACATTTCAGCGCCTGCCTCTTCAAGTTTAGTGCACTCGGACGTAACGTATAACATTTACCAGGCAGCGAAAACGTGATCAAAGCTGCCTCTTATGCCCACTCAATCAATCGAAATATAGTAGCGTACAAAGTAAACATACACGTGCAAGATGAGCAGCTAATTTGAAATTATAAGCAGGGTTACACCGTCACAGAGGCTAGCCATTAAATTGCACATTGAGATATTTAAAAGGGACAATACAATAAAAAATTGATTATTTAAGCCATTCATAAATTTATATAAAAACATTACTATTTTGTAACCTGTTGCTCTGTATACATTTCGTATCTCGCAAACAAAATTTGTATAACGTACCTTTCATGTAATATTTTCCCATTGTTGAGAGACTTTCTCACAAGCTGTACTTAAGATTATCACCGAACGTAATTGCGGTCTGCATATATTCTAAGTACTATGTATAGCATTTAATTACTTGTTGTACATTAATAGCAATTATCCCATGCTGCATTTAATGTCACATTAAGCCACTAGTAGAACATAAACTGAAGTTACTTGAATTAATGGCCCCTAAAAGAGATTCACAGGACAGTCAGCAAGACAAAGTATAATAAAATTGTTAAAGCATGGCTCACACTTAATATTACATAGGCAAGTCCATAAAGCTTAGGTTCATTAGCTCGAATAACAATGCAGGTGAAACATTTAAAAATGTTCAAGTAAGTAACATCGAATGAATTGTTTCAACTTTAGATACTCGAAAAAGCACGGTTACCAATTAAAACAATAAATATTGATGCCACAATTATTCAGTTTATTTTGCTCGGTACATATACGTAAGTGAAGGTGACATAGAATGCTGAACATCCATAAAAAGCTGATGTGTTACATTTACATGACTTTCTCTTCTCAGAATTATTTATTTTGTATAAGTACTACTACAAACTATTTCTTCGAAAGAATTCTATATACTTCATGTTAATCTAAATTAACCGTAGCAGAAATAACTTCATTAAACATTTCGTTCTAGGCATTAGGAAAATACATGGAATATAACAATAAATTAATAAGAATGAAAATATAATGAACAATGTAAATGTTTCCTATACAGGAACGTGAATTGCATGATCATCATTTATTTCACATTTACATATTTTTCAGGTTTAAGAAACACCTGCATGCATATGTCTCATATTTATTGTCTATTTAATATTGCCTGTCGTGTTATTTTAGAGTTTGTGTGACAATATCAGCTATACTTAACTTAAGTTATTAATCGCCTCCGCAGCAAAGTGGTAGCGCGCCTGACTCTGTAGCGGAGGACCCGGTGTCGATTCCCTATTCCAGCGTGAGGATTTTTCCCCCGTTGGAAAGTCTGGCACGAGGTGGACTCAGCCTCGTAAGGTACCAGATGGGCCAGCTGAGGAGCTGCTTGATAAAGAAGTAGCAATCCCAGGTTGCGAAGGCCGCATAACAGGCCGAAAGGACTCGGGGCTCTGACCACGTCCCACTTTCAGTACTGCACCCAACTCATGATGCCCGTAGTGGGCAGAAGTGGGGGATGCAGTGGCTGGGCAGTAAGTCTTGACCCGTTAGGTCTGTTGCTCTAGGGTTTAGTTAGTTTCTTTTTTTTTTTTTTTTTTTTTTTTTTTTTTTTTTAGCATGAGTTAGTTTTTGTGGGTTTTTTCTCAGTTTCTCGTGCAATCCTTATTACCACTTAAAAATCGATATGAATAGTTATCATGTCATATTCAAGTATTCAATTGCAGTATTTTATAAATGACCTCGTCTACCGTCTACTCTGATCTTGGGGTTTTGGTGCTTTTCCTTGGTCGGTGCACGAATGCTGAAGTGGTTTTCCATCTATCTCGGTTTTCATACCGTTATTTCCCTTTCATTTCGTTTCTAGTTGACCTTTCAGATCTGCTTCTAGGTTTCCTGGTGTAAGGCGGTGCGGGAAAGCTGGCGCGGATGCTTGCTTAAAAGAAAGAGTGCTCCCCGTGGATCTTAAACAGCTGCTTGGTCGATGGGATGACCGTTCGACCCTGGAATTGTTAGGGACTACCGTGCATCCCTGTGGACTGTCTGCCTGCAGTCTCCTACGGATCCCTTCCTTCTGGGGGGTGGTAGCCACAATTAATGTATTTGAGTATAAGTGTTTGAGATGTCCCCCCTCCGTGGATAACCTGCTGGTATTTGGTATTGGTATGTTTGTGGACAAGGATTTTGCACTTCAACTACCGATGATCCTTTGTGCTTATGCAACCTCCCGGTGGAAAGGATGAGGTAAAGGAGTACAAAAAGCGGCCCACCTCGCGGTTGACAGGCAGCGTGCCCCGTTGGAACAGCGAGCGAAAATGCTCAGGCGGTAACGTCTGTGGCCCACATTCGGGAGGTTCGATTCCTCAACTTGGGTTTTTCGGTTTTTTCGCGTTTTTCCGTTTGTTGTTGTTGTTTTTTTTTTGTTTTTTTTCCCCGGTGGCTGTCCCAGATCACTCAGGCGAATGCTGGGAATAATATTTAGTAGCCTGCATCTTCCCATTTCACTTCACTTCATTTCATTCTCTCTATCCGATCTTTCCAGGTTCTAAGCGTTAGCGGCGTCTCCGGTGGGCTGAGCTGCGGTGGTTCTGGAAATACGTTGATCGGCCGAGGGGAAACGCTGCGATCGGCTGGCCGCCCCCGCAGGGGGATTGTTTGCTCAGTCGGAACTGGATGGTGGTGGGCTCTCTGTGGTGGCTTGGAACTCAGTGAGGCTGAAGAACTTCCCTGCACCTGATAGAGGCCCACCGTAGTTGTAGTTCCGCTTGTGATGAGTTCTGGCCACCTGTAGGGTGCTCTCATATCATCTTTCCTAGAGGGGCTGCCTCACAATAAGCCATCGGTTGATGTGCCGCAATCACTCCCGTTTTGGACAGACAGCCCCATTGGTACTTCCCCGAAGTAAGTAGTGGTACTGGCACCGCGGTACAGGTCAAGGTCTCTCCACGGTGGCGCCACCACGAACTGAAACCGGTACTGGTGCCCCGATATACCGCGCCAGTCACAGCACCGCACTGCTGCCAACCAGGGTTGCCAATATTTAAAAGTAAAATTATCGTACATCCCCATAATTATCGCACAGGTTGACCACCATGAGTACATATAGGTATTCAAATTATCGTATGCCCCATAATTATTGTACGGGTTGGCTGCCAACCGACGAACCAACCTAGAAGACGAAAGGAATTACATGTTATGAAATGCGGGAAAGGAATTGCCGTGATATGAAAATTTCTCTCCAGCATTCACCTGAGAATAAGTGGAAAACCACGGACAAAACCCATGTCGGAGAGGCCAGTCCCAGGGATCGAACCCGGGACTTTCATAATGTGAGCCTCACACGTTGCCAGGAAGCCATCTCGCTCGTGGATGACTTACATATAACTGTATGCTCCATCATAAGATTAAATACGAAAGCCTTGTACTCAAAACTAACAAGATTCACTCCAATTAAGCGTTTTATTTGGTTTGTGAGCAAAGTACATAAAGGACATTTGGTCGCCACTGATAAGGGAGTGGAATGTCCATTTGTGACCACTTGTCTTGAATTTGAAAACATTAACAGTAACTGGAAAGGATCTCTTGAATATCGACAAATTGCATGCACGGAAATTTGCTTAAAGTGATAGTTAAAGCACAAAAGGACTAAGTCCTATGGTGCAGAGTTATCGGAGACTGCACACAAGTAAGACTCTCAAAGGCCAAGAGTGGACACACAGTTTCGGTTTTCCCAGTCCCCTCACTTACTTTCCAAAGTTGCAAGTTATAAATAGCAGCTAGTGTTTACTCCCACTCACAGGGTTCATCTGATAGATGGTTCACCCTTAGAAACTAGTACTTTTGGTCTTCTAGTACACTTCAGGCGCCCATATATCAAATTTTAGCACATATTGGATCTAGGTACACTATCTGTGAACGTTGTATAGTATGAAATTTATTGTCACATTAATTACATCCATTATGGGGGTTGACTTCACGGCAGTGATTCTGAATATCACAAGAGTTTAGAAAAATGCTTTTTAGATACTTATCAGTGTAAAAAACTAAACAGTAAGAAACACAGTGGGCTAGAAGTAAGTTTTCTATAATAAAAGAAATGGGCCCAATCATACTAAATCAAGTTCTATCTTTGAAAGTTGCTGTACTACTTGGCAAAGCGACTAGGCTTATTGACCTCGGCTATCGAGCGTACGATCGCTTATCTTGTTTATTATAACAGTGCAAAAATAGTAACTTGGCTTATAATCAGTGATAAAATATAAATACAGTTTGCTCACCAGCTCATGCTCTCTGGCAGGAATGCACCCAGTGAGGACGTCAGTAAACAATTAAAGATAAGCAGATATCTGAGCCAGGAGTTGTGCTTCTAATCGCGCTTAGGATAATGTTGCCAACCTTCGAACGTGTATTCAATCTAGAACAAGGCAAAGAAGTCCCTCAAAATATCACAATTAATTATTATTTTCAGTTCATGCAGTATATTTAGCTTATAAAACGTAAATGATATCTTCAACTACCCCGTCTTTCTCCCACTGATCATTTTATACCTTTTGTACATTTCTCCAAAACCCTGTCAGTCTCTTGCGGTCTTAAGTGATATATCCTCGAGCGTTATGTCGTGCAATTCCTGTAAGAATAAGTCACCTGTTACATTTCTTTAAGTATTCATTTTAACTTGGCCCAAACTAGTTCTAAGGGATTGAGATCACACACGTAAGGAGACAAGCAAACGACAGTGCGGCCCAATAAAACCAAAAGTGTATCCACTTTAAGAGCCTCTTTAGGTTTGTTTGATACAATAATCCTATAAGTTGCTTCTTTACGCATAGAACTGTCACTCTGAACAGCTTTGTTCTGTAACCACAATATCATAGCAGATTTCACAGCACTCCTAGGCGGAGGTTTATCTACTGCTACATTAGTTTTACCATTGCTTCCGACATAAAACTAATGACAAGCACGGTTTTACAACGAAATTAAGAGAAATTAGCAACGAGTAAACATAACGCGAATAACATGGCGTCGTTTTACGCGCAAGTCACGCCGGGAGTCCGTGCGCATGCGTGTTTCAATGTTTGCACGAAATTCGGTGAACTACAATGATTCGAATATTACTTTACGGATTCTCCTCGTGTATTACATCAGAGAATATTAATAAACAAAGCTTGCGAACAATCACCTGTCGCGGAACTAGAGCTTAAGGACTCCCTGTTTACACTCATATTATTATCGTTGAAAGCATTGTAACAAAACGCGCAAAATGCGTTGAGTCCGTTAACTTATCTAACACTTTATTTCCTCTGAATCTTACTACAAATACACAATTCCTTCTCTTGCTAACACCGTTTATAGCCTCCTCTATTACAATTGACGGATGTTCTTCAAATAATCTTTCTCAGTCGTTCAATGTCTTTCTCCAGTTTCACTGCCTCTTATAGCTTTACTATTACGATAGAATCACTCGACGACACATACACTTACTGACAGGCTGGCCGATGCACTCTCGTAACTAAAAGTAACTGTACACGACGACTTAAAAATATTCTCTGACACCAAATACTAAACTCTAAAATCACAATCAAAAACCTAGTCACTGTCCTATTTATACCTCCTTCGAGTTGTTCCCACACGCAGGTGTACATGACTCAGCAAAGAAGATTCTAGAGATTATTGGACGCTACGGTCGCCAGGTGTCCTGTAGCCCCGGACCTCCTTTATGTTTTGCCGGCAGCATTGATTATTGTCACGTACACACAGTCGCTAACCGTATCCAAGGACACCCGTTCACCTCTCGTATATTGCTGAACGACCCAATGCCACAATATGTGCAGCAGACAAACGGCAATCAAACTGGCAATGTCAAACTTGAAATGGCACCTCGATGGTTGTGTAATGTACCATTTTGGAAGGAAGCAAATAGGTGAGCAAAACTGGAACCCCGCTCTGGAGGACAGGAACTGAACGAGTAGAAATAGAAATGTATAACAAACAATAATTGCTGTATGACCTTCTATACTTCAAACCAAAACTGAAAAGTCCAGATATCTTTCATAAGTTACCGGGAGAAAACCAGTTTGTAAGAAAAGTTTATTTTCAGCGATTACTACAAACTACACGTGCAAACGCACTTGTGCTACACTATGGGTAATGCATTTAGATAACCTAATTAGTTATATGAAGTATAAATAACAATAGAACTTGAAATGTTCAGAAACTTTGTTGTGTAAGATGAACAGGTCGAAGTAATATAAAACCGGGATTACAACTATAAACTATACTACCAAAGGAAGTCAAAAAAGCTCCAACGATCACAATAATGCTCGTGGAAGACTCATGCATGAACTAACTCAAAGCAATATGACCTCATTTCGCACACACAAAGGCACTTCCATCTCACTCCCTACCCAAATTTATAGGTGTGAAAAATGTACTCCAAAAGTTGAGAAACTGTTGACGTTTGGTTACTTTTACACATTTACAGAAATCATATTCTTCCTTCACGAACATATTGCAGTTTCTGCAAACAAATTTTCGATCTCATAATTCCTTTTACATTGTTTTCAAAAATATACATACTGCGTATGTAACAAAATTATTCCAATAATTACAGAGATACGTAATTCTAAATGGAGTTTGCAACCAAATGCAGCGCTTCTTAAAATATATGAAAACTAAAGAAAAGTGCTTATATTGAAAAGAAATCTTCTACTAATATGGCCATCTTATTATTATTATTATTATTATTATTATTATTATTATTATTATTATTATTATTATTATTATTATTATTATTATTATTATTATTATTATTATTATTATTATTATTATTATTATTATTATTATTATTATTATTATTATTATTATTATTATTATTATTATTATTATTATTATTATTATTATTATTATTATTATTATTATTATTGTCGTTGTTGTTGTTGTTGTTGTTGTTATTGTTGTTATTGTTGTTATTGTTATTGTTGTTATTGTTGTTATTGTTATTGTTGTTATTGTTGTTATTGTTATTGTTGTTATTGTTATTATTATTACTGTTATTACTGTTATTACTGTTATTACTGTTATTACTGTTATTACTGTTATTACTGTTACTACTACTATTATTATTATTATTATTATTATTATTATTATTATTATTATTATTATTATTATTATTATTATTATTATTATTATTATTATTATTGCTACTATTATTATCGTGGTCGTGGTCGTGGTCGTGGTCGTCGTAGTCGTTCTTATTGGTATTATTACTGCTATTGTTGTTATTGTTACTATTATAATCATCATCACCATCACCATCATCATCATTATTAATTTTGCATGTAGAAATCGTTAGATATGATGCAGAGAAAATGTTATCAACAGATCTAGATGTTTAATAAATAACCCTTATATTCTGACCTGTCAATTGAGCTATTTTGGTTCATAGATTAGGTTACTGTAACATCATGCTTTTATGACCAATATGGAATTGCATCAGTCACCAAATTTGAGATAAATCTGAGTTGCAAATTCATAACTGTTATTGCATGGCATTTTGATCGGGTTATCCTCAAGGAGTTTCTGAACTTATTAAAGTAATTCGTCCTAGTAGGTAGCTAGGTTATGGTAACCCTGTTTTGAGTAGTATTGTGGCAAAACTACCAGATCCTGTGTCACTTCCGTGAAACAGTAAATTAGCAGTGGTATCACTTCCCCATATCACGCATGTGCATAAAGAATTAAGAGTATTTTATGCAAAGCAGGGGTGACAGCAAACATCCTGAATAAATAAGCGAGGCATTTGTTGATTTGCGGCTGACCAACAAGCCAATTAACGCCCAATGTGAAATCCCGCTAGTTTGTAGAGGTGTTATTCTACCAAAACAGGCAGTGTGACTTTAATTTAAATGAAAGAAGCTGCTGTTGCAAACGAATGGTTTAAAAAGAGATTGGAATTGGTTGTTACAAAAGAGGCGCATATGTGAGACTATTTCTGGTTATCAGACACCCCAAATAGACAATGATTTTTGCTCTTGTGATTTCAGCGTTTTGAATGTTCAGTGTATATATAGCCTAAATGAATGTAGACGAAGATAGCTTCCCGCCTTCACTACAGTGTTTTCAGGAATAGGAAACAAAGCCCCACGTGATATAGGAATGAACTATCTGTTCGTCCACTCGGGGTACCAGTTGTTCTGCAGGTGAACAATGAAACTGCCTCAGGGTACTGGCAAGCCGAGCTCTTTACAATGTCCAGAGTTCTGGTGTGATATTTTTGTCTCTTCCAGTATTAACAAAGCATTCTCTCAGCACGCATTGTCCCCACCTCGAAACAGCGGTTTTCTCACCTTCTACTGTTCTCAAGTTTGAATCGTGCTCAATATAATATTAAACCCCACGTAACTTTATGAAAGATTATCGCAATTGCACTACGAATTATAGCGCTGGACTACACACTGCCGTGTACTGAAAGCGGTCCATAATTGAAAGCAGCTAAAAATATTGGTCGTATAACAATACTGATATAAACCTGGCATCTCTGTCCTGACACCCAGTTGCCTAAGTCAGGACATAGTTGCCAACTTTATTGCAACATTAACATTCTAGATACAATTAGAGCAAAACATCAGAAAACTAAAACATACAAATCAAAACATTACAGTCCTTTAAACAAATAATTCTCATTTGGCATTTTCAGACTCTATGCAACAAAAGTAATCTATTAAAACTATGAGTTGCGAATAATTATTCACTTGCTATTCGCAAGTTTACAAATTTATATTATTCTGAAAAAAGTTGTTTTATCCTCATCACCTTCAGTTGCTGCACCTAAACTCTCACGCTTCAGGCTCCATCTGCTTCCTCACTTTCTTCTCCTGCTACCAATCTCTGAACTCTTCTTCTCTGCGCAGTCTTCATTCTTCCGGTGAATATTATATTATACCTTCTTCTGACTCTATATCTCAGCTCATGTCTATTATCTTCTTTTACTGCCACCTTGAAATGAAAAGGTTCTTCGCCTACACCGATTACATCTCCCTCATCGGTTGTTGTGTGTGGTTGTCTGTTTCTTGCTCTGGTAATCCCTGTTTGTCCTTCACTCCTTATACAAACATTTCTTATCAATATATCTCCTTTTCTTTTATCATCTATCAAATTCTCAAGTGCTATAATGCGGTATCTATTTAGCCATTTCATTCATGACTAAAATGTTTTCTTTCGTCCTTATAACATTCCACATTGTTTACCTTGTAGTTTGTCTCTCATCTCTCCCAAAGCTGCATCAAATGTGTTGCACTCAAAAAAAATGGTATATATTTATATTGGTACTGACAAATCTAGCCCCACTCTCTATTAGGATGACCACTTCTGCTTCCAAAATAATTCTAGTTACTGCATTAGTAGATCACTTTACTCTCACCCAAAATATGGCCGAAGTCTGATAGTAACATTACAAGTTATCTTTCCATGTTCTCACCAGTAGAGTGCCGTTAAAATAAATTTTTCTGAATTTTGGAGGAAAATAAAATATAATATAACAAAAACGTAAAAATAAGGACGAAAGTTCAGAATGTTCTGCGTGTTTGTTCTTTATATCCTGTATTTTCATGTTATACTGCCGTTTACTTAATATCGGTTTTATTTTTGGCGCTCAACTCTAGCAATAACTTTAACCTCTTATATAAAAGTTGTAACCAACAACCAGCTTAGCGACATATTGAAAATGATTCCTCACCTCTTCCTCTGGATGCCCGCATTAGGTTCTATTGGTTTAGTCCTTCCTTGTGTGCCAATCTGTAGAGCTTTCCCCTCTGATGCTTATCTGCGTCGAAGCAGCTTCGTCATAACGCTGTTGGTCATAGCTGTCATCTGTATTCGAAGTCGTCGATGATGGTAAAGAAGCACCCGATATTTTCTCAAGATACTGTCGTCGGCGAATCGATTTATATTCACTATATAAGTGTCCAAGTAGAGGATTCCCGAGTGTGTTAATTCCTCGTTCTGTCTGGGGTAAACGCAACGTACAATTTCTCACACTGGCGCGTGTTACTGCAAAAATTATTGCAAGGTTTATTTTGCTGTTGCTAATACTTGGCTGGTCACTGCTCCATCTCACTTGCTTACACACGCGTTGAATATGATTTGTCACTTGTATAATATCTCCCTCACTGCACTCTTCTAGTGATTTCGTATAGCTACTTATATACTTATTATCCACGCACTTCATAAATTAACTGAACTCATTCCGTCCCTATGAAGACGTAGGCACTTAGACGCACACTCTCACCCGTCTACTTATTTTTGACGTACTACTTCACAGTGTTTCTTAAATAGCGTTCAGTGTGTGTGTGTATATATATACACACACACACACACTACTAGCCTTCGAACTTGGCTACAGGAAGCTATGTTTTTCGATCTCTCGTTGGTGTTATCCATTACATTGCACGTTTATAAGCTCTGAGTTGAAGATTCAAAATGCATACGGTGGGAAATATATCTTTGCCCACCACACCGTGTTCTTTGGAACACAGTTCGTCCCCTCTAAATACAAAAAATCTGTTAGTTTTACGGCCCCACTGTCGGAAAATAAAATGAAAATTTTGAAGCGGAGCTAGAATATTCCGTTTAAATCTTGCACATTTCTTACGCAATTACGTCTTTATTTATTTAACAATATTTGTGAAAATAATATATAGGATACATAGTTTCTGAAGGGTTATTGGTTGATATAGCTTTCAACCCAATCAGATTAAAATTCTGAAAAATTATCAAATGGAGTGTTAATTAGTGATAATTTCTTATTCGGCATTAATTAAAGTTTCCTTTTTGGACATTTTGATATGAGGCGGAAATAGAGATAGAGGTTGTGCAGCCAATACGTCTCCTGCGGTTCCTCATCTCATTTGTTTTTTCTCCCCGAGTTGTATGCGCAAAAGATACCTTGTGAGTTGAAATCCAGGTGTCTGCTCAATTATCAAATGTATCCCTATCTATCCTGAAAGGGGAAACTTCACGAAGGAAAACACTATTGCGATCTAAGGGAAGGGCCCCATTTTATGCATGTCACTGTACCTAAATTTTGAGCAAAGAGCACACGAAATTTAAAAATGTATTTTGATCCCAAATAAGTATATAAAATAATATTGTCACACTAGTTTCATAAGCTATAATTAATTGAAAAATTCCTCAGTTTAGGAGCCTGTGTTTCAGCATATTTTGTATTTGGAATTTGGTGTTGCGTTTTGGTAGTGTTGTAGCAACAGTAAGAGAATGAAGTTGTTCAGTTTTACTATTGCTACGCAGTTGCAACTTAATAACATTAAACGTCTGAGGTAAGAATATTCTTAATTATAGAAACGTTAGCCTTTTGTCTTCAACATAAGTTGCAATTTTATTTAAGGCTTTAGCTCTCGTAAAGATTTGTTGGAATTGCGCCTTCTTTATGGCTTATTTCTATATTACATTCAGCCAAATTGGAAAATACATCGTATGAATACCTGCTTTTCGGACATCAAAATCATTTACTTCATGTTTTATGTTAACCCACGTGTATTTCACTCTCTCAATGGAACAGTAACTCTTTACCTTTTAATTAAAACTCTCGTGGACCACGTTTTTTTCCATTAATTTGGGCGCCAGAAAAGAATATTTTGTTGAGTGCCAGTTCATGTAAAAGGGGCGCCTATTAGAGATATTTTGTCATGTGTGTAACCAAAGAATGCGGCTGTAAATGACTACGTATGGACAAATCGCCAATCAGAACTAATTGTGGATGACGTTATAGTAGTTTTTCGTTGTTTTTAACCTATCTTCACAAGCACATTCACTCTAGCAGGCCCTATGGAGAGTAGAAAAGAATTCACATTAAAGAAAAATATCCGTCCAGAAATCGAATCCAGGATCTCCGGGTGAATAGTTAGCTTACTAACCACTCAATCATGTGTCCAAGACACATAGACATGAAGTTCGGGACAATTGTAAATTTGAAAACCAGAGATCTGTCGATTGCAGAAACTCGAGATACGGTCATGCCATTCGTTGTTTTACATTTCAAGGTGAACTGCCATGCCTAGGAAACAGAAAAGTTCATCCACAGTATGTTTCAAGTTTTGTTTCATCTGATATTTAAAGGTCAATAGTATTCTGAAGGCCTGACTGTTGTGATTAAGCTTGAATAATGGTGCATCGCTGCTGTCGAGGTTTTGATCCACCGTATGAACTTGTGCCTTTCAAACAGGAGAAAGTGCCCTATAAATCACACACTGTTACGTTCACATCCAATGTGATATATGGACGTGAGGCGCTCTTGTAATTGAATTGCTTCTACAAACTGATTCCTTGAAATATGACACTCATGCGCTAAACAAAAAAATTACTACAGCAGACATTTTAGTCCTAAGACACGCTAAAGGGGAGAGTAAAAACTCAGATATTCAATTTGCTAAATTCACCACACATTATCTCGGAAACTATTTGACATATCAACCTGAAATTGTAACAGAATGTAGATGTATGCCTTCTAAATCCATTAGCCTACTTTTCCTCCAACACCACCACCACCACCACCACCGCCGCCGCCGCCGCCGCCGCCGCCGCCACCACCACCACCACCACCACCACCACCACCACCACCACCACCACCACCACCACCACCACCACCACCACCACCACCACCACCACCACCACCACCACCACCACCACCACCACCACCACCACCACCACCACCACCACCACCACCACCACCACCACCACCACCACCACCACCACCACCACCACCACCACCACCACCACCACCACCACCACCACCACCACCACCACCACCACCACCACCACCACCACCACCACCACCACCACCACCACCACCACCACCACCACCACCACCACCACCACCACCACCACCACCACCACCACCACCACCACCACCACCACCACCACCACCACCACCACCACCACCACCACCACCACCACCACCACCACCACCACCACCACCACCACCACCACCACCACCACCACCACCACCACCACCACCACCACCACCACCACCACCACCACCACCACCACCACCACCACCACCACCACCACCACCACCACCACCACCACCACCACCACCACCACCACCACCACCACCACCACCACCACCACCACCACCACCACCACCACCACCACCACCACCACCACCACCACCACCACCACCACCACCACCACCACCACCACCACCACCACCACCACCACCACCACCACCACCACCACCACCACCACCACCACCACCACCACCACCACCACCACCACCACCACCACCACCACCACCACCACCACCACCACCACCACCACTACCACCACCACCCCTAGCGCTACAGCTCAGGAAGGGCCTTGGATTGCCGCCCAGCCACTGCGTCCTTCACCTCTGCCCACTACAGGCACCATTGGTGGGGTGCAGTACTGGAGGGTGGGACGTGGTCAGTGCCCCGAGCCCTCTCGAGCAGTTATGCTGCCTTCGCGACTTGAGCCTACTTTTATTGGCTATTTGTTACGGAATATTTGACTTATTTTTAATGATTACATCATCCTTTGATTAACATTTAACAAGTGTTTTTAAAAGATGCATCTAATTAACACTAAATACGATGTGCAACGACCTTTAGAAGTTTTTTATATCCTAAAATTTAATTTAGTTGCCTTAAATATATCCTGAGAAAACATCTTTTATAGCAAAAAAGTATATTTTATATAAAAAGCTGTTCAGAGGAAAAATTGAGGAAACAAACTCTTATATATTTGCAAAGAAGGAAGCCACATGACTTGAGCACAGAGACGCTTCCACTTTTAATGCCACTGAACAGAAAACATTCCTCTAAGAGTTCGGCAAAGGTTTATCTCTCTCCTTCAAAAGAGTTATGATTTTTCTGTGAAGTGGTGCAGAATCCACAGTAAAATGGTCGATGGAGTACCATTTTAAAAGTGTAGTTAAAATATAGCATTGGATTTAAAATGTTAAAGTTTTTATATCACATTAAAGAGGAATTTCTTATTTATAGTACATCACATTTAAAAATGTAATCTTTCGCTAGTTTTGAACATTTAGTCTCCCCTAAAACGCTTAAAGATATAATTGAATTCCTGCACTAAAAAAATGTGTTTACTGCGAAATATTCCCTTTGTAGGGTATTGGGCGTCCCTACAATAGTACTATAATTCCATATTGTATTAAAAGGTAGTAGTTATCGAAGGGGTGGGTGAGTGAGTGAATGAATGAGTGAATGAATGAGTGAGTGAGAGTGAGTGAGTGAGAGTGAATTAGTGGGTGGGTGAGTGAGAGTGAGTGAGTGAATGAGTGAGAGTGAGTGAGTGAGAGTGAATGGTGGGTGGGTGAGTGAGGGTGAGTGAGTGTTTGACTAGGTGGGTGGGTGATAAAGTGAGTGAGAGAATGAGTGAGTGAACGAATGAGCAAGTGATAGAGTGAATAAGTGAGGGTATGAATGAGTGAGTGAGTGAGCGAGTGAATGAGTGAGCGAGTGATAGAATGAATAAGTGAATGAGTGAGTGAGCGAGTGATAGAGTGAGTGAGAGAATGAATAAGTGAATGACTGAGTGAGTGAGTGAGTGAGTGAGTGAGTGAGTGAGTGAGTGAGTGAGTGAGTGAGTGAGTGAGTGAGTGAGTGAGTGAGTGAGTGAGTGAGTGAGTGAGTGAGTGAGTGAGTGAGTGAGGGAGGAAGGGAGGGAGGTTTAAGGGCCCATTGACAACTAGGTCATTTGGGCCCCATTGGAGGTGTTCATTATTTTCGTCTTTGATTCAAGTTGAAGTCCGGACTTCCGTGAATACCTGGATGGAAGCCCGAGATGGAGCACCGTCAAGAAAGCTTCAGCTTGTATTTTGCTTTGTTTGCGCTTACGTAATGTTACAAAACATTTCGTCAGTATAAGCTAAAAGTCAGTTATGAGAATTTTTTTAATTTTCAAGCGCTTACATGACCTTTATACTTAGTGAACATCCCAGAAAGTATAAAGCGTTTCAACAAAATGGTACAGAAATATACCTTGTGGACAATATTCATTACGAGAATATACGAAAAGATCAATGAAGTAAGTGTGAAGTTTGTTATATTTACTGTAATCATAACAACCTATCGGTTCATTGTAATCATCATGTTATTTGAAGTTTAAATGCTGCAAATGTAAAGGGTTACATAACTTCCTGATAATAGATACTACTTCTATTTGGAATGTAATACAATTTATTGCTTTTTATGATTTCGAGGCAAATGTCGCAGATGCTACTTAAAGACAGAACGCTATCCAGATGTAGTGCCAAGCACTACAAATTCATTTACGCTCGCATACATTTACTTTGTTGAGTCATAACGTCCCTTGCAGCGGTGAGGTATGGTAGTAGCAAAATGAAATAAAATATACCAACGTAATAGAAATTAAATAATAAAAAAGCCCACAAGAAATACTTTACCTATCTCTAGTTTAATATTTTATGTATATGGCATGCACACATGCGTTTTTGTTTAATGTATTGTCAAAGTTTACCTTAGAATATCCTTATACATGTTTATCTCCAAATGGTAGACCCTAAGTTTTACTTAAACCAGTTTTGTAACAATATAATTATTTCCATCGCTTCAGTACTACATGGAGGCTATTATGGGGGAAATTTTCCAAAAGAGACAGAACAAAGCTACCTGTAAATAAGGATGAAACCCTGCAGAAGAAACAGTATTGATTGAAACCACCCCTACATTCGGTGCTTAATGCCCATTCCTTGCTACAAATAGCGCCACAAGCATTACCACCACCTTTGTTACAATTCATCAGCGAAATTATACTGTGTTTTTGGTACATTACAAACTGGCATTATTTATACTTTGTGTGTGACATTGATTCAAATAAGCATATAAGCCCTTGTAGAAACGCAAAGCTTGTCTTACAGTAACAAAACCAAGGGGAGTCGGAATGTCCTGTCTCTGCAATGTTAATAGATGACCTATTTTCTGAAATACTCTTTAAGATAATTAGCTGAATTTTAAGACATGTTCAGTTATATTTTTACAGTTGACTGATAAAACAAAAACACACTTTCATCAGAAACAACTTTATAATTTTTTAATAAAATATTTATTGAAATATAGAAACAGAATCCCTAGTGCAACAGCCCTGACGGGTCAAGGCTTATCGCTGGCCATTGCGTCCCCCACATCTGCCTGCTGGGGGCGTCAAGAGTGGGATGCAGCACTGGAGGGTGGGATGTGGTTAACGCTCCGAGCCCTCCCGGCCAGCTATGCGGTCTTCACAACTTTGTGTTCCTCAATTGACCCCTCCGTGATCTAACGAGGCTGAGTGCACCCCATGTTTGTTGAAGTATAATGGTTTAAAGAAAATAAAATAAATAAAAGTAAAATACAGCGTATTTAGATGCAAATGTGTGACAAAACTGTCAACTCATTGCACCAATAATCTTCAGATATAATGAGGCATATATTTAAAAAACTATTAGTTGTTCAGAAATCGCAGTTAAACAAGAAGAGAAGGTCTGAAACCTCAATGCAGCTTTATTTTAAATAACAATTTGTAATGTATTTTCGATTAACGAACCTCTATGAAACTTATACCAAAATAAGCGGAAAAGCTGAAATATTCATATTGAAATAAATCTGTATTTGTAAAAAATCACAAAATTCACTATTTATACTACCCTTAACAGCCCCTGATTAAAGTGAACAAATAACAAACATGCTTAAGTTAAAACGTGTATTGAAAAAAAAAAAAAAAAAATAAATAAACCTAATTCTTTTTATGCATATTAAAAGTCAAATATGCATCAGACTAAGAACGTACTAAGAAAGAAAGGAATTGGGCCAAATAGGAAACTATAAATTATATTAAAAGGCACTAAACGCTTTAAACCTTGATGCACCATATAGAAAATGTTAAGGCGTCAGAAGGAGAAAGCGTAATTCAGCATACCCAGTAGAAAAATGGGAAAATAGCAATAAAATAACAAGAAGTTCTGAAAATATCCCAGGAAAAAGACGAACAATTTCTTCAAACAAGGGATTGCCTTCGAAAGTTTTACAGAAAATAAAACAGAAGTATCATACGATTAAGAGGATTTCAAATATTGAGAGAAGGTATGGACCTAGTACTTGGGGAATGAAGGGAAAGTAACAGGCACTAATGAATTTCCCAATGAGCTGGACAAAGGGAACAAGAATATTGTAGCGACCAGGGAAATACCTAATGCTACACGAGGGATGTAGCTTAGAGGTAGAGTAATCGCCTAGGGAGATGGAGTGCTCGGGAAGGGACTGGCGAGAAGTCCAGGTAAAGTTACTGCCCATGCGTGAGCCCTTTATTCTATTCCAGAGGTCCACGGCCCAGCCTTATAGACATAGCTTACTCTTATTATAGTTATTACATGCCTAGATGACGATGAGGTTGATTCTTAGCCACACGTTACAAAAATACTCGTTATGACCACGACCGGTGTAGAAATGATCTTTATTGGGTGCCTTGGGTTCTGTCCTCCCGAATTTAATTTGGCAAGCTTAAATACCAGATGTTGTGAGACGTAAGAATTCTGTTAATCTACATTCACCACATTCCTTAATTTCAGCAATTTCTTGGGTGTCTCTCTGGGGCTCCTTCCCAGTCCTAAGACGCTACAATATATTCCCTTATACAGAGACATTGGCCTAAAGAGTTCACGGATATGTTGATACTGTTTTTGCCGAAAAAGAAGGTGGATTACGAAAACATTTAGTGCTTTCAGCACTAATAGTCCGAAGAAAAGACTCCTTCACTGCAAATATTGACGCAGTGCTTCTATATGGCAAGCACATTAAAAGAGGAGCAGTTTGGAATCAGAAAATGAAAAACCATAAGTGGTCAGCTATACTGCTCTAAGCAACCGGCTAAATATTACTTAGGGAAAGATTAAATGTGTATCTATAAAGCATTAATTGTGGAGAGGAAGAGGCATTTCACAGAGTGGACTGGAAGAAGTTCAGAGAATGGGTGAAACATGATGTTCACAGGAAAGACAGACGGTATCAAAGTGTTCTCAGTCGAGATAGGAGAAAAACTAAGTAGAATGCAGGAGGGACATTTGAAAGCGAAACCTTTTCTGAGCAACCATGTTCAACATCTACTTGGACAATTTGTTGGATAACAGTCCCTATAACAAGGTAGGAGTTACTGTAAGAGAACGGGCCCTAATGACTTAGTTGTCGACGGGCTCTTAAACATCACCACTCACTCACTGTAAGAGCAAAAAGCATACAATGTCTAACATTTGTTTAGACTTTCACGGCCGGTGTCTTGACTATTAGAAATGTTTTGTTCTTATAGGCCGTGGTCTAGAAGGCATGGTAGATACCAACGTTTCACCAAGTACTGCGCTTGGCATCATCATCTACAGCAGCAGCAGCAGCAGGAACAGGAACAGCAGCAACAACAACAACAATAATGTATGATATTGATTAAACGCTAAAAGATCATAGCAATTGAGAGCTTCCGATAAAGGAGCATTTATTCATTTGGAACATTGAAAAAGAACCGAGCAGGATATTGCTTGCTGTGACATGTGAGGAATAGTGCAAAATCTTGAGCGTTGTGGCAAAATCAAGATAATTTAAAGCCTTTGAAGTTAAGAAAAAAACAGCGCATGAATTATACAGATCTAATGAATAATACCGTTGTTTAAAAGTAATTTAGAACGAGTGGTTGAAGTAAGAGTTACGCGGAAACTCATTTGAAGAAGCAACAAAACTTTTATGTGGTAATAAATGAGAAGCAACTGCTTACTCAGAGACACATTTGATGAAGTAAGTGGCGCACAGAAGGAACTCCATGAAGGGAAAAAGTACCAGAAGATAGACTAAGTAAATGTAAATGGTTCTTACGCGGAGATGAAACATAAAGCTGAAAAGAGAGAAGAATAGAGACTGCTAGGTCTCAGCAAAAGATCTGCTCTTAAGCATTAAGCTATAACGACTCCGGGAGTATCCATCACTATTTTAAAATCTTCTAGCAGCCAAATTAATGTACAGAAACAATAAACTAAATTTATGACAATTTGTGCACGTTGGCATTTTATAGGTTTGGTTTTAATTGACTGGATATTTCAGTTTTTTGTGTTTAGTAAAATTATTTTTATATCAATCTGACATTGCGGTGCCTATATACTTTGATCTGATGCAGGGGAAACCAAAATGTAAAAGCCAGATTTGTTCAATATTTTTCAATGAAAACAATGCCACTGTTTTCCATCCATATAACAGTTTTGTAATCGCCATGCTTCAAAATGTTGAAAGTAGCTGAGATTTTCAAAAAATATAAAATTAATACAGTGAGAAATCTCTCTGGCGTTTGGCTGGAATCGCTAGGGACCCCTGTATTGCTAGCACCCATCGTTGTCTGGATCTTGTCTCCCTTCCGATCACCACTTCATTTCTTCCTATCACGTTAGGAAGGTTCTGCTGTGGCCTACGTGGATAATGTTCTCTAGTGGCTGGAGGCCACTCCGGCTCTCTCATCGTAATACTGCTTTACCGCTAAAGGTAAAGCACGGACGAACGGAAGGGCCCCCACCCAACCAAGGCAGAGCACCTCAAGCAGGCCACATGGACCTTTTTGCTTCACCCAGTGACCCCCGGGAGGAAGGGATGTGGGGAGAGAACTGAAGGGCGTACAGCTCCGAATGACGACGTACGCAAGCATGGACGGGTCCCTCACGTTTCCAGTTCGTACGCATCCGACGCCGCCTGGGCTCCGTCCACGGTCCCCTCACGCCCAGCGTTGCCCACTGGGAGGCGTGGCCAAAGAGATAGTCCCTGAACAGCATCAGGAAAGAATCCTCTTCAAAGCACATATCCACCGCCAAGCCGCAACTCGCTGAACACCATCACCTACTCCTGAACTGTAAAACTTGTCAAGACGAAATATATGAAAGGAAACAAGGTGCAGGAAAGTTGTGTTAGGAGAGAAACCACCCCAACATTGTCCTACCGATCGCGGAAAACTACGGAAAACCCATGAAGAGAGTGGGCGGTCACCAGGACTCGAATTCGGGACCTCAGGAATGCGATTCACATACGACATGCGTTATCGCTACGCCCACTCGCTTAGCAATCCTCCATCTATATGGCTGCTAGAATTGCTTACATAAAGCCGAATACTTTCGGCAGTCAGGCTAAATAGATAATGTAGGTTTTACTGAAGTTTCAGTACGCTAGTATGACCTCAGATTGTAACAGCTCCCTTGTAGTGCCCTCAATACCCACAGATGGACTATGACCAACGAAATGATATTTTTACATGAAGAAAATAAGGGGAAGAGCAATAGCATTAGCTATTAAAAGAAAGATTAATTAAGAGACAGTTACCTGGAAACCCGAGGTTTTGCACCAAATGTGTGAATTTTTGTTTTCACTAACACAAAGTACCTTCACTTCTTTCTCTTTTTAAAAATAGTATAATGTTTTACTCGACCGCCTCCACAGCGCAATGGTAGCGCCCTTGCCTCTAGCGTGGTGGAACCGAGTTCGATTCTCGGCTTTCGGAATTTTTTCCCACTGGGAGGTCTGACACGGGGTGCACCCAGGCTCATTAGGTCCCTGAGGGGCCAATTGAATAGTAGCGGTCCCTGGTCGAGAAGACCGCATACCGGCCGAGAGGGACCGGGGCACTGCCATGTCCCACCTCCGTTAGTGCACCCTACTCATAACGCATGCGGTGGGCAGAGGTGGAGGACGCAGCGGTTGTTAGTAGGCCTTGGCCTGGATGAGCTGATGTGCCATGGGTTTACGGGTTTAATATTTCATTCTGCGCCATTTTAAGTGTCTCAGCGGCCAATTAAAGGTGAGAGTGCACAACATTCAAACGCCCATTAAGTATTATGTTCTTTGTTTCTCAAAACTGCAGTTTTCTTCGCATAAAATATTCCTTGCGATGTAGTTTTTGTTAAATTATTATGACATTTGGAACATACGCTTCTAACCTTGTTATAATTTACTCTGGGTTGTGATGTGATTTGTTGAGCATATAAGTGACAGTATGAGTTGAAATTATATTATTTTTTTAAAAAGAGTAAAAAATTGCAACTTTTGCTTTTGCTTTTGTCCTTTTGCTTTTATTACATAGCAAAATCCAGACCAAACTATTTGCATATGTATTGTGAACATGCGTACCAATGTTATACGTGAAAGGTGAAAACTGCTCCGCAAGTAGCATTTTATATTGTAATATAAGTTTCTTAATTAAACAATGAAGTGGAGAATAATTGGAGCAGAAGCCTCAAATTTTCCAGGGAGACTACTTCAATATGAGAAACAAATATCCAAACATTTAAAGCCCTAACTTTAAGAATGTGGAATTTAGAATATTCACTTGACTATCCCCTTAAGAGCTGCAGAACAAGGAATTGCCACTGTGAGTGCAGTGCGGAGAAAATGAGGCAAGCAAACCAAGATTCCCTTAGAGCTTGCCCTAGTGGGGTTTTGGCCCTTTTGGATGAGTGTAGCAGGCTGCCCAAACTGCTTATGTTAATGTGCGTCTGGCGTGCCTGCTAGTGCTCCAGAAAGGCTGAGAAGCAAACTTAAAAAAATCTGATGTTTTACATTCACTTGACTTTCTCAACTATGCTCGTTCATTTTAAAGCTTCTACAAACTGTTCTTGCGAAAGCTTAGTACTTTTTTGATTACGTAGGTGGAGAAAGTATTTTATTTCAAACAAAAATTATATATCTATGTAAATGTAATGTAAACCCCGCGCGACAGCCCACGAAGGGCCAAGGCCTACCGCCCAGCCGCTGCGTCCCCCACCTCTGCCCACTACAGGCGTCATTGGTGAGGTGCAGTACTGGAGGGTGGGACGTGGTCAGCGCCCCGAGCCCTCCCGGCCAGTTACGCGGTCTTCTCGACCTGGGGCCGCTACTTCTCCATCAAGTAGCTCCTCAATTGGTCCCCCCGGGACCTAACGAGGCTGAGTGCACCCCGTGCCAGACCTCCCAGAGGGGATAAAATCCCCATGCTGGTACCGGGGATCGAACCCGGGTCCTCCGCGCCACAGGCAAGCGCGCTGCCAGCTGCGCTACGGAGGCGGTCTTATATATCCATACTTAAATTAAATACAGCCGAGCGAGATGGCTCCGCGGCAACGTGTGAGGCTCGCGTTCGGGAGGTCGTGAGCTCGATTCCCGTGGCCGATCTTCCTGACCTATGGGTCGCCAGGCAAATGCTGGGAATGGTACTTACATGCCCTGAATTTGCTGTCTTTCCACATTTCGTTTCATTAATAATTTCATTCATTGTTGATCCTGTTGGTTCTTTCAGGTTCGTAAGTGTCAGCGAAGGCGTTAGGTGCAGCTTGGCAGGGATGATATGTGCACAGGAACGCTTCCGTTGTCCCTGGGATCCGGGTATTGGGGCGATACGTGAGGGCGCTGCACCCCGCACTGGGTCCCCCTAAGATGGGCCCGGAAGACCTAAAGACTTGGAGGTGTCGTCAAACTAGGAAACCCTCTGTCAGTGCCTGTACCGTTAGTCTGAATCTGACCCCCGGTGTCTCCTCTCATCTCATCCTTCCTCCTTGGGGTGCCCCGTTGGGGCATAGGTACAATAAGCCTGACTTCAGTGCCAAACCTCCTGCGCAGCTCTCCTGTTCACCACAAGTACATGTTTTGACGCCCCCTAAATCATAAATACGTAATCCGTGTGTTAACAGCAGAGCGATTTTGATTGAAGTATTTTAGATATTTACATGAAAAATGAATTGTATGTCTAGGATTTACTGGGATTAGCCTATAAACCCCTTTTGGAAAGAATTTTGCATCATTTCGTATATTTTGTAAACCTAAAGAGATAGGCAAAGACGTACTACAAAACTGAGATAAACTTGTGCAGAAGTAGTTTCATTACACATTTCGTTGCAGTGCACCACTCCAGCACATCCAGAATCATTAACAACTTGAGTATGTCTCAAAGTGCCCTAAATGCATTCAATTCATACTAGGATCAGCAAATACTGATAACTATATGGGCTGTTTTTAACAATCGGTTGTATTTAATATAAATAATATATTTATAACACACTGCACGGCCTAAGGATGCGCCAATTTACACAGGAAATGCTTGGAATAGATAAAAAGGACAATTACGACTGAAGTTTGGCACGAAAATACATTACTGAACAATACAGTTTACTAAGTTTAAGTAATAACATTCCATATAATTTCCAAATTTCAGGTCATGAGCGTGTTTGCATCCTTTATTGGCTGTAGCAGGATTCGTTGCTATCCCGCTTCTATCCAGCAGGAATCGCTTCATATGTAACTTTAGTCAATCAGAGGCATCAGAATATCTTTCCTACGTGGAGTAAATCGCCTGATAGGAGCTGGCTCTGCTTTACTTCTGTGAACACCTTAGTTGCGCTGTCACTCTAGTTCTAAAGTGGACCATTCACACAGTAGGAAACTAAAATTCCTTCGCTGTCCCGGCTCTCATTTTGGATTAGTGAGCTATTTCTCTTGCTAGACCTAAAAGTTGACAAAACAAGGGGCAACACGGAAAACCAAAAACGTAAATGCCCAAAATTTCCCTCCAGTGTCCGATATTCGAACGACTGTGAAGAAAAAATCGATATAGAAGCAAGAGGTTTACAGTAAATCGAATATGCTGGCCTTGAAATTCCTTCACAAGATCGCCACAAACAACTGAATGATAAAGCTATTGAAAAATTCAAATCAATAACAACGTGTATTTAGGAATTGACTGAAGCTAATATGAAGTTACGTGAAATAAATTGTTGGTTTTAAAACTATCTACATCATTGTGTAGTTAAGTTTTCATCTGTGTACTGTAGTTCGCGAGTTATGCAAAATTCTTTTTGGGTGAAGATTGTTAGACCAATTTTTGAGAAAATAAGAGAAACAAAAGCTTTGTATGTAAAAAGTAGTTAGAAATGAAAGACTTGCTTTAAAACCCGTGTTGCATTTTTGACAGCTAGTGAAAATAAGTATTATATACTATGTTTGGTGTGTATCCAACATTTCGTGTTTGATTTATGCTGTGCACACACACGCATACATGCACTCAAAGACTTTTAGTTAAGAAATGTGTGTGTTTTTGATTGTTTTATTAGTTTTTTAAAGAGCTCAACATGTGAGTTTTCGGTAAAGTTTCAAAATGGAACTTCTGGGTGAAGTTCTATACTTCCTCTACGTATCTACTTAATTAGACAACAGCATATTTATGGTATTTCCTATTCAGGAAAATGATATTAAAGGTATGACTAAGTAAACACAACAAACCGGGAAAATCAAAAGAGCGAGAAAAATGTTTCCTTTTCAGAAGCCAGTAACAGTTGCGACCGCTTTGGTGTCTAAAAATATTATAAACTACTACTCACTCAATCGCGTTGAAGTTCACGTCCATCAGAATCGTAGTAATCGTCTTGTCCTATTTTCCGTTACTTTAAAGTTTATATGCTCCAAAATGCTATTTCCCTTAATTGCCTTTTGCATGAGTATTGCCTGAGCCTAGAATAATAAACTCCGATTGCACAGAGGACGTCTAGTGCGTGTTACTCTGTTGGTATCTGGAAGCAGAAATGGTTCCGAGGTCTCGCATGGTAACACATACCTGTAACTTCTGTAATCTAGCACGAGTACTGTGTATGAACGGGGGTTTTCTTTTCTCAGTTCTTTTTTCAGCATGTACAGTGCTCCTTAGACACTATTTTATAACTTTATACCTTGAAATATTTAGGACAGCTTCAGTGATTAAGGTATTAAAATTTGTCATGTGCTAGTTAAAGTATTAAATAACTGAGCTGAAATAAAATATTTAGAATCCTTCTCACATATTTAGAAGGTACTGAAAATAAATACTATATGCTATATTTGGTGTTTATCTGAATTTCATGTTTGGTTTATTATGTTCACAAACACACACCTACAGGTATCGATTAAATTTAGCGAAAACTGCCGAAAAGTTTTATTTTTCTCTCTTGCATTTTGTATTATGGTTATACCTTGTACTTTAACCTCTTTAGTGTTCCAGTGTGGGTGGGCGTTCCTCGCTAAACTTCTTTGCTACAGCTTTCAAATGCGATTTTCGTTCTCCCTGCCTTTGATTTTTAGACTATTGCAGGGAATTTTGCTTCAGAGGGGCTGTGGGCTGACTGTGGTGAAACGAATTCAATATATCGAGCTGAAATGCCGAGCTAAATCTGACACGTGGTTTGCTGGTAAGCAGCGAACTGCCGTCAGTTTTCTGTAATTCTGTGACCTTGCCAGGTTATTTCAGTATTCCAGTTATATGTTAGGCATTGACAATTTAACCTATTACATACCTAACCCTTCTTGGCCTTTTCTTAATATGAAAGCATCAATTTTGTCTTCCCATTATTCAAAAAACTTGAAAATGCATTGTTTTTCGCTAACCTCTACACTATGCACGTTAGCTAATTTGAACACCAAACTCATAAAAAATATTATTATTACTGCTTTACTAAAACTAAGGAATAACTCAGAATCTGACAGTTTGTCATTAATAAACATAAATAATTTAAAGACGGTTTGACATAGGACCTTGTAATTTTGTGTATAGAGTATACCTTATGTTTTAAATGTGTGGAAAAAGATTCAAATCAATCAGAAGAAAGCTTTTTAATTTGCATAGATACATTGCCTTAAAATAATCGTATGATTGCATTTGCAAAAATTTGGCGGGTGTTATTTAGAAATTATATAACGCGACCTATAGTAATATTTTGGGACGGTTAATTCTCAGAAGTTATCATTTTGCTGCTTTTAGTTAAATTGTCAATCCCATTCGTATGACACAAGTGTTAAAATTTTCATACAAACAGCTCAAAATAGTTTTTATTGCCAGAAAAATTATTATTTAAAAATACCATAAAAGGTGCAATAGCACGTTTACAACACATGTCAGAAATTTCAACTCTGTACAACACATACAATTTTAAAAGAAAAGACAGTCAATAAGCAAGAGCAAGATGTGCCTATGTTTGCAAAATTTATTTTGTTTGCATCACAAACTGCCCACTTCATGGCACAATGTAGAGAAACGGTACGAAGACGAGTACAAAAAATGTTCTAGAGTGGAATAAATGAGCGAAAATGTAGCAACGTCGTGCTTCGTAGCCCTCGGGGAGCTATATCTCTCTTTTCTTTCCCTCTCTCCCCTCTGTCTACCTCCTCCCTCCATCTCTCTGTGTTTATGTGTATTCTTGCGCATGCTCTTCTATCTTTAATGCTTTTCATACAGAAAACCTCATGTTACTGAATTATTATTAAACAATTTCCTGTGCTAGAAGAAAGTCATTGCAACAGAAAGAGGTTTTGCTAGACTTTTTCTAAGAGGAACACAATGGTGCTTTTCTGAACCATATTTTCAGATGTTAAACACTGCTGCGAGCGTAAAAGTGTAAATGTAGCTATAAATAAAATCAATAATAGCATTATTTAATTGAAATCTCCGCTTTGGCTTTTGCTAATGGAACATCGCTGATGAACTACTTAGCTGGAGAGGGAGAAATGTGACGTCATCACTCCGAAAGCTACAGAGTTTCACCATCACCACAACTGCATATTCTTGATATTCGGCTTTCCCTCGGGTTATACAGTAATCCCGCCGCTATCATTGCAACCTCTCTCATTTGTATGTATCACTGGTTGCCACTAACCGCACAGAAGGCAGTGGGAAAACGTCAGCCTTGCTTATATCAATTTAAACTTCAATATTTTCTGAGGGACCTTTTCTTGGTAGCAAAATGTTAGGAAATGTTTTTAAAAGTACATCTGATTAATGTTTTACTTCTTTCCATATATTCCAAGCAACAAAATGCTTAGTCAGGAGGAGTTTACATCTATTATGGTGATGATGACGATGATGATGACGATGATGATGACGGCGACCTTCCACCGACATGAGATATCGTCTGCTTCCTCCTCGGGAGTCGGTTCCAGTGTATGAGTACAGCTGTTGGAAGAGTTCCTCTTCCAATGTAAAGCTGAACGTACATTAATTTCAAATGTAGGTACAGAAAATGAATTTAGTAAAACGCAAGTCTATTATGATGTTTAACGAGGCCTTCGTAGTTTCCCCTCCTTTCCATCCCTTTACCCTCTCCAGTCACAGCACTATTCATGTTACTGGCTGTAGATGACACGTCGGCCTGAAAGGAAAGTATTGCTTTTTTCTAGTCTCTCAGTAAGTCATTACTCATTAAGCTCAACTATTGTTTGACTCACAGCATGCTCTGCATATCAGAAACTACACGTGACCAGACTATTGGTCTATGGTTAACTGGTAATACAGTTTGATAAATTTCAGGAACCGTGCAACTTCACAGAAATGTAATTAAATTTTAATGCCACGTAAAAGAGATGGTTTATCGAATAAATGTTATTATAAAACCTTTCATTCTAAATCATAAACCATTATAATATAACCTAGTAGACAAACATGTTCCATAAGAATTTTAATTCCAGTATAAATATAGGGAGAATTTGTTGAAGGATTAAACGTTTTTATGTTTTTCAGCATAATATTGCATTATGTTTACTCAATAAATGCTGCAGATTTCAAGCAACATTTTCAACTTTCTTCGTGATGGGCATTAAGAATTTGGAGATAAATGTAAAGAAAATTAAAACGCGACTTTTCTAGGAGGCCAGGTTTATCTACCACTCCTCCTCTCCCACCTTTTCGTGTCCTAATTACAGCGCCACGCCTATAGCCTCATATTGCAATTGTCGAGCAGTGCCAATGGTTAATAATCACTCCTAACTCATCGCGAGAACCCGTAAAACGATAAGAAACTAAAAGATGTTACCAAACAGCGCATATTACTAAATTCATTTTGTGTACATTGTTGTTGTTCAGCTGTTACATAGTTTCATCAATATCTTAGCATTCAAAGTGCATCACTTATAGATAGTTGAAATCAGTATGTCTGCGTAAGTAGCTCAATTAGTTAGGCGCTGGCCTATTGATCGCAAGGCCGTGGGTTCAAACCTGGCCCAGACAGACAGCTTTTAAGTTTGCTTAAAACCGACAGCAAGGGACGAAATTCTGGCGAACCAATGGCACTGACACATTGACCGTTCGCTTTTTGTTTTAAATTCATAGCGGAATTCTGTTCTTGGTATGTGGGATTTGTGTTCAGCTAAGTTTTTCCGAATTAACAATGAGAAAGTTATGGATTTAAAATATAGCTTGCATGGAAGGCATTCTGGCCTTGGAGAAGCTATAAAATGTTTATGTATTAATCTCAAAGCAGACTTGATTTGAGCGTCACATAAGCAAATATTGTTGGAAAATGTTACAGTAACATTTTGGTTAGGTAATGTAAAATCCATATATGATAGGGGTATACTTATATAGATGGCACTGAGGGTATATTCTAAACCTAGCATTATATTTAGTGTACAAATAATGAAATTAATGTTATTTCTGAAGAACGTTGCAAGTTCATTCTATCTATTACGTGCGTCTACTGATGTTCGTTTTACGTATAGTATAATAGTAGTCTATTTCAATTCTATTTTGAGATTCACTCTTAAATAACAAGGAATTGTAACAATATGAAACCTAATGTTTGGATTTTCTCAGATGCATTGCCTTAAGGTAAATGTCAAACAACACTAAGTGAACAATGAGCTCTACACTGAATTGCTAAAAGTGAATTAAAGCCCCCCGGAGTTCTGATTTTCATCGAGGCCTTCCCCTAATGAGCAAAAATCTCCTTGGTAGCTCTCTGCAAGTGCAGCAGCTGTCAAAATGAGAGAATAGCTGGCTTCACATTCTCAGCATATCCGTGACAACAGTGCAAATCAAGAAGCAGCCCCACCCTTTATCGGTAAACAAAAACGTGGTGGAGTTACGGGAGGTCCCGCCCTTGCGCCGCCAACATCCTGTCGCTGTTATCATATGATAGATTTTCCTTACATGACCTGCTCTGATACAACATCAAGTGCAGGTTTAATCCGTCTGACACCACTACTTATTCGTCATTTGATAATCAGTAATTCTGTTCCGTATTTTAAAAGATCTGATGTGTTGAACTCACAAGACTTTCTCTACCCTTGTACTAACTATTCGCACAAACTCTTATTCCTATATCTTCTTCATGTTAGTCGAGATACAGATTTACAAAGATTATTTTAGTGTCACTTTTCCTGTAGGCGCAAGGGGAATGTGGGAATACGGTAGGCTTTGCGCGATAGTAAAATCCTTTAAAGCTGGTCGCTATATGAAGGCTTTGAAATTACGTTCTCCTTGCACGGCCAAGAGATAAAAATGCGAATACGGGCCTCCCTTTTGAGAAAATTTTAAGTACTCTAAAACAGACAAATAACAGGGAATATGAAGATCTACATTTATTATAGTAAGAGTTAGTATATTTCTTAGGGTTTGCTAGTTATGCAAAAGTCATCAAGAGTAAACAGGACTACATAGGCTATAGCCAGAACATTCAAAATATACAGCTCATTTGTCATAAAAATATCTTAAGCATAAGGCTTTAATTAAAATCGTTAGAGCCATTTTTGAGAAAATCAAAATTTTCGTAACATTTTCCATCTAAAGCGTAGATTTAGGTAGAGGAATGCGCTTCAAAATCTTTGTGTCGCATCCTTGAAAGATATTAAACGTAAAGAACAACCTTGGTTTTTAACCGACTTTTCGTTTTTGAGCTATGCTGTTCACAGCACGCGCGCGCGCGCGCGCACGCACGATCTTCAGAGCGGATCCTTTTCTCTTTGCGTTGTATTGAATACATTTAAATTCAGCTTCAATATATCCTTTAGCTTCCAAGACTTTTTTTGAAATAAGTATGCGTTTACCTATTCATAGGAAACGAACTATTGCTACAACGAATTTAGTTTAGTTTTAGTTCACATCATAAATTTCAACTTTTGAATCTCCTTTATACTTTAAATAAGAATATTTGCTGAAATTCTAACTCTGTAGAAAATGTGTGCGACAGTTTTAATTTTTAAATAATTAGTATTACGAGATGCCAAAATTGTCAGAAGAGTTGAAAGAAAACTGTCATGTAGACTATTTTAATAAGCAAAGGCTCTAAGTATAGAATCCAAAACTGAAATATTAAGATACCATGTTGCACACGTAAGTGTAAATATTCACAATATCAAAAGAGAAGATAAATACTGAAACTACAGCTTTTGAATATCATTTGATTTACAATGCTAAGTTCCATGTTTCCTAGTTTTTAAGTTGTCCTCTGTGGTCTAGGATAATATGCTAGCCTCTGATTCTCAAGGTCGCGGGTTCATTCTCTGCCAAGGGTTCTGAATTCTTTTGGACCTAAAAATCCTTAGTAGGGCTGCTTTTGGAGGGGAAGTAAAGCCGGTGGTTCCGTTTCGTAGATTTACGGCACGTAAGAGACCTCTAGTCTGATAAAGTGACCTCTGAGCAAAACTAAGTGGCCTTTCACACCCAGTATAGAATGGGACACTGAGAATCATAGCAGTCAAAAAGCGTCCGTAAATAAAACAATTTTTTTTTTCGAATTTTTTATACGTCTCTTCCTTAATTTGGGTGAGACCATTACCTGCAATGAAATTAAAACGTCAGACGTATCATAATTCGCGTGGCAAGCTGAAATGACTGAAAATACGCAGTAAGTAAAGTAAACATAGTTCTGAAATGTACTGTTTGCAAAATAGTTGAGAACGAATGCTTCCCAGACGCCTATGACTCTTATTTGTGCAAACGGACACATCTTTATACTTTTCGCTATAAGACAGCTCCATTTCTACCTCGGTAGAGCAAAGTGGCACTAAGCCCAATGATTGTTTACTGTGTTCGTGCTGTACAGTATGCATGGATTGATTACAAGTTCACCTCTCAGAGATATTCAGTTTTGTGGACAAGATAAAACACCTGACTGTCTCCAACACCTTTTCTTGTTTCTCTGATTACCCTCCCAGGAGGAGGAAGGACTTACACTTCCCAGTTCTTGCATGCCAGCGCCTGGGGTCAGATGCCTGTCGAGGAGCAAGGGAAATCCGGGATCAGCCCAAAGCCTGGTATGGCAGTGAGGAAGGAGACGGTGTAAAATGTCGGTGAAATGAATGGCAGAGATACCTGGAGAAAAACCGCCCACACGCCTCTTTGTCCATCACATAAGGTCCTACCTCGCCGCTTGATGAGAGGCGAGCTTGTCTCCAGTACACGAGAAAATATTTAAACACTAGCTCCTCGTAACTATATATCTGCAAATGTCTGCAAACGGTTTATTTTCAAATTGACATACTCATTATCTTTTTTTCCAATTATTGTCCCAAAATGACAAAATCAGACCAATTTCCTTTTTCTCACCCTATTTTCTTCCAAATTTTTGAATAATACACAGTTCTCTTCTACTGACGTTACATCATATTACAACTTCCAACTGTTTTCTTTATCGTAGTCTTGACTCAGTCCTTTCACTGTCTTCCTTCACTTTCTCTGTCCCTCACACACTGACTCAGACGATACAATCACTCGACACTCGTTAACACTTCTTCACTTTCACCCGACGCATCTTAAATTACAACAGTACCACACCCACACACACACACACACACACACACACACACACACACACACACACACACACACACTAACAGAGAAAGAGAGAGAGACCGTGAGAGAGAGAGAGAGCTGTCTCGCTCTCACTGACACACTGGCCGACTCATGTCTGTAACGCTCTTCTCTGCCGTTTCCTCGCTTTCTTATATAGTGAGGATAGACATAACATGAATCTTTCTCTACTTCTATAAACACGCCGGCCGCCGGATGCCCCTCGAAGCTTTCAGCAATTGCTTCTTATGCGCCGCGCCCATTGTTGTTAGTCACGTATACACAAAGAATCGCTCGAGACAGCCTCCTTCGTTTGTTCACCGACCTGGTGTGGGGTGTGAAACAGCTTAGCCCGATCGTCCTTGTTGTGCGCTGCGCCCGGCGTCATATTATAATTAACTTTAGCTTTTGATTCAGTCTTTTGTTCACCACAGTGCTTCAGTTTTAAGTTGTTTCCTCTAATGAACACCAATTTAGGTTTATTATTATTATTTAAACATTGCCTAGTTATTGAGATGTATATCTATATCGTATTACCTTTACCAAAGGAATTACATAAATAGTAGCTGATTAACCTTAGCTTTGATTAACTTGCTTTCCGATTGATGTACGTTACAGCGGAGTCCCAGTTGATCAGCATTCCGTTTACACGGTGGCGTCATTGCACCCAGCGATGTAACAACAAACATTTGTTCATCACCAAGTACACAATCCTTGTCAACGTTCAACACAAAATACTAATGACTGCGGAATTCAGTGCAATATTAAAAAACTTCGCTAAAGCAATATTTAGGAAGAGGTACAATGTCCAAAGGTACACGAAATAAGCAATTATATTGATTCTGAACAACGCTTTGTCCACAGAATTTAAAAACAGAAAAAGCAAACAGCCTACATGAATGCAATTTACGCTCTGTGTATGCGTTTGCAAAGAGTGAAATCGGTGACCTATTGCTAACAAAATATTAACATAGTATAAACGACAAAAGCTATCATACTAATGGATAAAGATTACTAATTGCTTTGGATAAACGTCATCCTCCTGGGAAATAAGGGAGTTCTTAAAGCTGTTTTAATGAATATACTACTCCATCCAAAAGACATGTTAGTTTCAGTCATTGTAGAAGAAAAATTTGGACCTCATTAATATATGCTGGAAAATAGGACAAACACCAGATGAATGGAAGAAGGCTGTAGTGATACCCCTCTATAAAAGGGGTGATTGAAAAGAATGCAAAAACTATACAGGTATGATCCCATTAAACTCGACCTACAAAATATATGCGTAAATAATAACTAACAGATTAAACATAATCACCGAAACGTTACTATTAGAGGAACAGAATAGTTTCCGACAGAACACATCCTGCATAGATGGTGTCTTTACCTTAACGCAAATCATTGAGAAACAAAGAATTCAATATCTTGACATATATAGCATTCATATTCAAAATCCTTCAACACAGTAAAAAGAAAAAAAGAAAGGTATGGGGAACTTTAAAATATATCGGAACTCCTCAACATTTATCTTATGCAATTGAGAGTAGGCATAAGGATACAAACATAAATATAAAAATCAATAACAGTATAGCCACCGAACATAGAACAGTAAACAGAGGTATCAAACAGGGCTGCCCAATATCACCCAATTTATTCAGTATCTATATGAACGAAATTATTAAAACCTGGTAAAGAGCATTATCCATGAATTTCTTAATTGTTAACTCACTAATAAATAGGTTGATGTGTGCAGATGATCAAATTGTATTAGCCAACCCAGAAGACAATTTGCAAAGAACAGTACACAAATTATCACTGACAGCAAAAGAATAAAGCCTAGAAATTTCAATCAATAAAACCAAAACAGTGGCCTTCAAAGGAAAGAAACATCTTAGATATAAAATCTCCAACAACAACATAATTGAACAAGCCAATGTCTTTAGCGTCTGTGCTGCACTATTTGGTACTTCAATCCGACAGACACAGAGATCATACTAGCCAAATTCCAAAAACTCCTATTCACAATCAAGAAAATACTAATCAACAAAGTCAGATCAGAGAATATTTTGAAATTTTACAAGGTGATAGTGATCCCAAATTTACTTTATGGCTGAGAAACCTTGGCTTTAACCACAAATCAAATTAGAGGAATAGAAGCTGCTGAAATTAAATTATTAAGAACTTTATCAGGTTATATTTTGTATGATCACAAAATAAATGAAGAAATAAGAGGAGATCTACATGCCACACTCATTATCAGAAAGCATCAGCAACTACGGAAATAACTGGTATCAACACATACTGCGAATGCCACAAGACAGACTACCCCAAAGACTAAAACTACAGGGCAAGGGGGAAAAGAGATCTTGGACAACCAAAGAAACGCTGGAGAGAACAGCTTCCAATCTGAAGTGGAACAGGCCAAAAGGCCTAATCCTCGAAAGTTGTTGGTGATGATGATATATTTAATTATGAATATGCTTTTATAATAGTTCGATCCATTGGTATAATTCTATGATGGCATTCTTGTATATATAACATAACTATGTTTCTAAAAGTCGTAATACCAGGCCAATTGGCCCATGATTTTTTGTCTATGTAACCTGTAATTATAGTCTCATGTGAAAACTTCATTATTTATCTAAAATGAGTTGGTATAGAGCTACACGATTTCTTTATACATTTCTGTGCCTTACGAGCATAATCTGTAGAAGTAAAAAGCGAAGAATCTGAGAAGGCGTTGAAATATTAGGTTGCTATAGATCCGAAGGTATACACATAAAGAACTACTTCGGTTGTGGGAATCGTAACAAAGTTACACATGGTCGAGTGAGTGACTCCCGAGTGTAATGATATGGACTCGAATATCCACACTTCCACTTTAAACATGAGAAAATTAATGGCTTTACATACTTATTTACTTTATGTGCATGTTATGCGACGTGAACCGAAGAAATTCAACACCAATTTTATGTATGGTCGCATAATGTTGTGTGGTGTATCCATTGCAATTGGATTATTTGTGTTCATTTATTACAATTTCTTATAGGAACCAGTATAACACCACAAAGTAGGTTATTTTTAGTTCTTTCCCATTCACCTTTTTATTTTAACTGCTAAAACTTGTCTGTAACATCCATATAACTATATTTTGCAGAAATACCCATCCCAAGCTCCAAGTGGGAGACAAGCTAAGGAATGTGTTAAATTTGAGCGATTTTTCTCACCTTACGTTACTGAAGAAATGGCAGAGATACCATTCAGTTACTGTGGAAATGAAAACTGAACGAGTTTTAAGTAATTCTAATCCAACTTCACACTAAAATGACTTATTATTTACATATAAATTTGCTTTACGTTAGAACCCCTTTAAGCGGGCTGCTAAGTAAACATACGTCAAAAATTCGATTTTCTCTTTTTTTCCACATAATACAACTCTCCACACGTTTTTTCTCTAGACAAGATGTACTTTATTTACCCTACAAGGTCTGAAACCTGAAAAATTACAGCATGTAAATTACTATTGAAACAATGTCAGAAATACATTACATTATACATCTTGCAAGTAACAAACTATGATCTTCGTACATTCTTGTGGAATTACGCATCTAATTTGGATCAAACACCTTTTTTTTTTTTTTTTTTTTTTTTTTTTTTTTTTTTTTTTTTTTTTTTTTTTTAAATCGGTTGATCAAGGACAACATGCCGTAAGACGTTTTTGTTTGTAGTGCTTCTATGAAGTGCATATTAGAAGGAACGTAATAAGTTCCCTTCCAACCGGTAAACTGTTTGCCGGCTTGGCGTCGAGCATGTATTTTCACTCATTGAGCATAAATTATAGGCTGATTTGCTTATTTTAGGTATTGGATATCTTCTGCAAGCAACATAGTTGTTCCGTGAAGGCTATTGTTATTCGTTTGGCTGTGTTTAGTTATTATTTGTTTATTTACATTTGTTGAGAGTTGGGTGTGATTATTTAATCTCAATATATAGGAAGAAACACGAAATTTGGTGTTAAAAAAGTAAATTCTATGAAAATCGAAATACACAAAATAAAACCTCTGGTATTGAAACTTAACATAGTTAAGTATGCAAGTGTTAAGGTTAAATCTATCCCATCAAGTACTTCCAAAAATAAGTTAATGTGGTGGTGACTGTGGTGTTGTTTCTTTTCCTAGTGTTAGGATGACTTTTAGTGAGTCTGGCACAGTTATTGTATATCTTACTGCTTTAAAAGAATTAACAAGACTGTACGGTGCAAAGCATGTAATAATTGTGGAGGTTTGAAATATAGTTGAGGATACTGATGGCAGCAAAACATAGCATCAAATTTAACTATAATTTGTGGTACATGTAGTGCCTAAGACCTATATCCTAGGTTTATCCCAAAAACGGAGTGTAGAGCACTTAACATCAAGTTAGTCTATGCTACGAAGTACATTGGCAAAGAATAGAGTACAGCATGAAATTTCTGTGCTGTGATGGATTTGCTTGCATCTTCAAGATTTGGTACGTGTAACAAACCATTATTGAAAGCCTGGAAGAAGTAGATTATGCTAGCACTAGTATTGCTATCGAGGAAATCGTGTGGATTAATGAAGGTAAAGCAACATTTTCCTGCAGCCGTAGATGTCTCTTGGCAACGAAGAGGTCACAGTGAATTAAATGGTGTGGTTAGATAGCTACCTCGTTAGATAATGGTGAATTGACGTGGAATGTTTAACCAAATATTGTCATGGGCACCAGAAAGTTTGTGAAGCCAGCCCCTATAGTAATGAAGAAATAGAAAAACTGGAATGTGTGGGATATGTGCAAGAGAAATTAAGTACACTCATGAGAAAATTGAAAAAGGACTTGAGCAGAAAGCTATCCAATAGTAAATGTCTTGGTGGGCATGGACGACTTTCAGATGAACACATAGACAGGCTACGGCTTTCTTATGGACAAGCCATAAGATAAAACAAAATCACTTTTGGAACGATGCAAAAAGCAGTTAGAGCTATGTTATTCCATAACTTATCCACAAATTAAAAATCATGCCATCAATGCAGTCTACCTGGTCGTGACTCAGGGTTTGGCTATCAAAGGGCTGCAATTGAAGATAAAACTTTTAATCATGATGTCATGCCCTTTGATGTCATGAAAGCTATGAAGCGAATATAAGAGGATTTAAGTAACCCGAGATTGTTAGAGAATTGCTTATACGGAGTGGGAATAAGTGGGAATAAGTACGTTCGAAATGGAAGTGGTACTGGATGTATTCATATTTTTATTCGAGTGAACTGTATCCAGATGTAAAGTTATGGGGTCACTGGGAAGATGAGGTTGAGTATGGAAAAATCACTGTTGAACATTAATCGAACAAGGGTCATCCAAAGAGACAAGGTGGTGTTAGGGGCAACTAAGCAAGCGGAAAAAAGAAGGGGTCAGAAAAGGAGGAAGGATAAACAACATCAAAACCAGGATGAATGGTCCAGGAATGGACTAGCTTTACAACATCTCAGACGAAAGCTAAATTTCAACTGAGTTTTCCGAAAGTTAGGTTTTTTTCGCATTCATGTATTCATAACTCAAAAGCTATTGAAATAAAAAACTACTCAAACTTTATGTATTGTTTGAGAAGACAAATAAAACTTGGATCACCATTATGATTGTGGTGTAAATATCTCATATAGTTTTGGAAATACCGATTTTAATTACAGGGCCTTTTTATAATCAACCTTAATCGCTATTTGCACAAAGGTATTCATAGAAAGATCTCGGTACTAGTGCACTTAATAGAACTATTCTTAAGTAAGGTTAATTAAAACTTTAAAGCATTTAAAACTACTATAATTTGAAATATCGGTACAAAAGGCATCAACAGACTTCTCTCTTTCTTTTATTTCCCAACCTGATATACAACAATAGCTCTAAATTCTGAGAATGGCTTTTTGTGGCGGGACAGTTCAAATAGTGCAAATTTTCTCTTTGTGCCCTATATGTTCATGTACTAGTCGCCCAGCGCACTTTAAACCTTTATTAGACATTTCATCATTATTAATCAAATATCACAAGCTATTATACGTGCTACTGTACCGCAGCTCAGCCAGAATGGAAAAATTAATTTAACGGACTCTCTGTGACGTGACTAAAACCCACATTTCTCTCTTGTTCTATATACCGTGTCTTTAATTCATCATAGTCTATACCTGCTCTAACAACATTAATTTTCATTTATGCTGTACTAATTTTGACCTTTGATGGATATGATATTGGTTTTTTTTTTTTTT
This sequence comes from Tenodera sinensis, assembly GCA_030765045.1. NCBI lineage: Eukaryota > Metazoa > Arthropoda > Insecta > Mantodea > Mantidae > Tenodera > Tenodera sinensis. The sequence goes on from CM060964.1 coordinate 65,509,543, forward strand.
TTTTTTTTTTTTTTTTTTTTTTTTTTTTTCCCAGATGAAGCAGAAAATGTGACTTCAGTTTAATATTTTGCCTAGAGGAGGTAATTTTTGTGATTAAACTAAATTTTATTGTGACTATCATATAGAGCTGTAGCGAATAGATTGTAATAATGTAGTTTAAATGGTGTAAATAATTGTTCTATTTGAGGCTGATCTGAAGGACATTTTCCAACTAGCTTGTGCATTTTTTTCCGAACTTTCATTGTTAACCCTATATATAGTACAGAGATAGCACTTCCCTTGAATCAGTGTACGAACAGCTGTAACCATTAGAAAATAGATGGTATTATAAATGTTTGTAATTTGAAATTTTGATAAGGCATTTCAAAAGGTTTTGCATATACACATATGGTGACAGAGTGTTATTAACATACTAACATTTTATTATTATCATATGTGCAAAATGTTATATTTTGAGAGGAGAGAGACAGAGAGAAAAGGAGAGAGAGAAATAACTAGCATATTTACAAATAATGTAATTTTTGAGAACCACTGCAGGCAAAGATGAAGCCTTGATTTATTACTATTCTTGAAATATGCATATATCAGGGACCACTCACATAGCACAGTGATAGCGTTCCTGATTCTGGCGCGGGGGACACGGTTTCGATCCCCGCTACCAGCGTGAGAACTTTTCCCCTCAGAGAAGTCTACTCCAGGGTACACGCAGCCTCGTGATGCCAATTGAGTAGCTATCCTGATGGAAAGGTAGTGTCCCTAAAAAGTCAGGTAGTCGCTTTACAGTCGGGGGAATTGGCAGGTTGACCCCCGTCTCTCCCATCTTACACTCCTCCGTGGCCTTGGCTGCGGCTGGAGGACTCAGTGACCGAGCAATAAGAGTATCCTCTGTAAAGGGGAGACACTCTAGGGATTATTATTCTCTGAGGGATTAGTTTGCGTTTCCTGGAAGGTCAATTCACCACAGGTGAAACGTCAGAATGAAGATATTTAGTTAGCAGAACAATTCTGTAAACACAGATAAGATAACCATAGCGCTATGTATATAAGATGACATTTTATATATGAAGTAAATGAAGTAAAGTATCTGTGAAAACTAATTAACGCAAAATTCCTTGTTTCTTAAAAGTGCCAAAAGCAGGGTTATATTTGTTTTCCTGGTATTTTAAAACTTCAAAATATATTCCTGTAACGAATTGCCGAAATTTGCTCATATTGCTTTCTTTAACTTGAATTTGTTTTGTGTAGATGTCAGTTCTTAGTTCAAAATATGTTGCGGAATATAAATCCACTGATAATACAAAATTTACGACATGACAGATAGCTGACAGATGGTGCGTATAATTTTAAATTAGCAGTGATTGGCAGCAGTGGGACTACCCCCCTAATCGGCCAGGCCATACGTTTGCATTTAACCTGTTACTGTCACTATTTGCCTGCCGCAGGTGTCGGGAATCAACAAACGACACATACAACGCATTGAATTAGCCTTTTTATTAATTCCTTTGATTCACTCGTTATATTATATTTAATACATCGAAACCTTTGCTTTTTCCCCAACATAGGCAAGGTTACTTAATTTCCTGCTTGGCGCATGCACAAACAAATGCATGGCTAGAATCGTGGCTGCGGAAAAATGCATTGAGTTTACAAACAGAGCAAAGTTTTCCCATCGGGTTGCATAGATATGGAAAACTTCTTCTTCTTCCTCTGATAACGCTCCTTCTGATAACCCTTAAGGGACACTGGGAGTGAAATTTTGGTCAAAATTGTCAAAAAGTCGAAAATTGTTTTTTTACCTTAAAATGTTCCTGGAACACCGGTGCATTTGGATCAGCTAACATTTTTCATATCCCCCACTCCATGTGGTCATTACGGCCCTTTCAAATAGTATTCTTCCCTTAACGTACACAGGATGCTCCTATATAAAAGCCTGTTTTTCTCAAAAGTACATTTCTGCACATTCCAAAAGAAAGTCGCGCCTGTGTTTTGCTTCAAATTCAATTAAAATTTCCAAAAGTATTTATAAATAGCAGATAAACAAAACTATGATTTAATATTGATGTTATCATTAACATGAATTCCAAAAACATTTTTTTTTGTATGAAAAAAATCAATAATTTTTAAGATTAAATGTTTTTTGTTATTAAAAAAATATGTACAGCATAATCAGTAAACGTATTTGAAATATCTCTTCATATAATTGTTACCCATGTTTTAGGGTATCAGTTCTGCCAATATAAATGAATTTTGAAAAGTCAATAGACGCGAGCTCTATTTTGAAAATGTGCCTATTAAATTCATAAAATAATGTATATATCATAAACGAATTATCCAATTTTAATGAAATTTGGTGTACGTCCTATTCTCATATAAATACAAACACAATAAAAATTTCAGAAAAATCTATCAAGAAATGTGGTACTTTCAAATTTCACTCCCAGTGTCCCTTAAACCCCTTAGGACTTATAAGCCTGTGCTTAGGGTCAAATGCATATCGGGGTGCAGACGAACCTATGGACCGGACAAAGTCTGGAAGCACATTGACGGCCCAGCACTAGCCATGAGGCTGCGGAAGAGGATGCAGGCAGAATGGATGAATGAAAAGGTGGTGATGGAGCAGTAGCTGGAGTGAGTGTTGGGGGAAACCGGAGAACCCGGAGAAAACCCGCCCAGACGCCGCGTCGTCCACCACCAACACCACATGCGGGTCACTGATATTGAACCCAGGCTGCCTTGGTGATAGGCGAACGGTCTAACCGCTCGGCCACGGCGCCGCCTTGATATGGAAAACTACGTCGGAATATTCTTTTGTATTCTGATGCGTTGGTATTATCTTCCATGTCGCACATATTTCTTTTTCAAGTCAGTTTTCAGTTTTTCACAAAGTAGGGTGTTTCTATAGTGGCAGACCTAAATATTCCTTATTGTTAGTAACACTTATACCGTCGGATGTCCTACAATTGAACACGTTATCTTTCCCTGAGCAGACAACCAAACAAGCGTGCATGTAAGTGTACACAGTACAGGTTTCTCCTATTTTTAAATTCTTAGTGTTGTTACATACTTGATATATAAGTTCAAAATCGATTATGCGATAAACGCAGATAGCTGAACCCAAAAGTGTAATGTTTGAATCGATTATGAATTTATCGAATACTAGAGCACATGAACTTGGGCCCTAGTACCTCTGCCATTGGACAGCACACATATAATTTTGAAGTGTGCTGCTTATTCTTTGACTACTGTTAATTAACGTTATTCAAATTTGTCCTTTTCTTTCTTTCTTTCTTTTTTTTTTTTTTTTTTTTTTTTTTTTTTTTTTCATTTACCTATTTTCACCAAAATCTCTTATATTTTCCATTTCTCTAAGTTTGTCATTATTGTATAGCACCCATTCCGTCACAAAATATATTTTCCTCTTATTTTTTCTGGTGTTTAATGATCATTGGCTATTAATTTCCTACACCTCACTGATTCACTTTCTTCATATCACTTGGTCACTTTCACTTCCTTTCCTCGCTTAACTTTCACTTTTTAGAACAGCTCTTTGACTTTATCCCTAAACATTTATTTCCATTCATGTTATCAACCATGAACACCGTTAGTTTATTCACTTGCTTTTCCTTGTCATACAGTGCGGGGTACCATTTTCCTCCTTTTTCAGTTTCCTATGTATTAACAAAATTTCACTATCTGATACCCACTTTTGTAAATTGTTATCTTTCCAAATATGTGGCGGTCCTTTCTTTTCGTCCTTCTTCGATTCCACTCTACCCACATACGTAATTCCTGTTTCGCTATCCTCCCATTCCACCTGGTCATACAGTTCACATCTTCTTGTTTACTCAGTTTATTTCCACTCCACTTTGAAACTGCTCCTTAATGTAATGTTTGGTGACATATGTTTGCTTTATGTGGCTAGTTCGTTTTATGCAAGTGCAAAGCTTTTCATTCAAGATATACGATAGTAGCTCTTTAGTATGTTTTACAATTATTCTTGTGCTCCCACTTTTGATGTACTAGTTTTTACCTTTCGTGTTGATGCTTAATTTTGAAGTATCTATCACCGATTGTAGTTGATGGTAAATACGTTAACGTTCTGAACTTAAAGTAATTTTTTATTACTAACGAATTTAGGCCTTCAATCACATTAAGAATTCCGTTAAGACGATGTGGGACCGCGATACTGTACATCACATTGTATCTCCTTCCTCAAGTTGGAAATAAAATTACATCCCTCTGCTGGCTACAGACTGCAGATGTATTTTCCATTTCCCTGCGTACGACAAGTCACGTTTCCGCCCTCGAGAATAACCGAGAAGGCTTTGGATAACAAGATGGAGAGCATAAATAATTTCTGTTGAATTGCTTGGCCTAAAAGGACACGATAAGCCAATTCCGTGAATAAGAATAAAGGTCCATTTCAATAGAATTTTATGGATCCAATATTCTTCTTCCGGATACAGACCGCAGTATTATCCCTAAAAATACACTAAACAGCTGTATTTCCGGAAGTGCGCATACTTGTACCACAAATACTCCGCGGACGACAAGGGTGGCTGATGTTGTTAAGCCTTCGATTCATGAAGGGAATGTCTGAGGTTCAAATCCCTCCAAGACAGTCATCTTTGTCCAAGCTTTCCTTTTTTCTAATAACGAACAAATTTTGGGGAGGTACCCCAAACTTATGCCTAGAACGTTTCTTTCCCAATTATTGTTTAATTTAATATATCAATGCCCATCGCCCATGTTGCTGCATGTTGTAAGAATGGATGTTAAGAAATAGTATACAATTGAATTTGTTACACCCCTGTGATTTGATCTCTCATTCTTGAACAAACTCTTATTCTTTATCCACTACAGATACAGAAGTTAATGTATTTCATATTTCCTTTTCGTAAACGAGGATGAAGGAAATAAAGTACACTTTAAGTGACATCATAACTTTTAAGAGCATGTCACTATGTAATGGTTTTTGAAATTCCGTTCTCTTTACATAACTGGGAAAGAAACCAATAACGGGATTCTGTTGGAGGAAATTTTGGGTAACGTAAAGGTGTCTAATTCCGTGATACCACTAATACCGTGATTCAAAGTTCAGTTTCCTGTCATGGTTTTATTCTGGAATAGTTAGTTGTTCTAAAGTATCCAACAGATAGCTGATCCGTTCCACTTTCCTTTGTGAACAGTTGCTGAGAAAGGAATTGTCTATGGAGGGGCCCTGATGACCAAGTTGTCGACGGGCCCTTAAACCTGACACACTCACTCACTCTATGGAATATGTTGTTCAATGAATCTGATGAAACTATCGAGATTTTGTGAGCATTGAACTCCCTGCCGAAAAACATTTTCAGTTAATTTCAATTAATTGGAGGTAAATATAAAGGCAATAGTGTTAATAACGGTTTGTATTTTCTGATGCAGATAAATCAATGCACGTACTCTTCAGTTTTCTGATATCAGAGCATTAGGATGAATTATGAGACAGAAATGTCACGTCATTAGCCCCAAACAAGGCTGACTTTTAATATAAAGATAATCACATGTAATGTATATAAACAATTGGCGTCATAAATACTTGTGATGCATGTGTACAAATAGTGTTCAGGTGATTTAGACTATTTAGGTATGTAATCTGTAAATATTAAGTTAAGGCATAGATAAGAATTAATATCGGTAAAATATTGTAATAATATTTAACGTTGGAAGACTGCCCAGAAGGAAGATTTTTCGAAGCTAGAAAGTATCCTCTCCAGGAGCTAACACCGGATTTTATGACACTATGCGGCCGCAAGGCTGTTGTTATAAGACCGAAGGGGAATTTTTCTTTCTGCTTTTGTGAAATAATCAATGTGAAGAAAAGGAGAGAGACACAGAATCTCCGTGATATATTTCGGAGAAGTTCCAATCACACGCTAAAATTTGGTAAGAGGGGATTTGACTCATCCAATAAGGACGAAAATGTTCGAAGAAGATTCAAAATTTCTTTCGCGGCGTGGTCCAGCCGACCAATAAAAATACATCAGTTCGGGAACGCATAATCTTTTGGTCTGGGTGGCTCAGTTGGTTAGACGCTGGCTACTGATCCCAAGGTCGTGGGTTCAAATCCGGCCCAGACCAACGGTTTTTAAGTGTGCTTAAAAACGACAGCTTCATGTCAGTAGACTTACTAGAATGTAAAAGAACTCCTGTGGGACAAAATTCCGGCACACGGGCAACGCTGATGTGATCCTGGCAATTGACAGCGTCGTTAAACAAAAAAAACATTTTTTTATATAGTGGCGTAAAGCTGAAATCAACATGTGTATAACTTTTTCGAAACCAAATGAAGGATATGTTGTCCCCATAGCCACTTCCATGATCGGCGATTCCCTTTACCGGGGAATTAGTTCTCAGCCCGTATAAATTTCCAGTAAACGACAGCTAGCCGGAGCGGAGGAAACGAACCCGGGACTTCAGAGTCAACTTCCAGGTAGGAAATAGTCCCGCTGATGGTGTTACCCCGTCTAGATGACACACAACAACGTGGAGCTAAACATACAATAATCCCGTCAGTTAGAATACCACAATCATCACTAAAATCTATGGTAATGTGTTTTGTAACTGTTACATTATTATAGCAATTACCAAGGTAATGGAAGAGAAAGTAACTATTATCTTATTCTATATTCAATGCATGTACGTGCAGTAATTTGAAACTGATCACTGTTATTGATGCTGGAAATGGTTAACTGAAGGCTATTAAGCAGGGCTGCCCAACTGTATCTCTTATGTGCTTTACCCCACCTTCTTCGTTTTGTACATGAAACATTTTACCTTCACTCATTCAGGTAAACAAGCATTAGAGATGAATCCGCGGATTTGCCTCCATGTACTTTTCGCGTAACTATGATGCATCAGTAGGACTCAAAAACAAACCTCTCTAATACTAGGTTATCTGAATGAGTGAAGGGAAAATGCTTCATGTGCAACACGAGGGAAGTGTAGTAAAGTGCTAAGGTGACCTCATTAGCACATGAAAGAAAAGGTTGAGCACCACTGCTATTAAGTATATTATACTTCTCAAGATACGGTATCAAATAGTTCGTTTGGAACTAACTCAATGCAGTTACACTGCTTAATCCACGTAGTTGAACACTATGCTACATACAAAAATGTGACTTAAAGAGTTTGAATTCCGGAATATTAAAGCACTCATATCTACATTATTTATTTAATGCTTTACTTCATCAGACTATGTTGCTGGGAATACCACGGATTCCTTCGGAATCCCATGAGTACTTTGTTGTACAGAGTGGAAAAATTTAGGATTCGTAGTTTCTTCCGCCTTCCTTCTAATCCAACAAATTAATGCGGCCTTGAACTCTAAACTGAGCACAGTAGAAACGCTAGTTGCATGGAATTTCACATGTGTAGGCACATAGCAATTAAGGAAGATGTAAATTGTTCAAAAGGAACACATGTTTATATAAGTTTGTTGTTATTATTATTACTATTATTATTATTATTATTATTATTATTATTATTATTATTATTATTATTATTATTATTATTATTATTATTATTATTATTATTATTATTATTATTATTATTATTATTATTATTATTATTATTATTATTATTATTATTATTATTATTATTATTATTATTACCATTATTATTATTATTATTACCATTATTATTATTATTATTATTATTATTATTATTATTATTATTATTATTATTATTATTATTATTATTATTATTATTATTATTATTATTATTATTATTATTATTATTATTATTATTATTATTATTATTATTATTATTATTATTATTACCATTATTATTATTATTATTATTATTATTATTATTATTATTATTATTATTATTATTATTATTATTATTATTATTATTATTATTATTATTATTGTTACTATTATTATTGTTACTATTATTATTGTTACTATTATTATTGTTACTATTATTATTGTTACTATTATTATTATTACTATTGTTATTGTTGTTTGTAAATGTCATAGTAGAAAGTTGCTTAAAGCATTTGAAACACTTGGTGATTTGAAACAAACGTTCTTGCACATAACTAAGGAATATGCAAGGGCAAACCGGAAAGCATGCGCATTTCCTCTATGCATATCCAGCGTATGCTCAAGGTCGAATGGTGTCTTCGACAAGTTTTCTCAGTCTTATGGGAGTGCCACTCGAAACGGGTAATTATTGTGTACTCTCTAATTGTTCAAAATAAACTGTGTAGTGCAATGTCCAGGCATCTGTGATGGACGGGAAAAAATTTACCGTCAGTATGTGGTACTACAGTAACAAACGGGAAAAGTAACGTGAGAGTGTGGTGTGAAGTGTTCAACAATGGACGAACAAATGAATGACTGAATTCGACCCGGACTTCCGTCACTCACAGATGGCTAAGAGACAAGCGAACAACAAAACCGTATAAGACAGACGCCGAAACTTAGATGATTTTCAAATTTCGTACTCAAAGCTTTCTAAAATCTTGGCTTGGTGAAATTGTATCCGAACATCCTGACTAAATGGACTGGTGGTAGCTGACTACGACAGGGGAATTACAAAACTCTTAGGGATTTTGGTTGTTTAAATAATGGAGGTGATCATCCGGAGGAATAGAACAAGCTTCAATTTTGTGACATATATTTTCTATACAGAATATTTTGTTTCAAGTTATTAAAACTAAACGGTCGCTACTTCCTAGGTCAGCCTAGTAGAGTAACAATCATACAGTGATGATTGTCTATTAGACAAAGAGGTCATATAGGCATATGCTCCTATAACGTTAAGATAATTTAGTGTACAGAAATATTTAGGCTATGAGATGTCTTTCCTAAATGTGTTCAAACAAACGCAACTCAAGAATTTTACTTGTATTGATATGATAGGAGGCTGTCGTCTCTGTACCTGGGAGTCAGTGTTTACGGGTGTACCTTCATTGGTGCCAAGTATTTTGGGAATGCGCCCAACATTACATCAGTAAAAAGATGAACACGGGTCTGAAGAACATTTATTTCTGAGATATAAAACAAAATTGAAGCTTAGAAAAATTCAGCGAAGTGACTTCCTCCTTCTTCAATGCATGCTCTAGGTCTACGTTCCATGCTATAACGCCCTTTGTTGCAAATTGCTGAATTGTGGTGATCAAATTCAGAATGAATACGCTCTTTCAGAGTGTCAGTATCCGATACAGGAGTCGCATAAACCAGCAACTTTAAGTGTCCCCAGAGGAATAAATCCATTGGATTCAAATCAGGAAATCTAGCGGCCCATGAAATGAATCACTTCCACTAGTCCATCTATGCGGAAATGTATCTTTCAATAAATTACGTACTATCCGATTGAAATGAGCACACGCATCATCGCGTAAAAACCACATTCGTTGGATGACGTCCAGGCACTTCATCAATTAAGTAATGCAACACATTTCTGAGAAACCAGATACGTCTCTGCATTCAGACACGGAGGAAAGGAATGGGCACCAATAAAATAATCATGAATGTTTCCATCCCAAACTTTCAGGCAGAACTTCTGCTGATGTCCGTGCAGTCGGAATTCATGAGGCTTTTCATAGACATGTTTAGGAGTGTTATGAAAATTTTGGATGCCATCGGGAGTAAACTCAGCCTCGTCATTAAATAATGTGCATGCTAAAAAAGTCCATGAACATAGCACAACTGTGCAACATGCGATAGAAGAAAATTCTTCTTGACTCAAAGTCCGTCAGATTTAATGCTTACATCAGCCAAAGGTAATACTGGTACAGAACATTTTCACGCAAAATTCTCCAGATAATCATATGACTAACATCTTCTCCTAGTGCAATGCCTCTTGTGCTATCTGATGTGTTTGCATCCTTAACACGAAGAACTCGTTCATTATAAATACTTCGTATATCTCTCGGTCTCCCAACACTCAAAACACACCTCTCCAATGATTCTCTCTCTTACAAACGTTGGTGAATTGAACGATTTTCAAAACTCGTGTTTGCATCCACTTGTTAAAACTGCTTTGAGGTTCGGAGAGCGTCCCCAAAGCATTTGGCACCAATAAAGATACATCCTGTACATTTGAGCTCGTTCTCTCCTCTGCCTTTTGATGTATAGAGTTCCTGGAAATTGCTACTGTGTTCTGCCCGTCAAATTGCTCTTCTCTAGGGCGTGGTCAGGTAAAAGAATAACACAGATTTAAACACACTGCTCTATAACTTAATGCACATTTCCTAAATGAAATTATAGCTTTGGGGCCCTGACATACTTCTCTGACCTTATTCCCTTCCAGCCGCCCCACGTTCCGATCCCCCTAAGAAATTCCGTTTACACAATTTCTCGTGATAAGTTCAAATGTTACCGTATCTTTCAGAAACTATGCGCTTTTCAGCCACGAGTGACGAAATTGCAGCATCTTTATGATATAGCCAAGCGAGATTTCCTTATTTATATTCCTAGAATTGATGTGATTACTCCCTCAAAGATAATTATGTGAAACTAATATGCTGGCTTATACATCTAGCTTCTTGTGCAAATAGAGCACACCAGACTTGTGTTTTAATGCTTCACTTACATAACTGGAGAATCCTCCACACCTCTCTCACTCTAAAATTTGCTATCACCTAATTTCTTCTCTTTTCCTGTGTCCCAAAGCTCCCTTCGCACGGCTCTGTCATTAACGATTGCATTCCTGAACATCCTCTAACTACTTGTCTGTTTCACTTTGCTACTTTATCCAAGTTATAATATAAATCATATCAATGTACTATTCTTCTGTCCTTATGCTTATCTCCTATAGCTATTATATTCTGCTATTTACCATCATGTGATTCCGTTTCTTCTTCCTGTTTAGTAAATAAGCTTCTTCCTGCATTTATTTATATATTTCTACACTTAGTGCGGTATTGATTTTATTATTAAATAACAGTTGGCTTTTTCAACTCGAATGACAAATTAATAAACCTCCTCCCGTTGTATATAAAGTTGTTGAGCAGTTATCTAGGCGATTTTTATGGTAAACCTCCCTGTTAACCCTTATAATTATCATTTCGTATTGTTCCAGCTCGTAACAGATGAAAAATTCCCTTATATTCACACTAAACAATGGGAAATATCGGCAGAACATCTAACTTTCGTAACTCCACCCCACATACAGTCTTTCAAATTCTGGAAATATTACAGAGACCTTTGTCGGTGGAGAAGCTATTGCTGGGAATATAGCATTATTCTTTTAACAAATTATAGCAGTTGAACTTTTAGTAAATCTTTGTACCGTCTCTTTGGTCCCATGTATATTTAATAACATACAGCTACATAGTTTTAACCTGATGGAGAAAGTCTTAACATATACAAAGAAGCAGAAATGAAGCTGTTGAACATGAAGATTCTGCACTCCCAGGTCATAAAGTTAACCTGTTTGGAGAAGTTGCCTTGTTACAACCATCGAGAAAAATAGTCTTCTCGCTGTTAGTATAACTTATGGGTTCACAGATTCTTAATATTGACAATTTTCTCTCATTATACAGTTATTTAGCATGTGCTGCTAACGAAATTAATTACCACATAAGTATAAAGGAAATAAAGCCAAACTATGTTACATGAGGCTTATTAGGACTCTTGCATCTTGAAATTTCAAGGCATGCAGCTATAGAATTAAAGCTACTAGACAATATTTCTCTGTATTTACATTTACACAAGTCATAATACTACAAGGGGTGTTCAAAAAGGCATCCTTCAGCAGTGATTCAGGCATGACGCCGTATGATGCTCTGTCGTACTTGGACGAGCAACCCTGGGGTCTCTCTGACAATGTCAAAGGCGGCGAGAATTCGTGCGTACACAAGACGTTTCACGTGACCCCACAAGAAAAACTCAAGTAATGTTACAGGACAGAACATCAGACAGTACATCTACATTGGACTACTGTTGCCGTACGTAAGTTTAAAAAGTCATCTGCATTGCCTTCTAAACCACTCATGATATATATACTAGGTGAGTCAGCCGCGCCTTATTTTTTTGGAAGGTAGGCCACCCATCTAACGGCATGTGCGCCTTAGTCCAGTTTTGCGCTTACTAAAATGTATTGCTTGACGTTCTTAAAGAGAGGAATGCGCAAAATTGAGATCAACAGTGGTTTAAGGGACAGAACGTACTCCTTGCTGAAGTACACCTCAAAAACATACGACTCATTTACTGAGAGCGATTTCCGGTTTCCGGCCGATTTTACAAACCTTTTATTAGAGTATACATAGCAACGTAATTCAGAAAACGCCTCGGAAAAAATGGACCTATCATATGAGTACAATAACAACGTCAGTTAAAAAGAAAATTGTGGATTCTTGTACTTTGAGCAGGGGTTGGCTGCCAAAAATCAGGAAAAATTTAGAGACACGCCTCATCCACCATGGACCCGTACAGTCAAAACGGACATATTATTAAACAACAGCTTATTTACATTTTTGCGTGAACTATGCCTCGTGCATCTCAGTTAATATGCATAACAGCTTCTGCCATTTAAGTAATACTATTAAAACGCCCAGTAAATGATTAAAACTGTCTTAAAAGGCTAAATCAAGCCCAAAAACTTGACGTGTGCTCTCCGCTAAGCCCCAATGACACAGGCTCAAGTCTCAGCATTGTAAATATATATATGTTCATCAAAACTTAGAAACCAAATTCGCAATCTAATTATAAATTCCCTGAGGGTTTAGGACATAATTTGAATCGTTTTTGGTTGTCTGCGTTTTGTAATTGAAAAGAGATAATGACTTCTGCACCGTTGGACTGGCGTAACGTAGTGTGTTGCGAATGCCGACCCCTGCATTCACCACACGTTTGCTGTCGCGCGATATTTTGTGCCAGTCTTCCACTATGTATTCGACAGACGAGTACGTAGATATGCATTTGATCTACGGAGAAGCAAGAACAAATACACCAGCGGCGCAGCATCTATATCGGGAGAGATATCCCAACAGACGACAACCAATAGCAAACACCTTCCGGAATGTTGAAAGGCGTCTGCGTGTAACAGCGTCACTTGCAAGAATGTCTTCTCATAGACACGCACCAGCAACATCGGGTGTTAATGCAGAAGCAGTTTTGAACGCCACCCAGAACAATCCGCATACTAGTACATGGTCAGTTGCTCAGGAGGTGAACATCAGCCAATCTTCTGTAGTGCGAATATTGAACACTAATAAGTTCCAGCCTTATCGTTTGCACTTCACGGGAGAGATTTCGAAGCTCGAGTAACCTTTTGTGAATGGTTGCTGGAGCGAGTAGCAAGTGATGTGGGATCCGCATCCAAGACATTGTTTTCTGACGAATCAAAATTCCACAACAATGGAACTGAAAATCGTCACAATATACGCTATAGGAGTGTTGATAATCCTCATTGGGTAAGGGAGGCAGCATTCCAAGAGCAGTGGGGTGTAAATATCTGGTGTGGAAGCTTCGGATACCACCTTGTTGGACCATTATTCTTCGAGGGACATCTAACAGGGGCACGCTACCTGGAATTCCTCCGTAGCTCACCCCTTATTACTAGGGAATGTACCACTGGAGGAGCGAATGACGATGTGGTTTCAACACGATGGCGCTCCTCCGTATCGGTCGAGGATCGTCTGCAATCATTTGAATGCTGCACATTCTGGTCATTGGTTAGGAAGACAAGGACCTGCCAGATCACCAGATCTGACACCCCTTGACTTCTTTCTCTGTGATTATTTAAAAGAACGCATTTATGCAGAGGGGCTGGGCAATCTAGAAACCCTTCGTCAGCGTATTACAGTGGCTTGTAGAAATGTTCAACCCGCCATGCTACACCAAGTCAGGGGCTCCATCCAACAGCGTGCCCAGGCTTGCAATACCCAAGAAGGTCACCAGTTCCAGCACTTGCTTTCTTAGAGGATTCGTGTTCCAGGAATAGTAAAAGGGTCATTCCAGCGCCGCAAAACATATCACTATGAAACATTTTTAATAGCACAATAATTCTCTGTCTGCAAAATTGAGTTTAACTTCCATGTTAGAGTGACAATGTAATTCCCTTGCTTTCTGTATTCAAATGTGTATAAACTATCCTTATTTCAATTGCACGTACCTATAGGTATGTTTGAACAACTACATAATTGTAGTTCACCAATAAAGAAACATCAAAAAATGCCATAAAACATAAATAAAACAATAAAAATGAATATAATAACAGTTTTCAGAGTAATAATTTGTAAATTGTGAGGATTACAGGGTAAAAAAAAAAATAGTACATGCAGGTGATTCGAACCACCCTCACAGCAGACATTACTTGGGAGTCTTGCGCTCGTTCCAACTGAGCTACCTCGTAACATATTTGCTAAACATTCCGCTTAAGATGTAATATTCGCTGGTTCCAGTGAACATTTGCAGAAGTGCAAATGTCAGCTATGTAATTACCAATATATCAAAAGGCGATGTGATAACATCTATATTAGTACTAATTTCATCGAGTGTTTAACATCCATGTTAAATACGCGGGTAGAACCTGGTAATGGGGTCGATGTTTTCATGTTGAACTCTAAAATGCGGATTGCATAAAACTCGAGAATAAGGGGCAGCTGACTCACCTGGCATATATATCATAAGATCCGCACTGTTACAAATAGGATCGATTGACGCGTTTTAAGCTATCTTTTGTTTCTCAAGTGTTACACCACAGGCATATGTTTATATTATAATAAAATTTAACCGGATTTTGTTTCTAACGTTCACTCTCTCCGGGGTGCAGAAACTTTCCAGCGTTTGTTTCTACATACATTCTCTTTGAAGTACAACTGTTTTCTGCTCCATGACATTATTATCAGCGGGGCCTTTGTGAATCCTTTTTAATCTTTTAGTAACTTATGAACTAAAATGAGAAGTATTTTATAAACCGTGTCCGCACAAAGAATAGGGTTTTCAATGGTGGAAATATTATCAAAATCTGTGGAGTGGTTTTTGAGCTTACTCCACACATACACACTGAAAATCTTCTCTCTTTGAAATGCTTTACTAAATATGAGGTCTTGTGGGGGTTGCTAATCTTAAAAAATACAGGAATATCATAACGATATAAACCCTTGTTAAAATCTCACTTTATTATACGTGCTAAATAAAAATTTAATGTACGTTTAGCTTTCCATTTTCCATATAAAATATGCCATATGAAACTCCGCTTGTTATTAGTAAATGTAGAAGTTTCAGCACGTGTCCAGGACAGAACTTGTTCGTTGTAACGAGTGTAATTGTCTGGCATTCCTCGAAGCACATTTCTAGCTTATTTTAACTTATTCAGTTTAATCAGAACTTCGCTACCAGGAAGCAATGTTTGAGCAAGAAATACGCTTTTGCGTGTGTATGGCTGTTCCCAATTGAGGCTGATGAAAGCCATGTTTCCCATTCATTCAGTTAACAACGTTCTTATACAAGGATATTTCTTTCGGGGCAGTAATAGGGGTAACTAAACTGTGAGACATTGCAATACATAGTGTAGAAGGGAACTCTTTCTAGTCATTACAATATGTACTTCAGAGAGATATTTCAAACAGTAAAGTATAATAGCATTTTGTTCTTTTATCAGCCTTTTTTTTTTTAAAAAAAAAAAAAAAAAAAAAAAACCTTTTTTCTCCACGTTAGCTGTTTTATTCAACGAAGTGGTATGAACATAATAGTTTGTTTATAATACGAGTAGAGTCACCAATTTCTTATATGTTTTGGTCGTAACTTCTGACATCACATAAGGTGTTTAAGTAACTTATCACTAAAAAGCATATCCCATAGACTTTTCTCCAGGCGTAGTGTGGTATAGAACTCGGCAACAATGCAAACAGATCCAACTGGACCACATATCTGAACCGGTTTTTGGACTAAACAAAACATAGCCTCCCCCAACCTTTCCCTTATGTGAAGGGTGACTAGCGGTCTTGTTTTCCACACGTCCTTTAATTCGTGCAAAAACGGCGATAGGGTGATGTAACGTCTTGGCCGAGTAACATGTACAACTGCAAAACTACTGGCCAACGCTAGAACACTGTAAATTTTAAGGATTGCCCTATGTCCCATAAGGACCAAAGGAAGCAGCTTTTTTATGTTTGCATGTCAGAAAGATGATTTCATTGGTTCAGTCGCAGAAATATCCATTGCAAAATCATTTAAGTTTAATGTTGAATAAGAAATAACGTATCCATAGATTATGAAACGAGGCAATCAGAAAGGAGCTGAAACTGCAACCGATATTGAAGAAATAGATAAAGATAGAGACAAATGTATTGCACACTTCTACCACATTCCAGAAAAAAGAATACCCCAACAAACTTATAATACAAACCTAAAGGACAAATTTCAATTGAGTGGCCCCAAAAAGAGTGGCTTCAACACATGTGAGACGGTACAGTGAAATACCTAATCCGTGAAGGAAGAATATAATATTTCCTATTATTCTGGGGTTATTTTCTTCATATTTTCATGATTCGACAAATACTGCTTCATATTTTCCTACCTCTACTTCTCAGGGATATATAACAAATAAGTCGCAGGTTGATACCACGTATCAAAGACATTCCTCCTGAAATACTTCAACCCTACCGTTTGTTATAACGGAGTGTCCATAATTAAGCCAAATAGTACGATAAACGGCTGAACGACAATACTAGGAAAATATATTACCTACGGGCATTACCCATAATTTTATAGGAATTCTTTCACATACAGTATTTTGCTTTATCATCAACCGCCCAAAAATACGATATTGGAATTTTGTCACAAATAAATGCTTTGAGGCTCACAGGATAAAGCAAATGTTAGAAAAGGTCAGTGTGCGTGTGGGTGTGTGAACAGCATAACGAAAAGTAAGGTAGATACCAAACTTGGTATTTAAGTTGAATATCTTCCAAAAATATGACACGAAGGTTTTCAATAAAATTCCCCACCCAAAATACAGTTTACATAGCAGACTTTCGAAACTTTTGATTTTCTCAAAATTGGCTCGAATGATTTTGATTAAAATCAATATATTTAAGACATGTACAGCAAAATTAAATCCACGTATTGAATGTTATGAAAATAGCGTGTTAAGTCCTCTTCAGTAGAGACACATTTAGTTTAATTATTGTATAAATAAAGCTATACTACACCAAAAATATATAGATCTGTTTAAGGCACACATTTTATTTCAAAATGCTTTTCTGTGGCGCTAGTCATTTCTGAGATATCCGTTAATATTGGTTTCAGTTCTTCTACTTTATCATATTTTTAAGCGCTGTTACTATTCACTTATTTCTCCCGATGACATGGAAGGACTGGATCATTAAAGATATAGGAGCCGCTTTTAAACACATAATTATCGATTCGGTTCCCTATATCCCGCTTGTGCCTACAACTAAATATGTAATGAAGGTAAATCTGCAAAGGTTTATCTCCATGAACATTGAAGCAGATACAAATAAGCTTGTTAAGAATAGTTGGTGGAAGCTCAATAAAAATAGGCAATTCTGGTTATGGAAAATGTATGAATGTAGCTCGTCGCATTTTTTGTACTCCGTATCGGTCTTAGCCTCAAGCCAGTACGGTGTAAATAAGGAAAAAGCTGTCTAATGTTTTCTGCTCAGGAGTAGAATTACAAGCTACGTTTGGGGTATTATCCAGCAGCAGCAAAAACGGAGATGAAACAGAGTGTAAGACCGCATGCATCCCCAGAGAAATAACAGGAATACATCTCTTCAGAGGACCCGACTTTGGAGGTTGATAAGTGCAAATGAGGTTCTTTTCTTGTCTCGAGCTGCTGTTGCAACGACACAATTTATCCCTGATTTAACTTCTAAAGGAAGCTGATTTCTTGAAGGGTGGCAGAGAAGTAATTATTCGCCTGACGTGGGTTCGACTTTGATAACCGTCACTGGCAAGTGAAATTACGACACTGCTATTGGGTAAGAGCAACATTTTGTAACGCAGAATTTGTTCGAGGCGTATCTTGAAATGCCAAAATGCAAATGGAATGTTAAACAGACGTTTGTATCTGAAAGGACGATTCCAGATTGGAGCACAGTCAAGTGGCTTACGAGTGCTTTAGCCACTAGAAATAAAAATTATGGTACGAATTTGATGCCACAGAAAGTTATACTTAATTGCTCACTCCCTTTAGACCTCACTAATTAAAAACATTCCATCTGCATGAAGTGGGATTTCCTTCGAGTTGTATAGGGAATACAGCTTACCGGCAGTTCCCAAGAATTCAATATGGCCGACAGTGCACCAAAAGCAGTACTGTCAACCCAGATAATAGGCATCGCCGTAGACGAGTGGTTAGACCATTCATTTCTCACCAAAGCGGCCCGGGTTCGATCCCAAGTAACCACCTGTAGGATTGGTGGTGGACGAAGCGGCGCTGGGGCGGGTTTCCTCGGGTGCTCCAGTTTGCCCTGCCATCTCGTTCCACCGGTGCTCCATCTTTATTCCGTGTATCATCAGTGTCACCACCTGCGGTGCCTTATGTATTAAAAGTGGACGTTAAACACTACAACCTACATAATACAAGCATTATTTCTAACCTGAAATATTCCAAGGTTAAAGTAACATGCTTTCAAACGACAATAATGCTTAAACATGATTACCTCACAACACAAGAACCTACTCACCTTCAGCAAATCTTGTTCTGCATTAACACTTTTGGATAAAATGACTTCCAAAAGCTAAATATTCTAATGTATATATATATATATTTAGCGCATTACTGTGAAGCGAATAGAAAAATAGCAAAAACAGTAACTATAACTATATATAATGGTTAAACATTTCAAGACAAAAAACCACCCACACACGAGCAATGCAATGGTGTTCACAGACTAATTAACTAATTAATACGACGTCTAAACAGAATCATGTTTTAAAATCTATCGGTTGGCCTCTCTGCAACAGGTTAAAAAACAAGGGCTTCTGTTGCAACATAACCAATGCAATAACAGCAACTATGGCCGTAGCTTTACCATAGTTATATTTTTCGAATAGTTGCTGGTACCAATGCAACCTAAAAGGTGGAATATCACCAAATATAACCAGGCCGCACCATGATGGGGAAAATGTCTCAATTGGCTTTTGGGGTATTCCAATAAGCTGTTTGGAAATTTGAGCAGTCCACCTTGTGCTTGGCGCACGGAAGGAATGTAAGAATAGGAGTGACAATAGACGAGTGGTTCAGCACGCTAAGCACAAAGCCAAACACTCAAAACTCAGAGTTAACTCTGTGGGCCAAAACGGTTACAGGTTTAAGCAGCACACTGCTTCAACCGGCTAACCTAGCAATAAACAAAATTCTGGTTTCATCCGAATCAATCTTTCCTTGTTAGTAACGTTTGGATGATTAAGAGAAGGACTCCTTACGATATGTTCAGGTGTTCTGTAACCCAGCTAAAATAAGTATTGATTAGTTGAACCTGGTAATAAGAGTTATATCTCTCAGGATAGACTAAAATTTAAGTACATCTATAAAGAGTTGCTGTACATAAATATATTTAAGTAATAAAACAGGTCATGCAAGAGCACTTTTTTTTTTCCGATTATTATCACCATCTAACAAATAAATATATCCAGGCTCAAATGCTCAGAGACAATGACAAAGATACTTAGAACATAAATCGGTCGTTATGAGAGCGCGTAGCCGTATGCAGTCATACGCGATACAGGTTAGTTGGGTACGGAGATTGATTGGCGTAACCGCTACCGCGCAGCCGTCGTATATGCAGGCGCATCAGGAGACACCTGCAGCTGCGTACCTGCAAGAGACATGAACATTTTGCCTCTGAATAATAGACATCGTTCAGCTACTCCTGGTTTAACAGAGGAATTTCGATAATCTAAATGAGTGAGTGAGGTGAGTGAATGAGGTGAGTGAGTGGGGTGAGTGAGTGAAGGAGTGTGACCGAGAGTGAGTGAGCAAGAGTGAGTGAGCGAGAGTGAGTGAGGTAGGTGAGTGAGTGAATGAGTGAGTAAGGTGAGTGGGTGAGTGAGTGAGAGAGTGAGTGAGGTAGGTGAGTGAGTGAGTGAATGAGTGAGTGAGGTGAGTGGGTGAGTGAGTGAGTGAGTGAGTGAGAGTGAGTGAGGTAGGTGAGTGAGTGAGGTGAGTGGGTGAGTGAGTGAGTGAGTGAGAGTGAGTGAGAGAGAGTGAGTGAGGTAGGTGAGTGTGTGAGTGAGTGAGTGAGTGAGAGTGAGTGAGTGAGTGAGTGAGTGAGTGAGAGTGAGGTAGGTGAGTGAGTGAATGAGTGAGTGAGGTGAGTGAGTGAGTGAGTGAGTGAGAGAGTGAGTGAGAGAGAGTGAGGTAGGTGAGTGAGTGAATGAGTGAGTGAGGTGAGTGGGTGAGTGAGAGTGAGCGAGAGTGAGTGAGCGACAGTGAGTGAGCGAGAGTGACTGAGTGAGTGGGCTTCCGGGCCCGTCGATAACTAGGTCATTTGGGCCAATGTAAATGAGCAAGGCTCGTTATATCAGACATTGAAAATATGAATGTCTGTATTCTAACTCTTGTCGCGATGCTTTGTCACAAAGCTACTCCTTAGAATAACGAAAATGCCTGACTTGCTGTATTATAAAAACAAGGGAAACAAGCGTTTCGTTGTTTATTACTTGAAATATCTAATGCTACAGTTCTTTTTTAATTTGAATAGGAAATGTGGCAATACAGTTAAAAAATATGCTTACTTTCGATGCCGTGTATCAACCCTTTGCTTATATTCGTTGTTGTAGTTAAACACAGAATATTCCTCCTGGTCAGAGACAAACGTTTTACAACAAATAACTCACTGTGGTGGTTCTGTGCTGAATTATATCTATTCTAAACTGTTTCTAAATGGTTCTGTGTAATCGAGCTTATAAATATGCTTTGCGAGTAATACCGAATTTATTTATAAAAATAATCGAGACATTTAAAATACCCTTAACCAGCCTTGTAGTGTAACCTCCAGTATACTCAGGATTAATTAAGGATGATAAACGTTTTGGAAGAAATATTAAGGAAATTACATAACGGAATGATACAAATGATGATATAGTAGAAACATAAGGACATAGGGCATATATTAATTTTATCAATTAAACTTTTAGGACATCACATATATAATAAGGGTGAATTAATTAATTTTCCTCCTCCAGGGAACCATGTTAGTAGTGTAGTAAGCAACAAGGCGTTCGTAGTGTAGTGGTTACGCTTGGTGACCTACTTCATTATGGGCGGTCATTTTTCCCCAATTAAATTTGAAATGATTAATTTTATCATTATTTATTTGAAATTTGATCTTTACTAAATATTGTTTTTATTCCATAAATTTTTTTCAAATAAGTAGCAAAACGGTGCATAGGATTATATTGTACTCTGTGTCCCTATTGTCAGCTAGGTGAATTCAGTATTTAAGTATGGGTGAATCACACTATATTGTGTACTTAGATCATTTTGAGGCTGTGCCAATTATTCGTAGTCTTCTAGTCGAATAAATTAAATTTATTTTAAGTATCCATGACTTATGCTAAGTTATTAAAATTATTTTTAACCCATACTATAAGCTAAATATGAAGTTTGGAATGTCTAAGAAAGTCAGTATTCTATTAGGCTAGAGCAAGCGATACTCTAAAACTAAATTAATTTGAATCAATGTACAAATAGTTTTGCGTACATATGGAAATACGACCGAAAGAATGTTCAAATCCTAAAGGTGAACTTTGTGATATCCTCTTTAGGGAACATAATGGCTGTAAACTTTTAGTTTTATAGAGAAGTTTATTTACTCCGCGAACGTAATGCTTCCTATAGCAAGAACGTTCTTCCCTAGCCAATTAAGCGTTGCAATTCCTCTGAGGACGCTGAGAGAGAATATTTCTAATTCCACTAATATAGGGAGCACAAACATGGACAACAACCCAACAAAAAAGGACATCATTAAAGACAGCCAAAGAAAGATGAGAAGGAAAATACTATACATATCAGTAGGAGACAGGATAAGAAATACAAAAAATAAGGAGGACGCAAGTTATAGATGCCGCGACAGCAGCACATGTGGTGGAGATGGGCAGTTCATACAGTAAGGTCCAATAACAATCGCTGGACAAACACATCAAGATGTGGTACACAACAGAAGGTGAGAGGGGCCCGGGAAGATCAAGGACGAGATGAGTGGACGAAATAAAGAGGAACGCTAGCAGCAGCTTAGCCAGGACGGCGAGGAACCGCAGCGTCAGGAAGCCCAACGAAAAACTGCTCAGCAACTAAGACAATAATTGTGACCGCGTGCTAAGGCAGATGGGACATATCTGAATGTGACAGTGAAGATAAACGATAAATGTCAAAATAGTGAAAACTAGAGTGAAGTGCCAAAAGAGTAAGACTCAAGCCCAGAGGGCACAGGACTGAAACTGAAAATAAGTTTAAACAAATCTAGGTTAAGGTATCAGACACTAAGACAAGGGAGTTCCACGTTCGTAGCTCAAATTGAGTGGCCTGTGAAGTTTGCTTCTCTCAGAACAAATTTTGATTATGTATAACAGAAACACGTTTGGCGCCGCCATGGCCGAGCGGTTAGAGCATTCAGTTCGATCCCAGGGACCTACATGTGGTATTCGTTATGGACGAAGCGGCGTCATGGCGGTTTTCCCCCGGTTTCCCCCGCCACTCATTCCACCAATTGCTCCATTATCACCTTTCCAATCTGGATTTCGCCTGCATTTCATATCAACCTCTTCATCACTATGATACCTGGTGCTGGGCTGACCACCCGCTTCCAGGTCTTCACTCTTTCTGGTCCATAGATTCGCCTGCTCCCCGACATGCGTCTGGCCCTAGGCACTGGCTTGTAAGTCCTAGGAGATGTAAGTCCTACACAAGGGGAGGGTAATCAGATAAAGAGGAAGAAGAAACACATTAAGAAATAAACAGAGGTATACTACACAAAAAATGATATATCGTTGACATACAAATTTATATATTTCAAATAACCTCTTTATAGTATCAGCCATTTCCGAAGTATCCGTTAATACTAGTTTTAATTAATCAATATTTTATTTTCTAACGCTGTTGCTATTCATTTGTTTCTCGTGAAGCCATTGAAGGTATTTGGAATTTTAAAGTCATAGCAAGGCGCTTTTAAACACTTAACTGTAGATTCAGTTTCCCCTAACTTAAATTATTTTTGTTGCTTAACGACGCTGTCAATTGTCAAGATCACATCAGCGTCGCTGATGTGCCGGAATTTTGTCCCGCAGGGGTTCTTTTACATGCCAATAAATCTACTGACATGGAACTGTCGTTTTAAGCACACTAAAAACCATCGATCTGGGCCGGATTTGAACCCGTGACCTTGGGATCAGTATGCCAGTGTCTAATCAACCGAGCCACCCTGACCGACAGTTTCCCCTATCCCTTTTGTACCTAAATGAAAGTGTATTGAAGCTAAATTTGAAAATGTTTATGTCAATTAAGGATACCCATCTGTGAAATTTTGAAAATCTATAGTTTTGATTGGATTGATTTGAAATTTTAACACAACAATCACTGTATAGTGAGGAGTAACTGTGCAAAATTTCATACATTTATTCAGATTAGTTGCTAACATATTAATATTTTATTACATTTTTTTAGTATTTGTATAAATTGTTCCCCATGATGGAATTTTGATTTGAAAAACTTAATAATTTTCAGTTATGTTCTGTAATAGAATTTTAGCAAATTGATGAGATAATTTCTTAATCTTGTTATTAGTTTGGATAAAAATAAATTTTAAAGTTTAAAATCACTATTTTTTTTCATTTAAATTTTGAAATGTAAACTTTAATATTTAATTACTCAGCAGTTATTCACGTTATGAAAAAATTATCTCACCATTTCTTTTAAACGTTATTTCTAAGCAGGCACACCAAATTTCATGCATAATTACTGAAAATTGCATCATGTGGAGCATTTTAAATAGCAAACAGTGCTAAAAATAAAAGCGTGGAAAAACTAAGTTTGAAGTCATAGCAAGGATAATGGAACTGTATTGATTTAAATGGACATTACCACTTACAGGCAATCAGTCGGCCACGTGACATGGTTAAAACGGCCGTAAGGCTATAAAAAGCATATCAAAATAAAGCAGAAGATTTATACTGTTTGATAAAACAAAAATCCATTTTTGGAAATGTTTGAAATTTTAAGCCTTTTTTCACAGATGCGTATCCTTAATGTGAAACAGATACAAAAGTAAGTTACATAGGCATACTTCGTAGAATCTGTATGAAAATAAATTATAGTGGGCAGAGAGAGTATTATGAATGTAGCACACATGATTTTTAAACACTGTTTTCGACATATGCAGCTGTTTTGCTATATATGTACATTTTTTGTGGCTCTTCTCCACCTCTAGTAGTCGTATAACTGCTGCAGTACATGGAAAGGGAAAGTCCAGATGAACCACAAACTTGCTGTAGGGTATCGCACCAAACATGGTTTCCAATGCTCGAATACTAACTAAATAGGCACGGAAACAGACAGACTGGTTAGTGCCCAGGGCTTTAATAGGCTGTATTATAGCTCGCGTAAGGTAAGTCATTTAATTATTAAGACAAATTCCCAACTGTTTAATGCAACTCCCTCTCCGTCTCTGAAGTTATCACGTTATTGCTGACGCCAAAGTTTGAGGAAGTTGTGCACAGTTGACGCATGACAAGTATAATGGGACTGTTAGTTGTACATCCAAGGATATTTGCCAGCCTCTAGTTTCTACCTTAATTACATATATTGCGGCGAGAACAATTTACTTGTCATATCTTCAACTGGTCTGCAGCTGTTCATCTGTACAATGTTCATTTGATGCTTTTTGCCAGTAGGTGTCATGGATTTCCATATCTGGGGCCTAGTTTATTCTGTGTAACTGGTTCGTTTACTCAACGTTGCATCTATAACTTTTTAAACTCAAATGAATTTAGTATATTTTATTTAGTCTCGCCGTTTTTAGGAAATTATTGCACAAATAATATATGACATTTGTGTACTGAATTGCCTTTAACGCTCATAACTGTAACAGAACGTACCCGGCTGTTGCTGATACGGAAGAAAAGGCTCCTTATATTCACAAACAGAATGTGAAACATCGGTGGAGCGTCTCACTTCCTTAATCTCCCCGACAGTCTTTCAAATTCTGGAAATGCTGCATAATTCATAGTTAACCTTTCCATGTGTACAAATATTTGAGAAGTAGTCCAGTAGGTGAACTTTTAAGTCTTTGTAGCTTAGCTTTGAACCCACAGTTATATAATAAATTAAATTCACATAGTTTTAAAATAATACAGAAACCTCTAATACATACAACAAAATAGAGATGAAGCTGGTGAATATGAAGAGGCTAAGTTAAGCCTGTTTAGAAAATACATACAGTCTGCGGCAATCGAAAACAATAATATTTTCAGTTGTTAGACTAAGGGGAGTTGAAATGCCCTATCTCTCCAATGTAAATAGATGAACCATTATTTAGAACACCATTTAAGATAATTAACTAAATTAGCTGAGTTCTTCAGTAGTAGTTTTCACACAACTGATGCAACAAAACCAGATTTTCTTCATCAGAAGCAAAGTTATGATTTTTAATTCAGTGCCTAGGTGTTTATTGAAGTATAAGAGGTTTAAAATTAAAAAAAAATTAACTATAGGAATTTTTACGTCATGAAGGCACAATGGGCTCTTATGGACCATGCTTTTCTTATGGAAGAATTAAGTGCACCGTTGCCTAATGCGTGTGTTTCCATATGCGACTAAGATAAAGTATGAATATGCATTTTGGTGTGAAATGTGTCAAAGAATACTATGGTATGCACGATAAACCTTTTATATAATTGTGCATTTTTTAAAATAACAAAATTTAAAATTTTGTTGAAAGTAGATTTTTTAACATTTGTCTCCCTCCGAACGTTTAAACATGGTTTTAAACCGAAATAATTGCAATGAAAAAATCTGGATTATTCGCTTGCTTTCATAGGTCACGTTGGTGTTTATTATATCAGTATGTCTAAACATATTTTTTTTTAAACATGAAGTTTAAAACAAAGTGTTTGGATTCTTCGTTTATACAGTGGAAAATGTCATCGCTGGCTATTTCTCGTTCTGTAAGATCCACGTAATAACTTCCAGTGACAAAGTTGTCAAGGAAATAACGAAATTACTTTTTATATACACATAGAACATCTCCAGTACCAAGGCATCCATGAATCACCATTTAAAGGTAAATGTTTGCAGCGCGCAAGGCACACCGCCAATAAAATCTGGTCCTCGTGTCCTGGAGATAATGAAAGCCAGACGTGGTGTGACAGTTGAAGGGCCGGGAGGTTTTCAATAGGTTACAGGTGTGAGCGAGTATTAAAACTTCTCTGGTAATCATGCGCATTGCAGTTAAGAGATCGGTGCGCAATGGATCACAGTGCGAAGTTATTAAAAGGGGCGAGCTAAAAACAATTCTTAGAATGTATGATTATTTAAAGAAAACGAACCCCGATATAGTGACTCGTTTATTGTTAGTGACCTTCGTAAGGCGACTGGTGTGCGTAGGCGTACATTTTTTAGATTAAGAAAATAATGTAAAAAGGACCCCATCACTTCACCGCGGAAGAGAAGACAAACGGGACATACATACAAAACCAGGAAGGAGGTGAAATATAATGATTTTGTACCCAGTGCTATACGACGCAAATTTTATGAATTTCTATTTCAAAATATTCCCTTTACAATTCTGTCCATGTTGAAAAAGGTCAGTGATGATGAGGACTTGCCAAATTTTAAATATTCAACCTTTTATCGCTTAGTGAAGTAAATGGGAGTTGATCTTGAAAAGAGAGGAAATAAATCGCTTATGATTGACAGAAATTATATTATAGTATGGCGACATTCCTATTTACGGAAAATAAAACGATTCAGGAAAGAAGTAAAGAACATCGTGTACCTTGATGAAAGTTGGGTAAATGTAAGGCACAGTGTGTCAAAAGTTTGGAGCGATAGGACTACAAAAACTCCTAAAGAAGCGCTTTTGGCGAAGTTATCCACTGGACTTAAATCACCTACTGTTCACGGACCACGATGTTTAATACTGCATGTCGGTGGTACGATACGATTTGTACAGGGTGCAAAACTTGTTTTATTGGCGAAAAAAGGTTCTGCTGATTACCATGAGGAACTGGACAGCGATGGATTTGAACGGTGGTTCAGGAACCAACTATTGCCCAATGTAGAATCCGGAACAGTCATTGTTATGGACAATGCTTCCTACCACAAAATCCCGTAAGGAAGACATACAACATTGGCTGGTATATTAACATGTTCTGTGTTTAAGAGATATCAAAGCTTTATAGATATCAAAGCTTGTTTAGAAGACGTTAAAAAATAAAAAATTTGCTGTGATAATCACCGTTTGCATAGTAAACCAAAAACAAAAACGAGACACTCACATAAAAGGCGCCTTTAAGTGCCAGAAATATTAAATAAAATAAATGTTTCAAAAGTGATTCCTTTTTAAGAGCTTTCTTGAAGACAGGTAGCGTTTTAAAGATGTTCCTATTCTTGAAATGATGCGTATATAAGTTAATTATTGATATTAAAGGTTTCATTATCATTTTTATCTGTCATTAATAAAACTAAATTAAACGAACTTAAACTCCACACTGGACATTGCGATACTCGGGCTTGTTAAAGAAATAATATCTTTTCTTATTCCCCTAAATAAATGTAAACGAATATCTAGGGGGGAAAAAGAAAGAAAAAAAAAAAAGGCAAACATTTTAAACAATTTCTAAAGGTGCTACGAGCTTTCCGTCTTGCGGTGAAATTAGCTACAAAGTTAGTGACAACAAGCTTAATTTCGTATGATACAACGCCCAATTGAAGAATAGCTGAGAGCGTTGCGACCCTAACCGTGGAATTGGGAACTACTAGCTGACGCATGCCTTTCGCGTGCTTATTTTCTGAAATGCAAAATTAACAAACCTGTTTAATTCTCTATAGCTTTTTTATCAGTAATGGAGAATCGAATGAAAGGTACACTGCTAGAAATCGAGTTAATGTGGGCATGGGAATATTGTGCAGTGCTTGGAAACAAACATCATGGCAACGTCGCTAGGTGCAAGGGTAACTTCACGCTGAAGTAATCTACAACTGCGCTCTGTTCTGTTTAATATATCATTAATTACATTACTCACTGGCGTCCAGATCTTGTAACAATATGACCATTAAAACCGTATTTTACACTATTAAACGCTTATATATTTTAAGACGGTACTGTATACGAAATTTATAGAGATATCTTTGAATATGTATATTTAAAGGTAAATGTGCATTTTGGGGGAATGATTGACAATTGGGGAATGCATCTTCCCTGCTTTATTTCAATCAATTACAATTAATATCTTTTAAAACATTTAGTTGTAAAACTGCAATCGTACTGCAGTATTCATAAGACGTTACAGCGCTATGCAGAATAAAAATACGTAAAGCAGGAGTTTTATCAGAAATAGATTACATTAGTTTGTATAATTTTATATTTCGCACTTGTTATGTAAATAATAATGTTTCCAATAACAAAGATAAAGGAAAAGGGAAATAAAAAAGGAATGTTAAATGGGAATCGAACTAATGCTAGCCCGCCACTGTTAATATGAACGAAAACGCCTATACTATAACGAACACACGAATTTAGTCTTAACTAATTAAACTTACGTCTGTAAGCCTAGCACCAAACACTGGAATAATTTTTAGTTCTGGTCCACCACTTTATAGAAACACAATAAGAACATATTTTCTACAGGTGCACTGAAGTTGAATGTGTAATGTTTGCCCTTTAATGTAGAAGAATTGCTGAACTATTGCTTTTCAAAACTACGAAGTGAGCTCATGGCTCCCATATCCTCTGAACAGCA
Source organism: Tenodera sinensis (assembly GCA_030765045.1). Lineage (NCBI taxonomy): Eukaryota > Metazoa > Arthropoda > Insecta > Mantodea > Mantidae > Tenodera > Tenodera sinensis. The sequence goes on from CM060964.1 coordinate 65,538,468, forward strand.
AGGGAAGCACATGACTAATTTCATTCTCATACCATCTATGCAAGTACGTCTGAAAATTAGGTGGCCCTTCGCGCAGGTCTCAATGAAATTGAGTATTTACTTTAGTCAAAGATAGTACATATATTTTTTCTCTTTTGTTTCTAAGATACAGTGATACATAGTTGTAGTTGGGAAATGTTTGCCGTAGTCCTCAACTGATTCCAAAATCCGCGTGAAAATTATTTTCATCATAATAGTTTAAGGTTCAATTTTACGCCACGTTTACACCTTCATTTGTTATTTTGTTAACGCATTATATGGTATGTGTGCAAAAGCATGAACCGATTAACAGCATGTGTACCTGTAATAGAGCCCGATAATTATGCGTCTGAATAGTTAATTAATCTGCTTTGTGGCAATGCTTCAATATTGTGAGGATTACAGGGTTGTACCTTATAAATACCTGTAGCTATAAACAATGATAATATCAAATCGACACAAATGGGTTGTAAACTTTACAGGCTGGAAGCTAGGAGGGATCGCATTATGTGAACAAAAAGTTAACTGCAATATTGTTTGATGAAATTAGAAGGAAAACAAACCTGCACACTCCGGTTGTGTTCTGATACACAAATACAAGCATTTCCCGTTGCATATTCTGGTGTTTAACTGCATGCGGCTCGTGATATGTGCCTAATATAGCCACAGCTGTATTATGCAAAACCTCGGTATCTCTTAAACTGTACTGGCGATGTTTAAGCAATGAGAGGCGGAATGAAAAAAAAAAAAAATAATTGTCTCACTCTACGTTCCGTCTACAGTAATTGGTACTTACTGTGTTCCTGGCAGGCAAAAGAGAGCAGGCATAGCTAGTTTTATACGTGGCACTACCCCAGAACCGAAACCCATTTGTCCTTATAGGTTCAAGTAATCGTTAAGCTGAATAGAGGACAGCAATAGTCTACTTTATGGATATACAGAAAATTAGAGAAAAACGAAGCCGGGGTTTTCTTCAGCAAACCTTCTATGTCCAGTTATAGAATGGAGTTTGCAGCACTATGATTAGAGCTTTCATTCATACGTTCTTAAATGGAATTGAGATCTTTTAAGACAATCTCGAGCAAAAGTTGTTTCTTATTACCCACCCAATCATTGCATAATACTTATAGACATTTGCTTGCTCTCCTTGCTTCACATGCAATCAATAGCAGTCAAAAGGCTATGACTAGAGACAGGCAAAGTATGAAGAACAGGTTTCCTGAATATGATATTTATGCTAAAATACGAAGAAATATTGAGAGGTGCAATCACACTGAAAAAGTTAATGCCATAACAGGAATTTGAACCACGGATTTTAGCTACATACAATGAACAACTTGCCAGTATGACAAACTCCCCAGCCGATTCTTACTTTCCCGGTGGATCACAAGCGAATCTCACATCAGAGATAAATACCCCAAGGGCGACTTGCAATAGTAGGTACTTTATGTCCCAGGTTTAAGTAACCTTTAGATGATAATTGTTTTTTTATGCCAACAAACTTACAGTTGGTGTTTTGAAACACACAAGCCGCGTGTGGGTAATCTTTGAGAGGTGGAAACAGGACTAAAAAATTCAATGCCATAGCCGGGATTTGAACCACGGAAACATTGCCCACACATGGCTTACGTGTTTCAAAACACCAGCAGTAAGTAGGTTGGCATAAAAAATAACAATTACGAAGAAACAGTTCAAAATATGAAAATGTGTGTATTTAAGGTCTAAAAGTATACTTTAAAGCTGTGCAGGTTTACTTTGTTCATTTAATACAATGAACTTTATGTATTTTTTATATTTAATAATATAACATCAAATGAAATGCAATAAGTTACATGAAACTTATAGATTTTAATCATTGAAAATCTTAAACCTAGTAAAAATAATCTACTGCACATTTAGTCCTTACTTCATACCAATCATTACAGTGAGCTACTAAAAACATCGATTTGGAAAGGAAAAACTCTTCTAGAATAGATGGTGTTTAATTTCGCATGTGACGTAACGTAAAGGAAACGCTGTATTTCCTCAACTCTGACTGGGTGGAAGGGGTGGTGCGGTTTTTTCCAGACGCATTTCCCAGGAAGAATGCCTGTGGCTGCTAAACGTTTTTCATAAATGCTGTCCTACTAGAATATCTGGAAATTAGAGTTCATTGCTAACGAAAATTAATTTTAAAGGGAAAAATTGAAAATCTTATTAAATGTGAAGCTACAGCTTCATGAAGTATGAAAATGTTACCAAATATTATAAAGCTTAAAATACTTTTGGTCACGTGCATTGCATTTTACGTACTTCAAAAAGGTTTAAATATTTATCCCATAATGGTACCAAGCATTGTTTAGTGTATACAATTTTATAATTATTTTACTTGTCTCTGGTTATGACATAAGCACAAAGTTTCAGGAAAAGTAGCTGCAGTTGAGAGGCGAGTTGTGGTTGTTTCAGAATATTGTCTAAAAATTTGTGAATTTTATTTTGCATACAAAAATGTTTGTTGACATGTATTTACTTCCTCATAAAATTAATGAATTAACATTAACTGAGATTTATCTTTGCTTACAAGCAAACTCTGATATGGATCCAGTTTACTTATTATCATAACTTTGCAATACATCGTCTGTGTGCCTCCAAAGAGTGGTGGGCAACGTGTTTGCCTGCTGTTCACATTTCTGTTGAAATTATTTCCATAAGTAATGTTTATCTTTGTTGTTTTTTTTAACGATATCCGTTATTCTTAGTTGTAATCTCTAGTTATTTGGGCCGGTCTTATTATAGCATCTAATAATTCAAACTTCATCCATTGTCTCTGTAGATAAGGGATGTACAATGGACATAAAAGCATTAGAATAAAACAAACCAATCTTAATTCCATATTTTTAAATGTGCTATTAACTGGAAAACTAAAACTATCGTCATTTTCGGTTGCTAAAACAGTTAAAAATATGTTGTATTACTGCTGTTTTAGTGAACGCTGCACTGCTGTACTAGATCAATATTGAGAAATGAGTATTTCGAAAATAGGATTTACGAGTTGTATGAATCAGTGCTACCGATAACGTGTAATACGGAGCGATGACTGTACAAGCGGAGTGATAGAAGCTAATTCACAGTGGCTTATTAACTAATTATCGTATCGGTAGGCATTAACCTTAAATTTATAACCAAGCCATAAGTCTTGCAATATTGCACTATGACGCAAGAAAGTTCCAGGCAGCAATCATATTCTTGGATATATTGAGTTTGATAGGAATTTACTAGTGGCTGGAACATTTAAGGGATCACTTATTGGCCAAAATTGCTAAAAATTAACACAAGCAGAACATGATTAAGGACATAGTAGATATAATAAGGAAAGTAACACGGAGAAAAGTGCATTATAGGCAGAGTTACTGATTACGAATATGGATGATAAGAGGTGGATATAAGCATAGGAGGTTCTTGAGGATCCAAATACCTTATACTGAACATTCACGTGTTCCGCTGACAGTAGGGTGTTTCTTCTTTTGATTAAAATTGTCACAAAGTAAAACTTCAAACCATAACTGTATATTTTCAAACTCCTTATACTGTAAACAAATCCTCATACTTCCCGGCAAGCAGAACTGGGAACAGTTTCAGAAATGTTTTAATTGAGAGATAAATATTGTTTTCATCATAAAGTTTGAGCAAAGGCGTACCTGAAGTCCTCCGGAGTAATGGTGCAGTAGTTTGGCAGAATGCCAAAACTTTGCCGGCCATTTAAGCTTCTCTTTGCAGTTTGAGGAACTGAAGGAAACTGATAAAAACTTGGAGCACTTAAACTAACTTAAATAAAAGTCCAAGAGCAACACATTTCTCTGTCCCATCAACTCGTGACGACAGTAACAGTTGATGAAATTTGTGTCTCACCCTTTGGGGGCTCGCCTCGCTTAACTTTCTCATTTCTTACCACCACATATGAGTTCACGTTAATCACATCTAGGTAGTATTATTCAAATGGTCCCTTTCTTTAAACGGAAGTTACATAACACGATTCAAATGATCTACCATCAATATAAATCGGATATGTTACATATCAGAAAAGTACCCTCTTAATGGATAACGTGTTAAGCTTTTCTGCTCTGAATTGGTCTATTTTTATTAGGAAAAACCGTGCGGAATGGCTAAGGTGGTAACGCCTGTGACCCGCATTTGTGAGGTTGCAGGTTCAATTCCCGGTTTTTTCGGAGGTTTCCCCGGGCCACCAGGCGAATGCTGAGAAGGATTTCCATGTCCTCCGAATTTCCTGTCCCTCCATACCGTTACATAAATCGTTTCATTTCACTCTTCGTTCCATTAGGTTTCTTCCAGGGTCGGAAGCGCTGGTGAGCGTCGCGGCAGCAGCACAACAGGGGGGACAAATGCGCTCTGGAAATTTTGTCCCCGGATTGGAAGGCGAGCCGCAACTTCCCCCCCTCCCCTATGGGTTGATGCAAGTCAGCCCGAAAGGGGGAGGGGACCCAAGCCAACCTCCACCGTGGTGATTCTAGCTGGGGAAATCCCTGACACCTGCTCCGTCGTGGCAACGTTTGGGCCGCCCTTAGGATCCATTTGCCTCATCCATTCTCCCGGGGGCTGCCCCGGTAGGGGCACAGGCATAGAAGTTCGCCGTTTGGTGCAAGTGCTACGTCCCCCTCAGCAAGCTGTCAATGAGTGATAGTTAAAAGAAAGCAACTATGCAATAGATTTATTTCGCCTAACACATCATAGCTGTAACCATAACAGTTTTTCATCGGTTTTCTATCCAATGGTGCGTACTTTCCGCTTTCTTTGTTTCTGATTCAGACCTTAAGAAAATGGGGTTTCTCTTTTGTTTTATCACTGTTTACACCGAGAATATATAACTGATACCACTTTAAATTTTTGTTGTTTAACGACGCTGTCAATTGCCAGGATGACATCTGTGAAACCACTTTAAGGTAATCTGTCTCTAAAGCTTGGAAAATCCACAGAATGCAAGATATCTTGTTGAAATTTCTAATATTTTTGCACATAATAACAGTAATATTTTTGGCATGTTTCAAAACCTAGTTAATATTTATTCTGTCAATTTATTATAACAAAATGCTTCACACGATGCACTTTTACAGCAATTCGCCTAAAATATTGTTTTACATTAAATGATCTTACCAAAGAATGTATCATGTATACTTATTATATTAACCCCTAAGTTTTATAGAAGAATATTCTTTTTGTACTCTCTAAAATGCCCGCTCTTTAAAAAGCGTTGATTGTTTTCTAAAATTCAGGATTGTGTTTAAAAGATTGTATGGTTATTTTCTCTGATGTGCCTTTCAGAGGTAGCACAAAAATGTTTAAAGTAGTTGATAAAATAGTGCACCTTGTGTAGTATTTTGAGCATGCAAAATGCAGTAAAAGGTTTCTGAAAAAAAAGGTTAAATTTGAGCGTATCTATTATCAAGCATCCACCTATCAATTTATAGCTTCATTCAATTGGTAGATTAAATGGGGTAATTAGAAATACTTTGCTTTCTGAAAGTTAAGACTTCGTATTAGTTTACCATGAATGCATTTAGTTTTTGAATTTTTCACACTTTTTGGTCCAATTTCATACATGTATTACCTTAAGCAGAATGAGTGAGTGAGTGATTAGGGTTTAAGGGCCCGTCGACAGCTAGGTCATTAGAGCCCCTACCTTAAGCAGAAGTCATAAATCTGTTATTAAGACATTTCGGAAACTATATATTTAACACAGACACAAAAAATAGGATTTCTGTTACATTATTACTCTGAACCTAAGATTCAATATTTGTCCATTTCTTGCCCCCTGCGCTTATTTTCAAAGGTTTTAATCATGATTTCATGCACAAAAATAATCGTGTAAGAGGTACCTAAAGTTTTTTATGGAAAGGACCTCTACATGGCCATTAGAGCACATTAAGACCTCTTGAGCAGAAAATGAAAGTACTCAGCTGCTTGGCCTTTTATAAACATGTGGAGCGAACCTCAAGTTGTATGCAATTTACCCTGAAGACGGGAACGATGGGGACTTTCGAAACATCGATAATTGCTCAATTAATAACTTGGCTGAAAGCCTGAGAACACTTGAGGTCGAATAGCGATAGCCTCAAATGCTGGAAACAAGCATGGATTTGCGATTTTATCGAATTTACATTAAAAAAAGCATATCAACAACAAGCAGAATTATTTAGCATTAATCATGATTAAGATATTTGCTTCGTTCTGGTTAAGTTTCACAACATCCCTTGGTCAAATAATGGTTAGATACTCGCCTCTTGATTGAGAATATCTATGTAACAGAACTAGTGTTCTGATATGCCTTTAATATCATGTGTTAGGCTGTTATCGAGAAACTAAGCCACGTATCATATTTTTTCGGCAAACCCACTATGCAAATCGGAAAAACTCTTAATGTTCATCATTCTCGCTCTTTTCGGAAGTAACTAAACCATGGTGTCATGATATATACGATATCGTAACACAAAGGCAATATTCGAAATCCCGTTACTCCTCTATCACTTTATTTTCCTCTAAATTTTACTACAAATGCACAATTCCCTTCTCGTTGCTAACACAGTTTCTAGTCTTCTCTGCTATTAGAGTTCACAATTGCTTTTCTGATAATTTTTCTCAGTCATTCAAAGTCTTTCTGCACTTTCACTGTCTCTTATTTCTTTACTATTGCAATACAATCACTCGACGACACATAAGTACTCGGTGACAGGATGGGCGGCTCACTCACGTAACTAAAAACTAACTGTACACGACGACTTACATACTAAGCAACTCAACTCTAAACTACCTCGGTCTGACATCTACTCCATCACTCATTCAACTAACTGCTACTGACGGTGTCTGTCCTATTTATTCTGGAGCCGGCGTCATGTGACCTTCGAGAACCCTCCACACATACTGTGATGACTCAGCGGAATTAACTGGAAGCTTCTGGACACTGCGGTGTTATTGCGCTGTTCGACCACGTACACACTCATTAGTTGCTCTGAGTCCCGGACCTTTCCTTTGTGTCTTACCGCCATTCATTATTACGGTCACGTACACACACAGCCGCTCACCTATCCTGACTGATTCGTGGCATAGTACTGCGTGTAAAAATAGAGGTATTCACTAACATTGTTGGATACGACTGGTCGGTTCGTCAATCAGTAATTAGCAGGGTCCAAGTTTTTATGGCATTAAGATGTGCGAAAAATACCTAAAAGTGGCATAATAATTGCGAAAATTACCATAAATTGAGATTTATTTAAATTATTAACCTTAGTTACAGAAAATTATGCTTTACCTGACACATTATAACTGCTACACAAGTAGAAAAAGATAACTATGACATAATTTAGAAAATAAATTACCATGTGTTTTAACATTCCTTTGTTTAAAGGATTTGAAAAGAAATTTATGAAAACCGTTTTTAAACGGTTTTTAAACCGATTAAAAGGCTGCCTATTTTCATGGGAGTAATTGTAATTATAGTTAGGAGTCCATAACCCCAACTAGGGCTGAGACTGTTCAGTTTTCCCTTTTACGTTTTAACAACTACCTACAGTCAGGTTTATATTGTGCTTATCCTTGTGTGGTGTATAGACTCTTAAGGGTAAAAGTACAGCTTAAAACTTAAAAGAGAAAAAAAAAACTACTTTTAAAAGATTATGTTATTGGACATAACCATTAAGTGTATTTTGCAAAAAATAAGTGTTTACGAGTATCTGGTTCACTAGGTTGTAAATATTTAAAACTCACCTAAAATTTGGCATCAAAGTTTTAGAGTATATTCTTCTAAATTATAAACTCGAGAATTCAAAAACTGCTCCATGGATTTAAAGGAAACTTTTTGTGCTTGTTACTGGATACCTATACATAATCTAGAGAATTTATCAGAATTATGTTCCTCTGTTTCACAAATATTACATCGGCAATTTAAGCACACCTCAAAACCATAAATCTGGGATGTTTTTGAACCCACGACTCTGGGAGCAGAAACCCAGCGACAAAACAAGTGGGCCACCCAGGTCGACAGATTCTTCAAGCAAGACCATGGAAAAAATGTAATTAGTTTTCTAGATTATCTCATTCTTATAACTGCTGTTTCTAGTAGTTTTATCCATGTATAGATTAATACATAGCTTTCTATAGACTAACTTTAACAGATCAGAGACATCTCAGCTTTAGAACCTCTTAAAATTATTACGTCACTCGTTATTTGCTAGCCATTAATATTTTAATTGTACTTGTTAACTCTAATGAAAGTAACTACGAGGATTGTTCTATTAGACACAAATAACTATTTGTCACACTCGTCTAAGTTGACACAACCTTTTAAATGTATGTGATGATAGCGTAACGAAAGATGTTAGAGCTCACCCATACGTTACACTATTTCTTGAAGTAGTGACAATACCAAGAACGAAGATACTGCTTGGCAAAATAAAAACCCTTAATTGTCTCACGCCCGGAGCAGAACATCGATCGAAAAGAAATTAAAGTGTTTGATTGGATGCCATGTAAGCTGATCTCCAATTAAGTACCGGTAAATAAGGGCGTTACAAGCACAAACTGAATGGTGCGGTGTATTTTACAGGAGCATAGATTTCATCCATATCACGTAAGCCTTACACAAGTTCACGGAACGTGACTTCCAAGTAAAGCTTCTTGCTATGAACAGATAAACCTAACCGGTTGGCTCATGTAGTAAAGTTTGGGTTAGTCTTGGAGAGGCTCTGACATCTCCTTGTTTTCGCTAGGATAAATTTGGCGTGGATAACAGACTGTAGCTTTCCTATATTTCTTGTGGTTTTCCGTTTGAAGGGTCAAGCGAAAGCGGTTGGTGACGTGCGGGATGAAGAATGTCAATATGAAATTTTTAAAGATATATGCGGTTTTCGCAACCACTGTATCTTAGTAACCAGTGTGAATTATGCATTAGTTTATGATAGCCCCTTAAGAGCTTCCTCAGTCCACATTAGAGCACTTGGTTCGAAAATCTTATAGGCGACACTTGCAACTGTCCTCCACCCTTTGAGTTCACTTATATCTAGGGTGAAGAAGTTACCAAGTTTATCTATTTTGTTCATTGATTTATACAACGGGTTTTTTAAGGCATTGACCCGTTTTCCGCATCGCAAACTTAAAGCTCCTGTTTTATAGTTCGCAAGATTGCCTTTTGGATGCTCATGAAACTATAGAGCTTTCTTTATATAGGTAAAAAAATCTTCTAAGCCAACTTCTTTGCTTGGTATCAGTTGTATCTTAACTTTTATGTTTATATTCACATTTATATAGCTTTAGCATAAAGATTTGTAACGTATAAGCTTCTTAAACCTGCTAGATTGTTGAAATACAAAATGTTCTAATGTTATTATTATAAACATCCCATAAAATCTAAGTTGAAATTAAATGCAGAATATTTCAAATAAATCTCACATTTAATTCCAGCTGCATTGCTATTGGGGAAAGATATTATAATTTGGTCTCCTTAACATATCCATTCTGTTAATAAGAGTCCCTATGTTCGTAAACCTAATCCATTTTTTATCAATAATTTGTGAGGGGTTATTTGCTTAAAAGAAGGCAAAGTGGAAACCTTATTAACGGAATTTAAGACTTTATCTGATATTGGCATTCGTTATTAAAGATAACATGGGCACTTTCTTACAAATGTGTTAGTTGGTAAAGCTGTCTGCTTTTATAATGCTGACTCACCTCTGCTTCTTTTCCTCCTCGGCGTTCGCAATGCTTCCATTTCGTTTAATTCTTTACGCGCACGCGCAACCCTCTACTTAGAAACACCGATATTATGTCCAGTTAGTTTAGCAATGTAACTCAGAACAATTCAACTCTTCTGCTTTACTTTTTAGAAACATTTAACACAATTCGTTTCTCGCCGCTTTTAAAGCACTGCCCATAGAATGCCTCATTATCCACCTTTATTGCCACTAGTTCTTACTATTTTATGTTAATCAAGCTTTGAACCATATTTGGTTAACATGCTTCTTGAAACCTCATAGATAATCCCCAATATTTAAGACACCATATGCTATGACGGGCTTTGGATTCCCGCGTATCGCGGCCTGGCTAATGAAGTCATGTGTTTATTACAAGCTACAGGGGTTCCAGCAGTGTAGCGATTAAAGAATAATAGCCCTTATATAGAAGAAATTAAAATAATAGATGTGATACTTTGCCGTAAATTTTAAAAAGACTATGTGTTTCGTAATATCACTGTTTTCGTACGAAACAAAGGAATACCCCAAGCAATAATAATAATCTTTTAATAGAAACGAACGCAAAATGTAATCAAATATATTGAGAAAATGACAAATACCTCTACTTTATTTGTTAATATAAGATATTTAGACAACTAATTAAGGCTACAATGTTGTGGCTGTGAGTATGAGGTTTAACGCAATACCTGTTTTCGTATTATTTTTCCCCTCTCTCATACACATACATAGAAATTGAATTACACATTTAGAAGAATCGTATACTAGTTAAACTTTACCCAATAAACAACACGAAAATGGGAACACAACTGACTAGAAAAAAGAAACTTTAAAATTTCCAAGCATTTGTCTACTTCATGTTGTCATGGAGCACACGCAGTTTTTCTAATTTTCTTCAAATTTTTGTTCCTATAAAAAGCATTAGAAGCACTTCAATTACATTATAAAGTGTTTGACGCGTAGTCTTTGGTGGATTTCTGGACCAAGATATTCCATTATTACATGCATAATTTTTATGAATTATCATCTTATCAATATCATTTTCATCAGCATTGTTTTCCATTTCAACTGCCATTTCTCCTTCTACCTTTAACACATTCTCATTTTCCGATCATTTTGATTCATTGTCACTTTTAAGTTCTTCACTATCTCTATCGCTCTGTATCATGGAAATTACTTCACTAAGGGTTATTTAGATCATAATTATCACGAAGGATTTTTGACATTTTTGTTTCACTGGCACAAACAGCACTTATAACCTCACAGACCAATGCCCAGTAAAAAACTAAACGTAGTCAGACAAAACAACAATGTCTATTCATACTCCCAACAATGAACATACTGAAATGTTTATTAGCTGCATCATTATTGCCAACGGAACGAAGTGAAATCATATCCTGAAAAGGAATCTTTTACAACGCCAACTACCAAGTGGATTCAACAGAGACCCCACTCAATAAAAATAAATATTACTTATATAACCAACACAAGAGACATGTGTTAAACAACATATCTGGCAATAACAAAAAGTGTCATTAAGTGAAACTGCCAATTTCACGTCAAAACAAGAAAAAATACAGCTTTTGGGTCTCGACTGACACCACTTCATAGTCTGAAATTTAAATACTTATTTCTTGGATTTTTAGTGTCGAATTGCTTATATGTTTGTCGTTTTAATACTCCTGTCCCTGCTCATCCAATATCGGCACGATATTAGAAGCTGGACTATAATTAAATTATCTAGAAGGAGAATTTTATCCATCTTGCTATACGAGAGTGAATATTGGACAGTAAACAAAGCTGAAACGAGAAGAATAGTAAATGACGTGAAATTCCTTAGAACAATGGCCAGTTTCACACTTGTAGACCACATTCAACCAGAAGAAGTTAAAGACAAAATTGAAGGATTTAAGTATAACAATGTATTATATATTATATACATAAATGGAAAAATCATATTTTAAATATATCCGAGGGAAGAATAATGTTTAACTATAAGCCAAAGGGGAGAAGAAACGTGGGAAAACCACTAAAAGATGGAAAGAGTAATTTCTAGAAGCCAGAACAGGCAGTAAGGTTGCAGTTGATAATGATGATAACCCTCTATGTGATCAATCGGTTCCTCCATAAGTCAGTAAAACGTTACAAAATGGAATAATCGCTTCAAAAGGAGGCTTTTCCTTTGTAATTTTAAAGGCACCATCTTTAAATGACAGAAGGGCACAATAAAAAGAATCAGCTATAGGTCGAGTAAGGGGAAGGTTCACTCTCAGCATTCGCAATTCATCATCCCAATGCTGCTGTCTTCCTCGCTTTTCTTATGGTGTAGAAGCTTGGTTGTATTGATTTGTTATTTCAGCATAATAGGAACATTATTTCATTTGATTGTACGTCACTTCCCAAATCCGATAGCACATACAGTTCTATACAGTTCTGCGGATAGGGGGAGCGGAACCAAACATTTCTGTAAAATCCACCTGTCTAACTTTAAAACTCAATATTCGATACAGCTGAATTTAGTGGGTCCAGATTAATCATTGGTTGCTTATTGTGATGTATTCCAGTGAAGTAGTTTATACCTATAAAGCCTTTTAATTTCCGTACAATTTAATTATAGTTAGTAGAGGAAATATGTGCTGTACCCAAAGCCTTGATATCGATATTTTACCAGAAATGCGTGTTCTGAGGTTCCTTGAGCGGAAAAAAATATATCTGGGTCATGCGTGTTTGTATCTCTTCAACAGTCCGTCTGTGTGTCTTTCTGTGAAAAGCATGACTCATAAGAGAAGTCTGACAAACCTAACTTGGTGTTTAAGACCAGGATTTTCACGGAACGCGATACCAAGTTTCCACAAAATTCACACAACCTGAACTGCACTTTACATTGAAAAATGCTCACTACATTTTGTTTTCTTATAAAACATCTTATAAGGTTTTGGTGAAATATTGCATGTTTAATTTACTGCCTTAAAGAATAAAATATATATCTTCAATTTCCTGTAAACCGCTGATCCTTATAATTAAGGGAAAATAAGAGGTAGTCAAAAACACACTCTAAAAATATAATAGCTCCTTAAAATGTACAATTTGTACCGATATGTTTTTCGAAGCTTTAGTCATTTTTTAAATACTCCAAGCTGTATGCTTACATTCTCCCAATTGGTCTTCTGACGGAAGATACCAGATAGTTTAGGATTCCTCCTTTGTTTGTTCTTCCAAAGAGCTCGTTGCTACAGCTGCTGAATTGACTCCTTAGTGGTTCTGTTAAAATATCTCAATGGCGTTTCCGCATATTGTACGGTGTATCTGCACGCTTATGCATAATTTAGAATACAAAAATGTATCATACATAACGCTACTTGGATACAAGAATTACTCAGTGCAAATACCAGAAGTGCCATCGCGAAATAGTGGGATTGCTCTATGGTCTGTCACTCCGCATCTCGAACATTCTAGAACTCTCTAGAAAACTCCAGTGGCTGTGATTGGGAGTGAGATAGTGAGTTGTTCTGATGCGACAACAAGTGATTTTCTAGTAGTGAGTTTGTGACGACTGTTGTAATGCACAGTGAGTGCTGCTACTACAAGACATTAGACTCCCCAGCGCGTGTTTCGGAAGTAAGAACATGCTGCTTGGCGCTCATTTCATTATACCGCTGTTTCGTTATCTCGAGAAGAGTGAAGCGACAAGGAAAATTGAGTTAGATTGCAATAGTGAAGTGATAGTCAGAACTAAGTGACACGACACTAAATACTGAATCAAGTTACAGTATGTACGCAGATTTGTATTGAGTACTGCAAATTGGGTAACTGTACTACATTAGCGCATTAGGTGTTGTTTAAAGGTTTAGGACTTCAAACTGTGCTCTAAGGGTCTGAAGATGAAGCATAATAGTACTACTACTACGACGACAACGACGACGAACCCTACCAGTTGGATCAAACACGAAGCGTACCACATTCAGGAAGAATACAGTGATAATGCGACGTTGACGACCTATTTGATGTGTTCACATTTTCAGTTGCATTTTCCAGGTGCAAATAGCATCATAATTCTGGATAAAATGTGTTTCAGAGAGAGAAAGAGAGAGAGAGACAGCTAGCAGATATAAATATCCCCAATCAAAATTTAAAAAACGTGATCTCAGCTGGACATCGATTCAGAAAGAGGCGACGGACTAGAAGACTGCCTGAATTTCTGCTACTGATGCTCTCAACAAGAGAAGGTTATTATGCTACCCATTTTACTATGCAACGTATTACATTCACATGGTTTTCTCTACCCCCTTTTCTTTTACGTAATATATTCACATGTCCTTCAACACGCTTGCACTTCAACATAAAGTTCATACAATATGTCAATGATTGAAATAGAAATGCACGTATTCGGTTTACGCGGTTTTCTCTACTCAGTTTTATTTTATGAAACAGAACCACATTTCTTTCCCCACGTCCACTTCGACAAACAACACATATAATTTTCTATATGACTGAAATATAAATGTAACCAATTACATTCACAGGGTTTTCTTAACTCACCTGCATTTTACATCACACATTCATATGTGTTTCTCTTCTCACTCTTCTACAAACAATTGATACACTTTTCTATATTGTAGAAATAGAAATGTAAGCTATTAAATGCACATGGTTTTCTGTACTCGCTGTTCTTTTACGTAACAATTTCACAGGTCCCTCTCTATTTGCCCTTCAAAAACAATTTATATAATTTTCTATGACTAAATGTTCTATATATCTGAAATAAAAATGCAAGCTGTTATATTCACACGGTTCTCTCTACTCGCTTTTCTTGTTGTGGTATTTGTGCTTCTTCAACAGTGTTTTACATATTATCTTCCCGATGTATTAATTTAGTTTATTTGTATCCCTTATAGCATTTTAAGAGTTTTAATTAAATATTCGATTAAGGGCGTTAAGTAATATTTGTTAAATGTGTCCAAAGAAACACAAGGCTATTGGACAAATGCAACCTAAGTAGGAAAATTTTAGGGATAAATCGTCATACCAAGGGCAACGCCGGGTATTTCAGCTAGTTTCCTTATAGAATAATGGATTTTACCCGTAAACAATTTTGATATAAATGTCTTGAGTGCTTTTTAATTCTCCGTGGATACTAAATACTTAGGGAAATAATTTTAGTAAAGAAAAAGATAAACAATTTCCTTTTCCTTTAAAGGAATACCTCACATTTGGCTAAGCGTCATGTTGTCGCTAGAACCTAAAGTCGGAATCCCGGACTGTACAGACTCCTGGGGTTTGGAGGTATCTGCGGCCGAGGCTAAATAGCTGTCCAGCTCAGCCAACTTTACCCTCGGGAGTTCTACCCATACTCATTTCATTCTGACCAGGAGGCATTTAGGACAGAGACACTCAGTGCAGCTTAATTCTTAACCCGCCACATGAAAATCGAAACCACACTCTCCTGTTAAATGTTCCGAACTATTTACAATCTGTTGTCATTAATGACATCGGTATTGATCGCATACTGAAAATTTAATGCATCTATTAAGAGCAATGGTCCCAGTCAATTTAGCTTTAACTCGATGCTTCACGAAAAGTAGTCTTTGCTTTGGATTACTGGCATAGGCTATCGAAACTAAAAGTAAACTGCACCCTTTCGATTCTATTTGGTACTTGCGCACACAGGAACACAAAGTAAGCTTTAACAGATATAGAGGACACTAAATATCTTTAATGTTTTCGAACCACTAATAGTTAACGACACCACCACCGCCACCGACACCGCCACCGCCACCGCCACCGCCACCGCCACCGCCACCGCCACAGCCACCGCCGCCACCGCCACCGTCGTCACCATCGTCACCGTCACCGTCGTCGTCATAATGACGATTATTATTATTATTATTATTATTATTATTATTATTATTATTATTATTATTATTATTATTATTATTATTATTATTATTATTATTATTATTATTATTATTATTATTATTATTATTATTATTATTATTATTATTATTATTATTATTATTATTATTATTATTATTATTATTATTATTATTATTATTATTATTATTATTATTATTATTATTATTGTTATTATTGTTATTATTGTTATTATTGTTATTATTGTTGTTGTTGTTATTGTTATTGTTATTGTTGTTGTTATTGTTGTTGTTATTGTTGTTATTGTTGTTGTTATTGTTGTTATTGTTGTTATTGTTGTTATTGTTGTTATTGTTGTTATTGTTGTTATTGTTGTTATTGTTGTTATTGTTGTTATTGTTGTTATTGTTATTATTGTTATTATTGTTATTATTGTTATTATTGTTATTATTGTTATTATTGTTATTATTGTTATTATTGTTATTATTATTATTATTGTTATTATTGTTATTATTATTATTATTATTATTATTATTATTATTATTATTATTATTATTGTTATTATTGTTATTATTATTATTATTATTATTATTATTATTATTATTATTATTATTATTATTATTATTATTATTATTATTATTATTATTATTATTATTATTATTATTATTATTATTATTATTATTATTATTATTATTATTATTATTATTATTATTATTATTATTATTATTATTATTATTATTGCTACTGAGGGATAAAAGGATTATGTTCATTATCTTTTTTAAAAACAAAGTTTCTATAACAGCAGTGCCACAAAATGAGCAATATTAATTTGTATAAACGCCTGCGGAAAGGATATACAAATTTCATTCGTTTGGACACAATAATTACGAATAGAACACACTATGAGGTTTCTTGTTCCCTCAAGGCAAGCTACCCGGTTGCCTCACCGCATACGGCTCTATGCAAAGGCCAAGACTTGCAGTAACCTCGCCCCCAGGACCGACATAGCTACTCGATAAGAAACTGCTGCTCTCATTTCCCTTCAACACCCCTCGCCATTCGGAATACTTTTGGATTTGGTTTAAGGGCGCTCAACTTCTAGGGAGCTACTATGTCTTCGAACTATTGGAAGTGGAAGTATGTATGGTAACGTTAATTGTATACATTACTCTATAGCAGGGCTGGGCAACTGGTGCTCAGAGAGCGCAAATTGCTAAACCATATGTTTAGCATGTAACAAATGGAGGTCGCTCAAGGTGTCGTGCGAGCCACCCTGGCGTGCCTTATAGTAATATGAGAGAAGAAACGTGTGCACGCACGTGCGTGTGTGTGATGCACTGAGACACCGGTCTCGGTGCACAACAATGGAGGGACAAGCTACTTCACACCACATGCCGGGCCGGCGAGCGGGCAAAGGCGTTCAAGGTCAGGATGCCTCGCCTGTCTGTA
This sequence comes from Tenodera sinensis, assembly GCA_030765045.1. NCBI lineage: Eukaryota > Metazoa > Arthropoda > Insecta > Mantodea > Mantidae > Tenodera > Tenodera sinensis. The sequence goes on from CM060964.1 coordinate 65,555,540, forward strand.
TGTACGTGACTAACAACAGTTGAAGCGGCTACACAGACGTTTTCTCTAGAGCCTTTGAGAAAAATTTGGCTGCATCTTTGGCGGCACGTTTCTGGGATCGAGAAAGGTCCTGTAACGTCATCCCCTCTTGATAAGGAAGCGAGGGAACAGTAGAGCACTTAGTCTACTTGACGCACCAGGATGCATGGAAAACATCTTTGCAGCTAATGCGCCCCATCGGCTGTACAATAAACCTTACGACATCGTTACACTATTAATATTGTAGAACACAGAATAAAAAGAAAAGTTCAACAACCTAATGCCGAAGTTAACCAAGCTGGCCGAAATTAGCCTGTTTTACGCTACATTACAGGTTCCAAATCATTACCAAATCACAGTACCTCAAAATTATGAAGTACTACCCGTAACCGTTATTTTCAATTCTTTATAGAAAAAGTTCTAATGTTTGTCCACTTAGAGCAAATATTTCCGGAACTGAGCTCTAAAATTTGGCAGGCATTAGAGAATACCTTACAAGTTAAAAAACTATCCGTCTTAGTTTCAACCCAATGTGTAAATTTACATCATTTGACCAATCTGGACCGAAACGTTGAACTTGACGATCTCCTTTACATAACATTGCTTGGTCATCCGCATGTTGCCTCCTCAGAAAAGAAACTGATTATTGTCAATATGAATCGGCTCTCGTAAGAAGTGTTGAATATGTATGTGAATGTGCGCAGTTCTGCAGTACCTAAGGGAGCAATGAAATTGCATTATGAAATTTTTCACCCATGAGACCCTGACTATGTGCCTGAAGACAAATCTTGCCTGCGCCTTTGTTAGCCAAGTCAAGAGATCATGACTTGGTCGTGACAGCGGAGGATTTTAGAAGCTTTATTAGTAACGTTGCCTGTCTTCCATTATTTTTTGTCCTTTTCATCCCAAGCCGTTTCTTTCCATGAGAGAAGACGTCTTTATATTGGCAAGCATTTGTTAAATCCGACATTCGATTGCTCATAGGTTTCTTGGCCGCCAGATCTGCTTTCAACTTCTATTTCCTAGTACAAAGGAATCAACTTTGACTCATTCTTTGTGCTCATTCTTGATCTTGTATCTTAAATCTAAAGCTTTAATAATAGGAAGTAGCAGTCTGAAAGGAGCAAGACATTCTTCCGTTGCAATATCAACGTCAAAGAACGTGTTAAAAAAAATAAAAATAAAAATAAAAAAAGAAAAAGAAGAAGAACCATAAGAAAAGTTTTGGGGTATAATTAGACAAGCACTAAATTTAGATTTGATTCTTTTAGAACTAATGTGCATTAGAACATTTGCTAGGATACTAAAACGCCTCATAGGAAATATGTACATATCAGTAGCAGAGTGTATGGCGGAACAGCGTTTGTGGATTAATCCATGTAATTCATTATAAGCAAGTAGGCTGTGTGTACCGCAAAGGAGAGCTCTGTCAGGCAAACAAGCTTACTGAGGTGTTGATACTTGTCTTCCATTACAGAGGATACAGCCCTTCTCTTGGTATTGAACCCATTCCCTGGGTGCCATTCTGGTCGCAATTCCGCAGGACTAAATCTCAGCTAAATCTCGCTGACTTGATCAACGCTTTGTCATCGCTCTGAATGATTAATGAGTTCCGAATTGCCTCTTTGTATGAGGAAGGTTTATAAAAGGGAAGGTATAGCTCTATAAAATTATAACGCTTCAGTAACAAGGATAATTTTTCAGCAAGAACAATGTTGTACGTGTTTAAAATACAATGGAGAACATAAAAGCTAGTCTTACGGCAGTATCCACTATACTTAACCTTAGCATTACCAAGGGGGAGAGGGGGATACTTTATACCCACCTTCTCTGAGGTTTTTTATTCTGTCTTTTAATTTTTTGATTAAAGGCTTGCAGTTAATAGTTATTTTCAATCACTGTTTCTACCATTGAATTGCGTAATTGTTTCAAAGTTTTCATTGTTGATCTTTTTGAGAAACAATGAAATATCAAGGTGGTCATAAAGTACTGTCCCGTCAGTATAATGTGATTTCTGTAAAAAGTAAAAAAGGAATAGTTAAAGAATGTTAAATATTAATTTTCTAAACATGACAAGATATAATACCCAATTTTAAAATAAATTTGTTTTAAAAACTACTCAGACATTTTCTACCAGTAGTGGTCACAAGTTAATGTAGGTTCTGGAATAAGGCGTGGTTATGCTAGGGTTAACTTAGAGATCTCAGTCTCTCCGTAATAAGTTTTTAATTAATTTTAATAATCTGCATCGGTAAAGCGTGTGAAATAATAGAAATAGTTTATGGAAGCAGGTGATAAAACTGGCCACTGTCGTTAAAGGGCAAGGTTGCGTAATTCCGACAGTTTTGAATAAATGTTGTGTAATGGTCATAAATGGACCAAAGTCATTTAAAAACGATTCAAGGACACAATTATAATGTTCTGGAACATATTTTACCTGATTGAGAAAATTGTAGAAATAAAGTTTGTGACGAAGGCCCCTAAATGCGTGATAGGATTCCTAAATCCGTGATAGCGGTATCCTAATTCATCCTAATTCTCTGATTTCAAAAGCAATGACGACGTATGTGCATTGAGTCTCTTGACCTTTCTCTACGTTACAAAATACAAACCGTTATTAACATTATTGCCGTTATATTTGCCTCCAATTAATTGTTTGAAATTAATTCAAAGTTTTGTATCGGCAGGGAGTTCAATGCTCACAAAATCGTGATTGTTTCATCAGCATCATTGAACAACACACTCCATAGCCATTTCCTTTCTCAGCAGTTGCCGAGAAAGGAAAGTAGAACTGTTCAGCTATCTGTTGAATACTTCATAACTACTAACTATTGTAGAATAAGAGCGTGGCAAGAAGCGCAACTTTGTATCACGGAATTAGGGCACCGTCTGCCGGTCGTCACAGTTCACATTGGATACTATTCCTGACCATCTTTTTGAAGGATATTTCATTTCCAATCCTCCATTGTATGACGTTCTTGTGTATAAAAAATTCTCAATTTTTAATTTACACCAGAGGTAAAAGACACAAAGAATTTGGTCGGGATTTGGAGAGGCCACAAAATAATCCTAATAGGTCTGTGCTCTGTGTAGACACTTTCATTTCGAACTAATGGTTGTATCAGCTATGGTAAAGCGGCATTAAAGCGGAGAGTCTTACATTAGTTTTAGGTACCGTAATAATAAAGATGATGGCGATGATGATGATGATGATGATGATGACGATGATGATAACGACGACGACGATGAAGATGCCGACGACGATGATGACGACTATGATGATGGCGACGATGACGATGATGACGATGACGATGATGACGATGACGACGATGACAATGATGACGATGACGATAACAATCACAATAATCACAACAACAACAACAACAACAATAATAATAATAATAATAATAATAATAATAATAATAATAATAATAATAATAATAATAATAATAATAATAATAATAGTAATAATAATTAATAGTAATAATAATAATAATTAATAGTAATAATAATAATAATTAATAGTAATAGTAATAATAATTAATAGTAATAGTAATAATAATTAATAGTAATAGTAATTAATAGTAACTAATTATAGTAAATAATGATGATGATAAAAAACTTTTGGGGTAAAACATACATACACACGTGCAAACACATGTGCGTGCCTTTTTCTCAAACTGTGGTTTTGATTCAGAGGGCCTCAAAACATATATTTCCGTTGAAATCTCGACGTCGATAATTTGGGTCGAATGCAATATTTGTCCTCCTTACTATGCATAGTAGAGAAAGTAAACATGTTATTTTTTTATAAATAACACTATAATTTTTAAAATTACTGATGCAACTTTGGCTGAAGTGGAATTTTGTGCGACTGGAAAGACAGCTTTGCTCGAGATGAAAAGATCGTTAGTATAACTTGCGTATAAGGTTTTATTTATAAAATATAACACAAGTTTGCAAAAAGCAACTTTACGACATGAAAAAGAAAGTAAAATAGATTGTTTTATATTTAACTTTAGGGCCTGTGTTCATAAATAACTGGGCCCTAATGACCAAGTTGTCGACGGGCCCTTAAACCCGACACACTCACTCACTCACTCACTCATAAATAACTGAATAGCACACAGTGTGCCTTTAAGGTGCTGATTCTGTTTAGGACATTTCAGTTTAAAAAGCTGCATTTGTGGCACTTGAAACTGCTTAGTTATACTTTGTTTTCCTTTCTCTTTGTTTTGTTCTGTGTATTTGTTTCTTTTTAGATATGATTGAAATTAAAGCACATTTCTCATAGTAGGGAATCGTTAAGGATATAGATGATTCAATGAAGCATCATGTCAATAAAAAGTGTATTCATTGGACTTGGCCCTGATTTTCAAACTTTTTTCCTGGAAGAAAAGACGTGAAATAACTTTTTCAAACATTTGTGATAACTAGGCTTACTCACGGTGTGTGACAATTTTAACGTGTTTTAATCTACTGGGTAGCGGTAGTATTGCACTCCACCCAAAAATTCTATATTGATTTTTCGCCGGAATACATGTTTTGGAACTTCCTGAATAAATAGAAAAAAAATAGAATAATTTCAAGCGCACCCATCTGTGTGTGTGTGTGTGGGGGGGGGGGGAGTGGGTGGGTGGGTGAGTGGGTGGGTGGGTGTCTGTGTGCAAAATCAGCATAACTTGAAAACGAAGTGCTCTATAAATACCAAACTTTACTTGTAACAAATCTATATTAATTATTTTCTCAAAAGTGGCCCTAAACGTTTTGATTGAATGACAGGAAAAATTACAACCTGAACTTCCTGGGAATGGCTGATAAAGTTCTCTTCATTTATTTCAAAATTGTTTTTTCAATTTATTTGAAAACGTCTTTTCCAGCATCACCCATTTTTGGGACATTCGTTGCTATTCATACCAAAATTATTGGTTCAGAATATTACTAGTAGCGTCAGTTTCTCGTTGAATAAATTTTAGGAATAAAACACACAAAAGAATTCCCATTTGATAGTGAAACACATCAATGACAGAAACATTTGACAGAAATGCATGAGAATTGGCCTGCCGAGGATTGGAAAAACGCTATTTTATCAGATGAAAAGAAGTTCAATTTGTATGGTAATGATAGTGGGCCGAAACTATGGATGGAACCAGGAGGGAAATTAAACGGGGACTGTATAATTGAAACAAAGAAATCCAATGAAAGTGTTATGTTGTGGAATTAAGCGTACCTATTCTAAAAGCTTGGGAAGAATTAGAATTTGCACAGGTACTATGAGTAGTTTGGATTGTTGTGAATAGTACACCAGAGATCACTTTAGGGTTCAAAATCTTGGACCTTTCATCAAAATTCTAAGGCTTTCACGGCCGGTGTCAATACTAGATGCAATAATATTAACCGGGCTTGTGGGCCGTGGTCTATTGGGTTCCTTCTTCTTCCCAAACGTTTCGTCTGCGACTACGGCAGACATCATCAGTGGCGGCGAGGTCGAAGTTTCCTGGTGGAGATCTCAGCACCAACTGTGCTGGTCACCAGAGGCACCAGAGGCAGTTCGAGTCGAGCGGGTGCAATTTTATTTGCCCCGTTCGAGTGTGTCATGTCCGCAGTACCTAGCCGTTATACGGCTTAACCTGCGCGATGGTTTCGATGGTGTTACTACAGGGATGTTTGTTACACTGGGAAAAGATTAATGGAAACAAGGGGTTTTTATAGGGGCAGGAGGGGTGGTTGGAAGGGATTGGTCCGCGAGCGGGCTCTGCGCGGTTTCTGATTGGTCGTTGCCGGCCCGTCAGGTGACGCGCTAATCCCTCCAGGGTTCTGGCCGTCAGTCACTCACTGAGAGGTGAACTGAAACAGGTGTTTTCTCTGTTTTGAATACAGATTGTACTTTCGCCTTTCCCATTTTCAGAGTTAAACCGCCGGACTTAGAATGTCCTTTGGTAATCTCTTTGATGGTAGTCGGCGTGGCTCTCTCTGGTCGTATTGACCCAGAGTATTCACCAGAGGGTTAGGGTGGTTCTGGAGTTTGTTGTACATTGTGCGAGCGCGGGTCTTAATCACGTCGACAATGTACGGGATACCGGAGTGTTCATGTAGGATATGGGCAGGAAATCTCCAGTCGGTATCATAGATCATCCTTAATGCCCGGTTCTGCAGCGTCTGGAGTCTGATGAAGGTGGACTTTGCCACCACTCCCCAGATCTCGCATCCGTACAGGACCAGAGGCGGGATGATCGCTTGATACAACTGGAGCTTCAGGCGTAAGGGCATGGTTTGGGATCTGAATATGGGGTATAGCTGCCGGAGAGCAGCATGGCCTTGCAGTACTTTGCCCCTGACGTGATGTCTATACGTCAGCCGACGGTCCAGCGTGACCCCGAGATACTTCGCCGTAGTGACCCAGGGGATCCGACGGCGCCGAAGCTCGAGGTCTCGCGGGAGCCGGTTGGCTATCGTATTCGCCAGGAGAATCGCAGAGCTTTTCTCCGGGTTTATCGACATACGCCAGTTCTCGCACCATCTACTGATGGCGCGGAGATGGGCTTGTACTTGTTGGAAACTGTAGCGCGGATTCTTGTTAGTAGCGAAGATCATAAGATCGTCCGCATACTGACAGATGAATGTGTTTGGGTGCGTGGGGAGATCGGCCATGTAAGCTGCAAAGAGCGCCGGTGACAGTACACTGCCCTCGGGGACTCCTGCGCCAATGGGCCTCTCTCTAGAGAATGATCCCTCCACCTTCACCCGGAAGCTACGTTCCTGTAGGAAACTAGCCACCAAGTAAATGTATGGAGGGGGGATTTCGTGCTGTATGAGCTTGTAGACAAGCCCCTCATGCCAGGTGGTAGAAAATGCCTTTTCCACGTCAAGCAACACTGCCACCGTTTTAGCCCTATCCTGGTAAGCCAGGGAAGCTTTTTCGGCTACACGCAGTAGTTGCTCAGTCGTGGAGTGGCCAGAACGAAAACCAAACTGATGTTCAGGAAGGAGACCTTTTTCCTCTAATAGGGGTCCAAGGCGGGACAGGAACAGTTTCTCGAATACTTTCGAGATAACTGGTAGGAGGCTGATGGAGCGGTAACTAGATGGAAAGACCGGATTTTTGCCCGGCTTCAAAACGCATACCACACGCGCCTGTTTCCAGACAGCTGGAAAATGACGCATGCTGAGGCATGCGTTGTAAATCCGGGTCAAGTGCATCACGGCTCTATGGGGAAGGTGTTGGAGCATTTCCGCTGTTACACGGTCCTGTCCAGGGGATTTTCGGGCTTTTAGTGATTTGATAGTGTTAGTTACCTCGCGAGGGGTAACTATCGGGATGTGAAACTCCTCGTGGCCCGCGGGTCCGACTTCTAAGAAGTCTTCTACCGCCTGTTCCACGAGGTCAGTGTGGTCATCGTTCTGTGGATCTTCCCTGGGCTGGAATTGAGTTTCCAGATAGTCTGCTAGCGCCTCTGCTTTTTCCCTCGGTTCAAAGACAAGTCTTCCCCGAGGGCTATGCACAGGGTGCTGGTGTACAGATTTGTCTTTCCGCAAGCCTCGGACGATGCGCCACGGTTTCCTCTCCTGGAGGTTGACGTGACGCAACGTGTTATCCCAAGCTGCTTGCCTATGTTTTCTTAGGAGTCGTCTCACCAGGGATTTGAACCTCTGGTGTATTACTCCTATCCTAGGATGTCGGAATCTCTGCCATAGCCTTCTGACAGCATTCTTTGCTTGTATGAGGCGTTTAAGTGGTACAGGGATAGATGTCGGGTTTGGTGCTTCGGTAGGAATGCGGTGTGTGTGAGCACGCACCGCATTTAGGACTGAGGTTGCAAACCCCGCGGCTGCCTCCTCGAGAGCCTCAAGTGAGTCTATTCGAGGATTTGCCTCCACGGAGTTTTGAAGGGCAAGGACGGCCGCGTCCCAGTCGACTTCTTCCACCCAGTCCGGCACTCCCAGCGCAGTGAGATTAACGTCTGAGTCGATCACAACAGGGTTGTGATCGGAATCCAGAGCGTTAATCACAGAGAGGTCCAAGTGAAATGGAATGTTTTTGGTGATTACGAAATCGATGATGTCGGCAGTGCCGCGTGCCGGGTAGTGAGTTGGACCTCTCGGCCCGTGCGCGTGAAGGGCGGGGTTCCCGCTAATGAGACGGTACAATCCCCGGCCCTTCACGTTCTGGGTGCGGCTGTGCCAGCTTGGATGTTTTGCGTTGAAGTCGCCTGCAATGCAAACCCTATGGTGTAGGTTCAGGAGAGCCGTAATGTCCGCTTCATGGAAACGGCGATCCGGCGGGTCATATACCGCCACAAGCACCAGGTCGTTCCCGCCCAAGGATAACCTTATGGCGGTTGCTTCCAGGTGTTGTAGCGGAGGAATGGTAACGGGAGTATGGGTAAGATGGTTCTTTATGAAAATGGCAGTACCACCGCCCTGTCGGCCGACCCGATCAGACCGATGAGCGGCGTAACTTGGCAGGGTAAACTGTACACCAGCGTGCAAGTGCGTTTCACAGACCATCAGGATATCAATCCCGTGACTGTCTACGAACTCTAACAGGCCAGGTCTCTGGTCTCTAACTCCATTTGCGTTCCAGAACGCAGCTCGAAATGAACGCACAGTTCTGTGCGCCATTACGAGCTCGTGCTGGTCACCACCAGAGGTGCGGTATTTATGTCGGCGGCTGGAGGGGAAGTACGTTGTGATAGGTCCGGGTGGCCAGTGGGCTGGACTTGTACCAGTGGAGTACTACAAGGAGCTGGCGTCTGATTGGCTGGAGAGGGGTTCTGGATTTTTGTTTTTGTTAACGCTGTTTGCCATATTCTGTTGAGTTTAAGTCCTTCTTTGCTATTGATATTATCTTTGTGCTTGTGTATTTCAATGGCTTCACGGAATAAGAACACATCATCCAATATGGTAACACAGATATTCTGGCATCTACATCCCACTACTATTCTCGCTTATTCCGTGAAGCCATTGAAATACACAAGCACAAAGATAATATCAATAGCAAAGAAGGACTTAAACTCAACAGAATATGGCAAACAGCGTTAACAAAAACAAAAATCCAGAACCCCTCTCCAGCCAATCAGACGCCAGCTCCTTGTAGTACTCCACTGGTACAAGTCCAGCCCACTGGCCACCCGGACCTATCACAACGTACTTCCCCTCCAGCCGCCGACATAAATACCGCACCTCTGGTGGTGACCAGCACAGTTGGTGCTGAGATCTCCACCAGGAAACTTCGACCTCGCCGCCACTGATGATGTCTGCCGTAGTCGCAGACGAAACGTTTGGGAAGAAGAAGGAACCCAATAGACCACGGCCCACAAGCCCGGTTAATATTATTGCATCTAGTCTTGGACCTTTCGTTTACAACTATGATAAAGCAGCATGACATCAAGCAAGGGTTCTCAAGATAAATTTTTCAGATTTGGGCATTGAGACATTATGGTGGTCAGAAAATTTACCTTACATAAACCCAATTGCAAATTTGTGGTCTATAATGTTCTCAAATCTTACAAAATATAATTGCGCCAGTAGGAGAAAACTGATTGAGGAAATTGTTCATATGTGTGCGAAAATCTTGTTCAGTCAATACCACAACGTTTCCAGACTATGAAAAAGCTTGCAGGATATCATACAAAATACTGATTATATGTAGAATATGTTCTTATATATGAAGAAAATATTACTGGATAAGCTCTTGCTTAGTTTTAATTTGTTTAAATAAAAAAATATAAAACTACACAGATAAAATGGATGGCTACCGATTCCCTCCCACGGTCAACTTTTTCCTCCAAAGTAGTAATTGTAAATATGGCGATTCCCTCTGTGCCAAAAAGGAACTTCTAGAATTAAATAATCCGATTCCCTCCTGTATCGATTTTGTACTTAGTTTGCAAGTCTTGCCAATTGCACCTCGGCCAAGCACGTTGGAGAAAACTTCCGAGTTTAGTATTGGAAGATAAATATAAAGACTAATTCGGTTCTTGCTAAATTTCTAAGGCCCTAAGGACTAACATATTTGGACTCATTGGATACTTCATGTCGCAGACGCCTATTTGCGAAAGAGTGAGAGAATTCTGGGATTATCTAAGGGACGATTATATCGATGTCGATGCCCCTTTCCCACCAATTCAATTCGCTGAAGAAAGTGCTGCTGCACTTCGAACGTCGAACGCGTGTAAAAGTTTCCACCCAAAATTCAACAATTGTTTGTACACGTCACACTCCAAAATATTTGTATTTTTGTATGTTCTGTTCAAACTACAGATGTCAAAATGAACATAAATTCTTCCGCTATCTACCCAGCAATACTAAAAAGTCTTATGTACAAAAACGAACTATTTGGAGACCGAAGTTGAACAATATGATAACGGACAGATTAGTCTATCGCAATATTACAATGCTGATTAATATACATAATTCATTGATTAATGAAAATTACTTTAAAATATTCAGGTTTTTTCAGCTAATATCCTTTACAGTCCAAAGTATGTGTAAAGTGTGATGGAAAATCGTGCGGTCAAGCCATGAAGGGAATCGGACTACACCTTATTTGAATAATAGAAAATTGGGAGGGAATACGACTGTACCCGTTTTTGCGAGGGAACCAGGGCCTCATTTTTGGAAGGGAATCGGCCGGACCCGGATAAAATGAAGTTATGTCCTGCACTATACCCATCGAAGTGTCAATGCTATATCCTCTCGATACAACTACATATTTTGTTCAGTTGCGCAGTGTCTCATTTCTCACGAGATGAGCCGAACAGCGCCACCTCAAGCGCAAGGATGTCCCAATAGTATTGCACGGAGCAGAATGAGAAGAGCTGAATAGAGTGGTATTTGGGCAAATTTTAGTACGAACACGTTCCATTTCTCTTAGTAAAAGCTTACGTCAGTAGTATTTTGTTTGAAGTTTTCCCTTACTGAAGTATAAGCTTTCTAAATTTTCTAAAATATATTTCTAATTTTCGATTATACAGGTGTTTTAAAAAAAGTGTTTGATATTGCAAGAGGAGTTGAGAATGGGCAAACCTAGAATAAATGTTGATGTAAACATGTCCAAAACCAAATACCTGTTGAGATATCAGTCGTTTTACTCGTTTTAAATATTTACACTAGACAATGGACTTCATCAAGACTTTGACCCATTTGCCGGTCCTCAGTCCATTTGATTTTGGCTATGGGGACAATGAAAGGCATTGTTGTATGCCAAACCCTTCAACAATGTGCATAAGTCACAACAGTGTGTGACCAATGTATTTGCCCAAATGCGAGAACAGCCAGGTGTGCCCGAGAGAGTTCTGGATTCCTTGAGGAGCGAAGTTGAAGCATGTGTAAAAATGCATGGTAATCACATGGAGTATCTCCTGTAGTAGTATTGACATAACGTGAAGACGTTACCAAAGGACAGAATGGCAAAAATAATCACAACTCCTATTTGGTGTTCATGCATGTTTACCCAACAATTGTTCCGTTAACCACTTGTGACAGTAAAGTGTTCCCTGAATGCGCTTTTTGGCTGAAGTCCATTGTCTGGTGTAAATATTCAACACAAGTAAAATGGTTCATATCTCTACAGGAATTTGTTTCCAGACACATGTTTATAGGAACATTTATTTCAGTTTTGTCATTCCCAACTCCTGTTGCAATATCAGACAGTTTTTTAAATACCTGGTATTTCTTGCCTGTAGAAAAATATTTAACGAAAATCGTAATCAGTTATATGCTCCATTCTGCTACTATTCTAGAACTCTCTAAATCCGATTTCACATATAGGCATCTTACACCATAATAACATTAAAACATTTGCAGCTTCGCCAGGTAAGGATAGTAGGGGTTCTGGAGGTTTATTAATGCACTTTAATTTGACAAGGGGTTCTCTGCTGGGAAAGAGATTGCTCCAGTTTAAAAGGGCACTTTAATTTCAGCCACAAACACCTGCTTAAAGATGATCCCGCTTTAGGACGTTTCCATTGTGGACATATTTTAATTAAATTTGCGGAACTGGAACCTTTCCAAAGGGGCTCTGGATCCCTCATATCCCTCGCCTGTTTCCTGACGTCTGATGGGGACATGTTGGAGCGGGGTTTTATCTCGTCTGCACTGGAGCACATTAAGTTCATCTCTTCGTTATTTGGGTATTCGTAATAATAGTAATAATATTCATGATTATTTATTTGTTTATGCATATAGGATGTCGCAATGAGCTGATAGCTCTAAGAAGGCAATGTCCTTTACAATGAGATTATGGCGGTTAAGCTCCTATTACACCTAGTAAAACAAACAAACAAAAGTATGCTTGCTACACAACTTTGGAGAGAATATTAGAGGTCAATATTCTTGTTACAACTGTTTGTTGTAATGTAGAATATTATAAGTTGCATTATAGCTATTTATCTCTAAATTCATCGTAATTTTTTCATTTCTTGTGGTGATTTGTTCTTGATTTTCCTCCAAAGAATTTAAGACAAGGTCAAAATACTTGGAATAGGCTATCTAAAGCTAAGCAGTGAAGTGGTGCTATATTCATACTAATTTAATTTAGTAAGCTTTTGTTACATTTTTATAATTCATGCGCGTACAATTTTCGTTCGAATGCTAGGATTTAGTCTGGGTTGAAGTATCTGTTCATTACATACTTAGTAATTAATTTAAAGTGAACCAAGAAATTGTTGTCCTGTTGAAGTGCAACACCGGTAGAAGTACACTTTGCTTCATACCAGGTGAACCAGCTAACCTTTTATTTCGCATCTATGCAACTCACAGAATATAGTCTTTCTTGAAAAAAATCGTTCTGTTTACAAGCAAGATTTTTTTTAAAGCTGTATCGTGTGAAATACAGTTCATCGTTCTTGGGCGTTTTCTGACAGCCATGTTACAAGGTTCCGTGAATACTAATAAGCTGCCAAGAGCTAAAATATGTTTTAGTATATTAGCAAGCAGATTGAGTCCTAATTTTTCTATGTAAAGGAGGTCAGTGGAGCCTTGTGGTCGAGTGGATTCGATGTCAGTCTGCCGTGAACTAAACGAATATTCCTTAAGTTCTAACCTCCTTACACAATGGAGTGTTTCTTTTTGCAGTAAGCATCACATTAAACATACTAACCAGAAATGAAGAAAGCAATATAGAGTAACTACAGAAAAATTATTACATTAATATTTTACCAGACTTACAATTCACATGTAAGGATAAAGTGATTTCAAAAGGTACTTGATTAAGGAATTAAGTGCTCAAACTGCAATTTTATATCTTTTAATGTAATTTATGTATTGGTAAATTGTTTTGTAATACATTATCAGTGCTCAAATGAAGTGAAATGGACAGTAAAAAAAATAAAAAGAAAAGAAAACTGGCTCATTTCTAACACGCGTCCTCCGAACATCGCTGCGACCGAAACAAAATAATTCAGCTCGACCATCACAACTCTCTAAAGGACTAGTCCTCTAAACCCCAATGCTAGTAGAAATATACAGCAACTATCCATCGCTTCGTAACGTTACTAGGCGGTTACAAGTCGTTAGTGCAAGTTTAAGATTCTCTTGGTATTTGTTTTATCTACGTTAATAAACATGGTTCGAGTTATTACGCTTGCTATACAAACTAGTAAGCACTGTGATTTATGGTAACACTGAAATATTAAACTATTTAACATTTGTGACTGTAAAACTCCATTATGAGTGCAGGCGTTTGGCACAGATCTGCAGTTTTGTTTTAACTAATTTTGGAATTAGCTTTATCACGATAGTTTCTCCTTCATCAAAAGTTTTGGGAAGGTCTGTGTAGAATGTACACTGTAAAAAAGCATTATAAACTGTGTAGAAACGTCGTGGAACTCTCAGTGTATGAGTAGGATGTTTTGGGGATGGATTTATATCGCGAATAACTTTTGTCCCTAAAATCACTTATTCACTGAGATGTTATGCTGCCGCCTTCTGTGTATGTCCGTAAGTGAAGTATGGAGCGTACGGTCAAGATAGACACAAAGTACACCCATTTCTTACAAATAGTGGGTTGCATAAGTTTAATAAAAATAGGGGCAGGTGATTCACCTGGTATGTCTGTAGACTTCCTCTCCATTGTATGGTGACATTTACGGCTCTGGGTAAGCTTTAATTAGTTATTATTCTGCTGTATACTTTACACTGATACCCTCGGTAAAGCCTACGCCATATCCGTGGCTAAATAGGCGTTAAAGATGATGCTATCGAAAATTCGTGTTGTGAGAATAAATGGTAAAGACAGCTTACTAATATGTAAAGTAAGTGCAGATTAAAATATACTATAATAGAACAATTAATGAATAATTTGCTTAACTAGTATTTGCCTCGTATTATTATTTGTTAGACAGCGTCATTAAGGTATTATCACTTAGATATGCACAAAGCGTGAAAAATCGATCCTTTGATTTAAGCTTTTATATCCTATTCCCTTTCTATTAGGCATAACAACTGATATCGCAATTTACTGATTACACAAATAAGCTTGTAGAATGTATGTGTGGGACAATTTCACTCGAAGTAAACACAATTTTGCATTAAAATCGATGTTACATTAAGAGAGTGTACAGCCTCAAATGTGTTTGGAATCTAAATGGCTAGTGTTTTACCGCTGGGGATACAAATAATATTTCTACTATTAGATTCCTCCTAAGTTCTATACCTAATATTCAAGGGACATCCAACCAGCCTTTCTTTCGAAACCAGAAGGCTTAAGACGCCATTCCCCCTATTTTACTTCATATAGCTTCCACCTTTATCCAATGAAGCTTAAAAAATAGTTGTTCTTGCAGAAACCTACGCCTAGATACAGTTCCTGTAACAAAATATTTTATTCTAACAGAAAGGAAAATAATAATTCTAATGATAAAAGGCCCAAAATCCAAACCAAGTATTAATCTCAAAATATGCACTTTAGTGACAAAAGCTATATCAGTGCTCTAAGCACAAGAACCATTCCAGACAAAGGAAGATCAGCGTTTCTCAATACCCCGTGTATCATCCAAATGTTTAAGATGGTGACGTTCATCAAGTGATTATTTGTGGACCTATTCTTTCATTGTTTTCCAAACAATTCAAAACATAGATTCATAAAATATTAATTTGCAGAAAGAGCTGCATTGCACATCACGCTATAGCAATAGTCAAATGTTTAAAATTGGATGCAGACACTAAAATTCCATAAATGCTCTGAATAATCAAAGGACTTCAAAAGAATGACAGAAGTATGGAACAGAGGAACCATTATTAATGGATTTCTCAGAAATGGCTCAGGGCACAAAAATATTTAATATAAATGTGTTTTAAAGATATATATATAGTATTTGTAATACATTTTCATTAATTGTTTAAATTTTACCGACTATACCGACTAAATCTCTTCCGAATTTAGATAACATCATAGGTTATCCATAGGAAGTTAAGGTATACATTTTATTTTTCGTATAAATATCCCTGAAATCCGGTATTTTAATGACAAACGTTAGACATTTTTGAGAAAATCGAAAATTTTGACAAACTTTGCATGTAAAGGGTAATTTAGGGTGACATATTTTATTGAAAATCTTCGTGTCATATCTTTAGAAGATCCTCAACTTAAATACCAAGTTTGGTAAACAACAGGCATTTCGTTTTTGAGTTATGCTATTTATATCTCTCACATTAACGTAGGGCCTCTTTTCCAAGAATGCCTTTTTTATTCGGATAGCTTCAAAACGTACTTTTTCGGTGAAATCTTGGTATAGAATTGTGGCTGGAATGTAATACCCCTCTACTTACCATAGATAAGTAGTGAAGTGGGTAAAAAGTGGCACAAACTGACAAAAACTACCTAATATTAATTTTCATGATCCAGAACCCACGATAATGATTTATGTGCACGTAAGCAAAGCCTATAGTGCAACAATTGGACGATGATATGTCATTAGAATTGTGCCCTGATTATAACTGTGTGAACTACAAACTGCTTTGCGTTAAAAAGTGCTGTACTTGTTTCTGTAGCTCAAATACATTTTTAAACATTCATAAAATAAATGGAGGAAAATATTACAAAATAGATGCTTAAAAACTCAACATCTATTCTGAGTTCAGAAGGTATAGCAAAAACAGCACATGAAGAAGGGACGTCTCTTGATATTTCACTATAAAGAGAAACTTCCGCAGAAAGTGAATGCACAGTAGAATAACATCAGGTTTTGCATTCGGGAAACATTTGTCATATAGCATATTCTTCTTTCTAGACGATAATATAAGAAGCAGTAGGAGGTTGCTGCGATACACTTACAACCCAAAATATTGACGTGTATGTAGTTCTTGCAGACCGTTAAAAATTACAGCAACATAACATAAACCAAACTGTTCAATCTAAGATTGGAGATGAATTTATGAAAATTACATTGAGTCAAAAATATTGTGGACTAATATATTGTGGAAAAATGGCAAAATTGCAGTCCATTACATTTCTGTTACATCATTTTCCTTCTAAACTTTTGTACAAAAACACAGTTCTCTTGTCACACAATCTACAGTCTGTCGTGATATTACAACTCCCAACTGGTTTCTTCTCGTGCCTTGACTTAGTCCTTTCACTGTCGTTCTTCACTTTCTCTGTCTCTCATACACTAGCTCCGATACAATCACTTGACGCTCGTTAAAACTTCTTCACAACGCGGCGACATATGAAGGCTGCCTCGCACCCACTGACACACTGAGCGGCTCATGTCTGTAACTGTAACTCTCTGTCTGCTGTTTCCTCGCTTCCTTATACAGTAGGGATGATCTCACACGGATCTTTCTCCACTTCCTCAAACATACCGAGAATGACATAGCCAGATCTTTCTCGAAGGCTCTGGAAAATCTTTGTCTTGCTACTTTATTGTTAGTAACGTGTCCGCTTGCGTGAGCAGTGTGGGGAAGCTTAAACTTGCGCCTTTGTTTGCTCGCCGGCCTGGCATGTGGTGTACTTGGCCCCGACCGTCTTTTGCTCAGCGGCCACTTTATCAGGCTTGAGGTTCTATTACGTGGCATAAATATACGACACAGGACCACCGGCTTTACTTCACTTACAAATGAAGACGTGCTGAGAGGTTTTACATCCTAAAAAAGTCCCTCCCCCTTCGCCAGATTTGAACCCGCGTCCGCGGGGATCAGTAGTTAGCATGTTATCCCTAGACCACGGAGGAGAATGGGGAGGACTAGGCACTATACAAAACTATAAAGAAATAAAAAGACATTAGAAACAATCTTACAAGAATAAATTGGTGAACAGCAATTTGGAAAAAGGGATAGATTGGCATACCTTCATCTGTGGTGAACAACATGGACTGTAAATGTATGAAAGCAACAAACATAAGCATTACATGCAAATGTGTGGTAGGTCTTGAAAGTGATGAAAACTGAATCTAGCACAAATAGGTTTATGTAGCTATTTCACTTTGTACACAGATTACAGACGCAAATAAAATGCAATATTAGCTTATGCAGCAATTAGTGGTCATGAGGTCGACCGCGGGAGACATATTACAAATGCCAATGGTGGTTAATTAGGCAAAATTCTGATCCCGTAACACAGACTCAAAGGAAACATCTGATGTTTACATAATGGGGTCACCTTTGACACACTACTCTTTCGGGTTTAGAATAGACCAGGTCTGGGCGTCTCTCAGGATACTTTGAGCGACCTTCAGTTTTTTACCTGCTTATCATATAATAAGTGCAAGGCCGGGAGCAGGCTGCACTCTCTGTCTACCAGTTGTCCAGGCCTGGAATAGACTCTTGCCTACTTGTATCACAGCACTTACATGAGCTCTTCTTTTGACTATCATCCCACTGTTCTAGGATTGTGTATAAAACAGAAGCAAATTGCACATTTTTTTATAATCGTTAGTAATTTTCTCAGCAATGCTGATGTGAAAATACAGGAGCTGGTATTCAACAATCCATATGTTATGCATACAGAGCAACTTCCTCCCCCGTCATTTTACAACTTCACTATATTAAATCCAACGATTGCCTTAAAGTTGTTTTGAGAGTGGTGTAATACAAGTGGCATACAATCAGGCATATATAAACAACCACGGCGTTATTACACTTTGTGCTCATTTAATTATTAACCTATAATAGGAATTTTATTTGTTTAATCTTGAAAAATAACTCTAATCTGAAATAGAAATATAGATAATAAAGATAGATCGAATGAACAAAGCACCCTTTGTTCTTAGCCCGATTATATCCTTGGTAAATGAAGCTTTTAGTACAAAAATAAACTTCTATTTTAGAAACTTCTAGAAAAGGAAGTGAAAAAATGGACGGGCTTAAAGTGAGTTGTGGTATTGTACAGTGCGGAAAATGTGGCATTGCGGGGAAGTGAGGAAAGTAATCTTAGGTATTTTAAACATGAAGGTGAAGGAACATTAGCATGTCAAATGTACAGACAAAATAAATAATGAGTTGTAGAAACAATAGGCCCAAAAACAGGAGTGCTGAAATAAATCAAGAAAACAGATTAACTGGGATATTAAAGGAGAATAAAATGCGTACCAGCAGGTTTACAAGAAGGAATAGTGAATTAGAAACAGATCGCGACAGAATTATATACTAGTTGTTAGACTGTACTATAATAAATGTATGTACAGGTGAAAAACCAAACAGAAATTGGGAAGAGTGAGGCAGGCTCTGTTTGCCGTGCAACCTACTTATCCTTAGGCAGAAAACTGACTGACCGACTGACCTAAGTGACATGACAAAAGAAGAGACATACCTATCAGTCAAAATCCATGAGTTACCGAGCGAGATGCCTCCCCGGTAACCCGTGAGGCTCACATTCGTAAGGTCCAGGGTTTGACTCCTGGTGACCGCTCACTTTAACCATGGAGTTTTCGTGATTCCACCGGGTTGGTAGGCGAATACTAGGGTTCTATCTCATCTACCATAACTTCTTTTCTATCATTTCCCTTTCAGTCCGTTTCCCTCTTATTTTTCAAGTGTGCTTATAGCTTTCGAGGCGTATGGCGGAGCCAGACAGTTGGTGCGGATGTTTGCTCACAGTAAAAACTACTCCCTGTGGACAAAAGAGAGCTGCATGGTTGATTGGTTCATTCTTCGCCTCTCTAGGAAGCTACTATGGCAGGAGAGGTCTTCGAGCCTGTTAAGGACTTCCGCACGTCTCTGTGTTCTGTCTACCTATGGCCAGTAGCCCATTGTGGCTCCTTCAATTCAGCCCTTACCCTAGTGTATGTTGCCGCAATAGTTTCCTGTAGGCCTAAGTGCGCGGAGTGTCCCCTTTTGGCTAACCCTAACCCCATGTGTTATATTAACGTGTAAAGCCAGCAGCCCAATAAACAGACAAGAGTGCATATTGCTGTCACCACGGTCTGTCATTAAGTCCAAAGAGAATGGCAACTTCTACCAATTTAAAAGTTATTTGTATGTGCGCTAACTTGCCCAAGGTATACAACCGTTTCAAATGAACAAGCTCTATCTGTAGCGCTGTTGTGTGTAGAAAGTGAGACCTTTTCCCCCTACCAGAGGGGGTACGCTAAAATCCACAGGTAATAAAAACGAACGCTCAGAGAGCTAGTGATAGCAATAAACATTTCGTTACTTTGTTTCTTTCTCTTTAGAACTGCATCAGCTCGGAGGGAGAAGAGCTTTGAAAACTAAGTCAAAAGGTAGCTATGGGAATTTAGAATGGGGAACAACTTTTACTTTTAAAACTAGCAGAACAGTTGAAGATTTATGGATATATGAATGTGTGGATGTGTATGCGTATATGCGTGTATGTGTGCGTATGTGTGTATGTATGTTCGCTCGTGCATTCGTTCATTCGTTCATTTAGTTATTTACTTATTTATGTCAGTACGTCTGTATGTCTGTAGGTGTGTAGGTGTCTATTTACTTATTTATTTATTTATTTATTTAATAAATAGTTTGAAAAGCACATATTCTACTTGAGACAAGTCAATGACAGTAATATGATTGGGAACAACATTTAAGGTAGTAAATATGGCATACAAGGTATGAAACGACAATATGTACTCTCTAACATATGTACACACCTACACTTCACAAAAGCTACTTCCAAATCTTCTGGATTATACAGACATTTTTATGATATACTCTTTTAGTTTATTTTTAAAGCACATTTTCGACTTGACTTAGCTCCTGTTGCTTTCGTTTGGGGCGTAGGTCATACACAAGGCTTCGCCATCTGACTATTTCTGACACACCTAACCACCTATTTTCAACTCTTCCCCTGTTGCCATCCCTCATCCTCCACTGTAGTATATCTCCATGAATGTCTAGGTGGTCTCTTTCCGCTTCCCTGCGGGTTCCACTTTGGGACTTGTCTTTCAGTTGCATCTTCAGCTTTCCTAGGAGTGTGTCCTATGCATCCCCACTTTCTTCTCTTGATCTGTAGGTCATTTGGTCATTTACGTAGTGTTGGCTAAATGTTTCAGTGTTATTGGCTATATGTTCCTCTCGGAGGTACTTTTATATGTACTGTGTCTAAAATAATTGCAGTTATTTCTTGTATTATGGCCATGAACTTATTGTTCCTCCTTCATACTTGCTTTTTTATTCTGTACCAGATGAGTCAGCCACGCCTTATTTTTTTGGAAGGTAGGCCACCCATTTAACGGCATGTGCGCCTTACACCAGTTTTGCGCTTACTAAAATGTATTGCTTGAAGTTCTTAAAGAGAGGAATGCGCAAAATTGAGAGCAACAGTGTTTTAAGGGTCAGAACGTACTCCTCGCTAAAGTGCACCTCAAAAACATACGACTCGTTTACTGAGACTGAATTCCGGTTTCCGGCCGATTTTACAAACTTTTTATTAGAGTATACATAGCAACGTAATTCAGTAAACGCCTCGGAAAAAATTGACCTATCATATGAGTACACTAACAACGTCAGCTAAAAAGAAAATGGTGGATTCTTGTACTTTGAACAGGGGTTGGATGCTAAAAATTAGGAAAAATTTAGACACGCCTCATCCATCATGGACCCGTACAGTCAAAACGGACATATTATTAAACAACAGTTTATTTACATTTTTGCGTGAACTACGGCTCGTGTATCTCAATTAATATGTGTAACAGCTTTTGCCATTCAAGTAATAATATTAAAACGCCCAGAAAATGATTAAAACTGTCTTAAAAGGTTAAATCGAGCCCGAAAACTCGCGAGGTGGCAATGGCATAGCGCCAGGCATGCAAGTCGTACTATTGAAAGCGCTACGTGCTTTCAGTTAAGTCTCGAAAATTATAAAGTCCCTGAGCGTTTAGGGCATTATAATTTAAGTCGTTTTTGGTTGTCTGCATTTTGTAATTGAACAGATTGCCCCCTTGGACTGGCATGATGTAGTGTGTTGCGAATGCCGACCCCTGCGTTCTCCACACGTATGCTGTCGCACGATATTTTGTGCTAGTCTTTCATGATATATTCGACAGAATAGTACTTAGATATGCTTTTGATCTACGGAGAAGCAAGAACAAATACACCAGCGGCTCAGCGTCTATATCGGGAGAGATATCCGAACAGACGACAACCAACAGCAAACACCTTCCGCAATGTTGAAAGGCGTCTGCGTGTAACAGCGTCACTTGTAAGAATGCCTCCTCATAGACACGCACCAGCAACATCGGTTGTTAATGCAGAAGCAGTTTTGAACACCACCCAGAACAATCCGCACACTAGTACGCGGTCAGTTGTTCAGGAAGTGAACATCAGCCAATCTTCTGTAGTGTGAATATTGAACACTAACAAGTTTCATCCTTATCGTTTGCACCTACACCAAGCACTTCACGGGAGAGATTTCCAAGCTCGAGTAACCTTTTGTGAATGATTGCTGGAGCGAGTAGCAAGTGATGTGGGATTCGCATCTAGGATATTGTTTTCTGACGAATCAAGATTCCACAACAATGGAACTGAAAATCGTCACAATATACGCTATAGGAGTGTTGATAGTCCTCATTGGGTAAGGGAGGCAGCATTCCAAGAGCAGTGGGATGTAAATATCTGATGTGGAATCTTGGGAGACTACCTTGTTGGACCATTATTCTTCGAGGGGCACCTAACAGGAGCATGCTACCTGGAATTCCTCCGTAGCTCACCCCTTATTATTAGGGAATGTGCCACTGCAGGAGCGAATTACGATGTGGTTTCAACACAACGGCGCTCCTCCGTATCGGTCGAGGATCGTCTGCAATCATTTGAATGCTGCACTTCCTGGTCATTGGATAGGAAGACAAGGACCAGTTTCCTGGCCTGCCAGATCACCAGATCTGACACCCCTTGACTTCTTTCTCTGGGATTATTTAAAAGAACGCATTTATGCAGAGGAGCTGGGCAATCTAGAAACCCTTCGTCAGCGTATTACAGTGGCTTGTAGAAATGTTCAACCCGCCATGCTACACCAAGTCAGGGGCTCCGTCCAACAGCGTGCCCAGGCGTGCATTACCCAAGAAGGTCACCAGTTCGAGCACTTGCTTCGTTAGAAGATGCGTGTGCCAGGAATAGAAAAAGGGTCATTCCAGCGCCGCAAAACATATTACTATGAAACATTTTTAATAGCACAATAATTCATTGTGTGCAAAATTGAGTTTAACTTCCATGTTAATCTCTGACAATGTAATTTCCTTGCTTTCTGTATTCAAATGTGTATAAATGATCATTTTTTCAATTGCACCAACCTAAACAACTACATAATTGTAGTTCACCAATAAAGAAACATCAAACAATGCCATAAAACATAAATAAATCAATAAAAATGAATATAATAACAGTTTTCAGAGTAATAATTTGTAAATTGTGAGGATTGCAAGGTAAAAAAAAAAATTAGTACATGCAGGTGATTCGAACCACCTTCACAGCAGACAGATTACTTCGGAGTCTTGCGCCCGTTCCAACTGAGCTACCTAGTAATGTGTGAGGTAAATATTCCGTTTAAGATGTAATATTTGCTGGTTCCAGTGAACATTTGCAGAAGTGCAAACGTCAGCTGTCTAATTACCAATATATTAAACGGCGATGTGATAATATCTATATTAGTACTAATTTCATCGAGTGTTAAACATCCATGTTAAATACGCGGGTAGAGCCTAGTAATGGGGTCGATGTTTTCATGTTGGACTATAAAATGCGGATTCCATAAAACTCCTGAATAAGGGGCAGCTGACTCACCTGGTATATTACAGTTCTATAAACATAAAAAAGAATATGGTGAAAAGGTTTTCGTTAATAAATGTGGTTTTACGGACTTCCATTGGTTTCAGGTTATATATGAGAAAGATACATGTCTTTTGTGTAATGACAATTCTATTTAAATAAGCTTTTACAGCGCTCTCCTATTTTTCCACACCTTTACTTAAATCAGGATTGGTACATCCAATATTGTAGATGTACATTAGCATGTAGATTCATTTATTTCAGTATTTTTACATCACCATGTTTACATCAACATGCAAGAGACACTATAATTTTAGAGGGGGGTAGCTGAAACTTGTTGCTAAGGCGTTTCTTCATTAGCTAGATTTACATGCTTGGCATATATCAGTCAAGCGAAGTAATATTATATCAGTCTAATAGACTTGAATATTGTGGTGGTAAATTATAAGGTTACTGAACCTGTGGTAATATATGTAGTTACAACAACCGTTTTAACTACAGGGTTATATCGCGATAGATCTGCTAGCAGATACCTCGTGGTGAACACTTCACCTTCTAGATCTCAACCCTGTACCATAACGTCTTGCACGTACATTAGCTTAGACATCCGCTTTTATACACTTAGCAATAACGCACCCAAATTATGCAGTTATATTAAGAAATACTCCTTGGCGTGCACTGTTTCAACCACAGAAATTAGGTTTTCTCCCTTTCATGCTTGGACTCGATTCTACCTTCGGATTTTCATTACCAGAAGTATCTTTTTTGAACATTTTTTCTTTCGATTCAAGGGTTTGAACCAACTTTATGATATGCTCCTATGTGCTAGAAACCTTTCGTTAATTGCTCTTGCCATATACTTTACTTGCCACTTTCTTGCACCTGAATAGATGTCTTTCTCCCCGTTCTCAGACAGGTTCTTTTTCTCCCTTACGTCTCTCGAAGTTTTAAATTTACCACATATATTTTCTTGCTGGTCTACGTGCCTCGCTCATATAGTTCTGGGTCATTTATTAGCTTCTAGATACCAGGTTTCCGTTGTTCACTCCTTACTTCAGTCTTACCACTGTAAGAATATATTCATAATTGTAAATATGTAAACTGCAATTACCACAACCTAATTTTAAACTTGCTTACTTACTAGTGAACACCAATGGGATTTATCATTACAGTAAAATTAACACTAGATCAAAACTACAACCCCCCCCCCTCTATGAAAATCGCAAGCTAAATCTGTAATGCAAGATTTGTGACATATACACATTCAGAACTTTCAGTAGCACCGCATCATCATCGTCGTCATCGTCACCGTCGTCGTCACCGTCGTCGTCACCGTCACCGTCATCGTCATCATCGCCCACCTCGATAGCGTGGTGGTTAGCGTGTCTGTCTCACGTTCTAGAGGTCGCGAGTTCGAATCTCGCTTAGGGTAAGTTATGCGGGTAAGGTTTTTTCCCGAGGTTTTGCCTTATCCTAAGAAGACAAACGTCGGCTAACTTAAAGCTCCATGGACCTCAGGCTCATTTTAGCGTCATTTCACCCACTTCATTCATTCACCGTCCGATATGACACTACGTTGGTGGACGTTAGTTAAAATAAATCATTACCATCATTGTTATATTATTATTATTATTATTATTATTATTATTATTATTATTATTATTATTATTATTATTATTATTATTATTATTATTATTATTATTATTATTATTATTATTATTATTATTATTATTATTATTATTATTATTATTATTATTATTATTATTATTATTATTATTATTATTATTATTATTATTATTATTATTATTATTATTATTATTATTATTATTATTATTATTATTATTATTATTATTATTATTATTATTATTATTATTATTATTATTATTATTATTATTATTATTATTATTATTATTATTATTATTATTATTATTATTATTATTATTATTATTATTATTATTATTATTATTATTATTATTATTATTATTATTATTATTATTATTATTATTATTATTATTATTATTATTATTATTATTATTATTATTATTATTATTATTATTATTATTATTATTATTATTATTATTATTATTATTATTATTATTATTATTATTATTATTATTATTATTATTATTATTATTATTATTATTATTATTATTATTATTATTATTATTATTATTATTATTATTATTATTATTATTATTATTATTATTATTATTATTATTATTATTATTATTATTATTATTATTATTATTATTATTATTATTATTATTATTATTATTATTATTATTATTATTATTATTATTATTATTATTATTACTGTGACTGTGATTATTGTGATTATTATCATCATCATCACCATCACCATCACCATCGCATCACCATCACCATCATCATCATGATTATTATTATTATTATTATTATTATTATTATTATTATTATTATTATTATTATTATTATTATTATTATTATTATTATTATTACTATTACTATTACTATTACTATTACTATTACTATTACTATTACTATTACTATTACTATTACTATTACTATTACTATTACTATTACTATTACTATTACTATTACTATTACTATTACTATTACTATTACTATTACTATTACTATTACTATTACTATTACTATTACTATTACTATTACTATTACTATTACTATTACTATTACTATTACTATTACTATTACTATTACTATTACTATTACTATTACTATTACTATTACTATTACTATTACTATTACTATTACTATTACTATTACTATTACTATTACTATTACTATTACTATTACTATTACTATTATTATTATTATTATTATTATTATTATTATTATTATTATTATTATTATTATTATTATTATTATTATTATTATTATTATTATTATTATTATTATTATTATTATTATTATTATTATTATTATTATTATTATTATTATTATTATTATTATTATTAAGAAGCTTAAGCCCTGGTTTGTAGCATTCTAAATTAGCCATACTTTCGCGAAAAAGCTCTTTACAACACCAAAATATGTTTATCTTTGTAGTATATGGTAAGCCTTTACTATTAACAGCAAAGCTGCATTTAAAACTATACCTATTCATATCCAAAACAAAATAATCTGATGCAACGCTTAGACGAGATACTTTACTGACTAAATATTCATAGGTACAAAGGCATTGATATAAACATTATTGTTGTTATTATTGTGAATTCGTTATTACTGCTCTGAAATTTCCACCGAAAAGTTTACGCTTACACAACAGTTAAAGTTCTGTGTTCACTTCAGAGCCCTGATAACTATTTTGTTATTAAAATGTGCCAGGTATGCCAGGTATGCCAGGTGAGACAGAATTAACGCAAATACTTGTGCTACTCTCCAAAGTGTATTTAAGGAGAAATTATTTATATTAAATAAACACAAATTAGCCTATAACACCCAAAGCAGTACTCTGGTTTTATAAACTAAAATGATTTTTGATGTAAGTAGTTTTGAACCATCGATCATACCACAGGATTGTAAAACGAAAATCCACTCGACTACAAGGCTTCTTGTGTACTGCAACGAAACATCTTTTCCATCATTTTACTTTCAGGTTAACGCTAGCCTACTGCTTCTAAGGTTTTATTCACCTTCCAAGAATTACTTGGACAGTTAAAGAATGCTTCCAAAGAGATATAAGTAAATCTATTACAGGAAATTTAGCTGCAGGGAAACACTTTTTGGGCAAAATGTTGGATATTTTCATTTTGGATTGCAACCTGCAGGCTTCAGAGGTTTAGATGGTATATAATTTTTAACTCTGAATCTATTTAAAGTAGGAGTATTTCCTCTGCACATTAAATCTATGCTTTTTATTTATATCTTTTATTCAAATCTCAGTTTCATAATATTCAATACCAATGTCTTCTACATTTACTTCCTCCCCATTTCAAATACCTATCTCTCTTCACAGGTAGCGCAGTTGGTAGCGCGCTTACCTCTGGCGCGGAGGACCCGGGTTCGATCCCCGGTACCAGCAGGGGGATTTTATCCCCTCTGGGAGGTCTGGCACGGGGTGCACTCAGCCTCGTTAGGTCCCGGGGGGACCAATTGAGGAGCTACTTGAAGAAGTAGCGGCCCCAGGTCTAGAAAACCGCATAACTGGCCGGGAGGGCTCGGGGCGCTGACCACGTCCCACCCTCCAGTACTGCACCTCACCAATGACGCCTGTAGTGGGCAGAGGTGGGGGACGCAGCGGCTGGGCGGTAGGCCTTGGCCCTTCGTGGGCTGTCGCGCGGGGTTTACATTACATCTCTCTTCACAGAAACGTAATTGTGGACTTTATATCTTCACAGAGTTATAATGTGCGTTCGTTATATTGCGGGGCTGCTGATCACTCATATGCATGCTCCAAGCACTGTCTGTTCCACTGGGGATTTGCCGTTCTAAAACTCCGGATTATTCATTCCATCAGCTATGAGACATTCCTGGCATCTTCAGATGAAATGTTCATGTGCACGCATAAGTTCTTCTTGAGGTAATTTTCGTAATTTCTGTTCTCATATTAATCATAATTTTGTATATGGTAGAGGAATCGCTCCTGTCGTTCAGAGTTCATTCGCTATGTCAAGGTTTTTATTCCTCATTTGGATGTAGGAGTCACGAATATAATAGGCACAAACAGAACTTGCTCTTCTCTGTGTGTTTGTGTGCGTGCGTGTGTGTATGTGTGTGTGTGTCTATGTTATTTTCAAAGCATCGTCATCTGGAGAACTTCAATTAATTAAACAAAATACTTCTTATTTTACTTCATCTATAGGTATTATTCTCCAGTTATCTGTGCCACGTTTTCATTAACAAAAGCATCAAACAAACATGCATTAGGTTGCGCGTTCCTTCTTCATGATCCTAAAGAGAAGGTGTGTGCTTATGTGAATGTGTGTGTGTGTGTGTGTGTGTGTGTGTGTGTGTGTGAGAGAGAGAGAGAGAGAGAGAGAGAGAGAGAGAGTGTGTATGTGTTAATAATACGCCAATAGTTTGCCTTTACGCTGCTACGTAACACAAGCTAGCCTACAAAACCAATGATTCATTCTCCATAAGAGGCTGGCTATTCTAATAAATGGTAGCCCTTTAGGAGTACTAATGATTCACGTTTTAAAAGTTAAAATGACAAATACAAACTATAGGCTACTTTTAACTGGTAGTAATTTTACTTTCATTTTATTTCTATGGAATTGTCAGTCAATAGTGTACTGTATACCTCGATTAACTCTCCGTGGTAACGTGTGGGGTCGGCATTCGGGAGGCCTGGATTCTGTTCTCGTCAATCGCCCACTCTGATCTTGAATACTTCTTGGTTTTTCCTGATCGGTGGTGAATACCTAGGTGATTTCTCAGCTGCCGCGATTTCATTTCCCCACCAATCCGTTCCCTTTTCATGTTTCAGGCATTGTTTTAGATTTCGTGGCATAGGGCGGTACCGAAAATATGGCGCATATGTTTGCTCCCAAAAAATAGTATTTCTCGTGGACATTAGAGAGGTGCTTGATTGACCGGGTTGTTCATTGCCCTCTCTGGGCAGCTCTAGTAGTGGGACGGGCCTCTGCGGCCGTAGCCTCCTGTGATTCCTTCATTTCATTCTTTCCTCCTGGGAGCTGGTAGCCGCAATAAACCCCATGCATGTCGCACCGCGTGAGATGTCCTTCGTTGTATAACCTACGCCTGAAATGTATTTCCTCAAACCCACGTGTCCTGGTTGAATTATAGCAAACATTTTAATTTTTGTTCATTATACATATTTTATTAAAAAGAAAACAACAATTAACATCAGTACACATACAAAAACACCAGTTAGTTTCAGTATGAGTACTTGAGTACTTTCAAAGCAGGTCACCTGCTCCCACAGTGTCCTGACTTACAACAATGCATCTTCTTCCAGAAATCCCTGAGAGAAACACATCTACTCAGGTACGAGACAGGAAACGCAGAAAAGAACCGTTGTTGTACTGTCTGTTTTCTCCCGGAAGAAACGCAGTGCGGAAACATCATTCTTAGTAGTTCCTTTAGCATTACAATTTCTGTAAATATACGTATGTAGATCGATACTGCAGAAGTAATTCCGAAATTTCTTTTCACACTCCAGGGACTCTCTTACTGATAACTATGATAAAGAAACACATCGCTATTCAAGATGCAGTATAACTGTGTCATATCATTTCCAAATGGAGCATCACAATTTTGTCTTGCACTGTTGTTCACTAGGTTATTTTCTCATCTCTCCTTCACTAAATTGTCATGTTTCCTGCCAGAGTTTTGCAAAAGCTCTTTCCTTACCTTACAAGTTGAAGTCCAATACTGGTCTAAGAAACAAATGCGACAAACTCAAAGTTCAGGTTATGCACTTAATAATGAACTAATATTGATTCAGAAATATTTTATTTTATCCTAGTTTGTACCTACTTTAATAAGGTTACCCGCCATAGCTCCATGTTTCAGTCTGCTTTTACCTGATGTGTTTTTCACCGTAATGAATACCAGTTTCCTTACGGTTACTAGACACTTATTGGAAATGTTTCATCATATGAGTGAAAACGGTGCATTTTTCCAATGTGCAATCCTACTCGTGCCTAAGGCCTTTTGGAAGCACAACTGTACGCCAGGCGCCCCAAGAAACACAGACAACGCTTAGTGTGTTGAGCGGGATGGCAAACTGATCGGTTTTCAAGAGGAACCCCTGTCCGAAAATACACTATTTGGGCGCTGGAGAGCGTTGAGGTTTGAGAACGAACGGTTGTGACAATTTGTTAAAATTCGGTTTGGTATCTTAATACGGAAGGTATGGAGCCCTTGAGCCATCTGTGTACTGTACATGAACGGCCTGAGCCTAATAATATTCCTGGGATGCACTACATTCTTCCACAGAGTCCTTAGTGCGCAACCTACTTCGCTACTTATGTGGTTTTCAACACAGTAACATGTTAACAGTAGTGCGACACGTACCAGTACACAACTGCGGAAATGGCAAACATGAGCTCCAGCACACTTTCATGTAAATGTGCGGAATCACCTCAACGTCGCATATTGAAATTTATGGATTGGCAGAGGTGGAACAGTTCCTTGACCGGCACGGTTGCCAGATCTGACACCTCTGGACTATTTTCTGTGGAGCCGTATGAAGAGTATGATGTATGACACTCCTGTAACGTCAGCAGAGGACCTTATGGCTCGAGTCCTTGGAGCGATTGAAAATCTTCAGACAGCCGCAAATTGGGTTATGTGCATGAGGCTCAGCACCGTCAACGTAGGCTCTGGAATAACGTAGGAGGTACGCAGTTCGGGACCCTTTGTAATGTAGACAGTTCATGTTGTGTTTATTAACCACTCACGCCTCGGTACATTACAGCGTCCAAACCGGACAGGGTCTCCTTCTTGATAACCGACCAGTTTGCCATCCCGCACAGGATATTAAGCGTTGTCGGTGTTTTTGGGACACCCTGTATATCTCGCCCGGGTTACTTCATCGTATATTATGTATCTGAATGCTCGTGACTCTCGTATGATAAACATACATCATCATATTGAAATATCATTCAACAATGAAATTCGATATATTATTCATCTGTCTTGCTCAAAGTCATAAAACAAGAGTGTTGTTCTTTGATAGAGTTGCAGTGGCTAGTTGTTAATGGCAAATTGCCATCAATACGCTGGTAATGTGATTGATTTTTGCATGTCTGATTTATGCTGTCATGTGGCTCATCCTCATACAATGCATGACTAGTTTTGGCAAGTGCCGCCAACTCTTCAGAGGCCGCTAACCAAAATTGGATCCTGCTGTAGTCCAGTTGGTTGCTGAGCAACCTACTCTGGACGGGTGGACTGACATGAAAGAAAGCGTATCATGAAATGTTTGGTACTTACCTGTTTCAGAAGGTGTTGGGAATATTGCCCTCGGCTTATATCCACCGGAGATACCGGCGGATAAAATTTCTACTGACTTGGGGTAGTTTGTCTTCAAAAATTAACTTAGATTTATGGCAATTTTCAATTCTTCCTCGTTCTGCGGGATTAATCTCTACCTATCCGTTAACTTTCGCCACAGATTAACGTTACTGTGACCCCGCTTCACCGATCTTACTTCTTGCGACTTTTATGCACTGAGAAAGCTAAAATATCACACAAAACTCAAACCCGCCCATACAGTTAGAACTGAAACAAAACAATACCTCATGAAATGTCCTTAATTTCAGAAAACGAACTGCGCCAAGTTAATGAAGATGTTATCAGTAAATGCATTGTACTAATCCTTGTTATTTTGGAACGCTCACTGGATAACCTTACTACGCAAATTACAACACTTACTCGAAGAGCATTATGTACTTGGTACTACCTCAAGTCAAATACATTAGTATTGCTTAAAACAGAAGTTGGCTAAATGGTCTTCGCGATTGCACGAATGGTGACGTCAGAGAACGCAACCTGGCATGCATATCACGCTTGGTTTGAAAGAAGAGGTTTGGAACCTGCAGCGGCAGTGTAAATGAAATTCTATAACACACGTTTGAATTTACATATGCTTAATACATATACACAGACCAAAAAAGGCTTCTACATCTATTTTTCATTAATATATTCTTTAATTCAACTGGGATTTTACAG
Source organism: Tenodera sinensis (assembly GCA_030765045.1). Lineage (NCBI taxonomy): Eukaryota > Metazoa > Arthropoda > Insecta > Mantodea > Mantidae > Tenodera > Tenodera sinensis. The sequence continues at coordinate 65,587,361 of CM060964.1, forward strand.
CTTCGCATACATCGAACCTTAATTCACAAGTACTGACATACAACACAGCACATAGGTTTTCATCTGTCAATCGCAATCTGCTTATAGATTTTATGACCTTCAGTTTAAAAAACATTGCTCACATACGTATATGCTCAGTCACACATAACACTAATATGCACAGCAAATAAAGGGAGAGATCCAAATGTTGCCATGTCAAGTTATCTAAATAAATCTAATCGAATATTATTTTGTAATTGTAATTTCATAGTTGCGATTGCCTTTAAATCGGCAACAGCTATTTCTAATTGTGCTTTTTCTTTTAAGGGTCTAGATTTTATAAAAGAAATGTATTTTGTAAAGCACTTCTCCACTAGACTCTGAAGCGTCATTGAATATTTAAACATTGTTACAATTACGGACAAATATTTGTTTCATAATATTCTTTTAAAATATGTTAAGCTTTCCTTTCTGTGACTTGCTTGTGATCTTTGTGACAACTATCGTAATGTCGTTTAATGTTTAACTTGTAAACATCAATCAAAATTTTCAAATCTGACAGAGATTTCACATTTTCGCCATAGCGTACTCAAAATATTGTTTGTTAATTATTCCATTTATATTCCCCCTTTAACTCTAATGGTAATTTCGGTGGCCTATGCTTTGGAAAAATTTGCAATAGTGTTAACTGGTCCACAATGGGATTTGGTTCTTTAGGTTCTTTTATACATTAGAGCACACAAACATCCATACTCTCGTTCACCTCCAGACTCTGGGGAGGACCTTGGCTAGAGAAAAATTTCCAACCGGGAATCGACAGCAGAACCCCTCACACAGTAGGCAGGTGCTCTACCGACAGAACTATTGGGCCAGCCAGTATTGTTCCTATTGGAATGGAAAGGTTCCTTTACGTTTTCCTTTTTTTTCGAAAGAGGCGTGTCCTATGGATGAGTGGTACACCACTGATTGTTTTCGTTTGAGCGCGTGTTACTTGAACAGGAGACAATTAAGGGAGGGCTACTATCACTTTGCGCGGTGGTTTACGTCATATTATCAGCCGATACAGATTTACCGATCCCCGGCTTAAAATATGGAGAAAAACAGGTATTGCTTAATCTAAATTGCATGTTCACTTATTCCTCACGAAATTTAAGACAGTTGCATCATTAATTTTATGCCATTACATTGATGATTTTGTGCACATTATGAATATGCGATTAAATTACTAACAAATGCCTCTTTCCAAAGTTTTTCCCTCCCTTTCTGTGAAGGTTTCCAATAGACTGATCACACATGTCTTATTTGCACCTGATATTTTATTCTCTACACGTGCTAGGAGTCCTAGGCCGCCAATATATATTACCTGCTTGAAATACAGCAGAATACAGATGAGAAGAACAGCTGCTTTTGTCTGGTCAGAGCGTTCACTTGGTCGGCAATGATGGAACACGAATAGATGAATGTATTACTTAATGCATATACAATATATAGGCTGAAATAGCACTTGAATACGATAGGGGGACATAAAATTATACCAATGTCTTGAAGAAAACGTGTTCGGATACACTTCGCCTGCCACAAATAAAGCTTACAACTCCTCGAATTGCACCTCTCTAGCCATGGCCTCCTTTAATATACCTACACAACTGGTTAAAGTGGAGAAGCTGATAACGTCGCATCCAGTCTTTAGTCGTCTAGTAGGATGCCTGAGTGCAAAGTTTTGATAATAAATGTGTGTATTAGAGCCCTACAGTTTCATTTATGTTCACTTAATAGTATATTACAATACAAGTGCGTAAAGGGTATCTTACCGAGCGAGATGACTCGCCGTAACCTGCGGAGTTTCAATTCCTGGACATATCACGGGTTAATGGTAGTTTTTCCTGGTGGACAAGGAGAATGCAGGGGTAGTTTCTCTTCTATTACGAATTTCCTTTCCCATTAGACATCCTTCTCTCAGCCACCATCAGTGGGTCGAGTTCTACGCGGTTCCGCTGGACAAGAAATCCGCTGATGTGACCAGGTCATCAAGCTTGGAATCGTTAGAGACCTCTGTCCGTATATCGGGGCCAAGTTCGAGGTGTCTTCTTCGTTCCCAGTTCATAGACCAAGCGCATCTTTGCAGAGTGAGGAAGGCACTTTCCAGTTTCTGCAAAGGACTAAACGGCTATGTGTTGCATACATACTATTCTATCCACGATAGTGAATAATAGAAATATTTACACAAAAATAAAATTATTTTCGGCTATTCAAAAGAAGTATGAAGTTTACACCGCTGCCTTGAATGTGAATCGCAAATGATTACTCACGCTTATAGGTTTGCCCAAATCAGTCAACAACCGAAGGTGAGATGGCTGCTTGCGCCCAAAGAGGCATATTTAAATCCAGCATGAGTTGAGTCACAAGTAAATGCTTACAAATAAAGTGAAATAAACACAATAACACTTAAACGGTAAAATTCAAATATCACATCTGCAACAGTAATATACATAACAGCTTCTTTTCAATCTCACACTCTCTAGTTCTCTCTCTCTCTCTCTCTCTCTCTCTCTCTCTCTCTCTCTCTCTCTCTCTCTCTCTCTCTCTCTCTCTTAAATTCTTCTACGACACTTTGTGTGCATAAGTGTACACGTATATGAGAACGTGCAGTTACTTTCAATCACTGTGCTGCCCATGATCGACACTTTCTCGAGATTCCTTCTCTCTTTTCTCCCTCAGCAGTTTTGTAAAATTTGTAACCATAGTTTGGCTAACACACCAGCGAAAAACATTTTTCAAATTGAGATCAGAAAGTTTATTTCTATATTGTGGTTTACAGATTTTCGTTAAAAAAAAAAAGAAAAGAAAAAAGGACTATTCACATACCTGAATGCATCCGTATATGCTCAGCATTCTGTCAGCAAATTTGTGTAACCGAGAGAACCTTGTTTGAGGGAAATTTCTGCTCCAATGACTGTTTTGAAAGCCGTCTTTCATGTTAATATCATTTGGTGAGTCAATTATTTATAATTCCAATTACGTTGGCACTCTGCTGATATTCGCTGAAAATGTTGCATATATGTAGTTATCGTACTGGAGCTTCACAGTGTCATGAAATGCTATATAAAATTCCTGAGTTAGTTCTTCCAATATTTGTACAGGATTTTATCGGTAATTACTTGACAACTTTGGAAAAGTGGCAAATTATGGTCTTTTACTATTTCAATATTGCATCTCCGATTACAGGAACTTCAATGAACACTCCTATGGCCGACCTTTGTTATTCCACCACCTAACACTGTGTTTAGTGTTATGCCTCCACCACTTGTTCTGTCCTTTCCTAGGAACTGCTCTATAGCTTATAAAGACTATTTATGCTCGTTTTTATATCATACACTTTTAAAGTTGGTACATTGAAAATTGGTATATTAGTGTGCATGAACTTCGGTGTGGTAATTAATTTTTCTCTTGGTCTAGTAGTTTTCCCACAAATAGATCACAATCTTTACTACCTGATATGTTTTGCACGGTCGTGACTGCGCGGCGAAATGAACATCTGCCGTATAAACCATCCGTTTGCTTCACACCTGGAGGTGTGACCTACTGGCCTAGGTAGCGTGAGGTCATTGGCCTTGCAGAAAGCTTTGAGACCCTGTTCCGGTACACCATTTGTTATCACGAGACTACCATGGTTTCCATGCCTCGCCTACTTAGACACTAACCAACCTGAAAATACAGTACTCTTAATAACTAAAATTATAAGTTCGAAAATGAAGCACTTCTACTTCTAACATCCTGTATTTCCCAATCGTCCTGTTCCAAACAAAGCAATGCTGCAAAATGTAAGAGTTTCTTTTTGGTATTGCCTAAACGCTCCTGTGCACAATTTCAAATCAAATGAATATCACTTGTTCCTTGTTATAGACAAAAAGGTCTGCTAGGATGTACAGATGTATCTCCAGTAATTTGTTTTAAGATTACATTTAATACTAGCATACAATAAATAAGCTTATCCCCTGGTCCATAGTGTCTACCAATAAGTATTGGGTCAGTGAAATATTTTTTGGGTCGGTTCAAAAATTAAAGTAAAAATATACAAAGAGGTGACATTAATTTTCGCGAAAGGACATCCCATGTTGTCCGCTGTGGTCTTGAGGAAAATCAATAAACTACATTATTCTGCAGCTCGAGTTCCATTCATCACTAAAGGAACGTTGTAAGTGTCCCCAGAAGCAGAAAATACACAAGCAAAGAGCCGTTTTGGGAATTATGACCCTACCGCAGTTAGCCGAGAAGATTTAACGAGCTGCTAAATTCTCCTCCTTTCTTCAGTAACGTGAGTTCGAGAAAGTGTTTCCCTATTGCTGTGAGGCCCTAGAGTACATTGGTGCTGGATTATAAAGGTGTGCGTAGTCTGTAAATAAAATGGAACAGAAACAGTTCTTTACAAATACAGTATAAAAATAAGTAGTAGGGCTTACATTAAATCCAAAACGTGTGTGTCCATTTCTACTTGTTTAGAGTGTATTTCTGAATTAGTGTACGTACTATATGCACTATAGTGATAGTATTATTACAACACGCATACTGCACACATAGTGGCGATCCTTGGACGTTCCATCATAAACATTTATAACCTAATCGCCTTACTATGGAGTTTTGAAAGTGCAAAAGTAAACTGTCTATTTGTTCTCTTTAACATCGAGTACATATAGCGACAATTTGGTGATGTATGTCGTCTTTAAAGTACTCCGGAAAGATTAAACAAAACTTGAAATTTATTTTTTTTATTGTTTTTATTTTTTTTTTCTTCTTCTTCTTTTAACGTAATCTAGGTATTTTAGCTTGAAAGCTATATACATAGTTTAATCACATTTAAACCCATCGAACAAGGGTTTGAAATTAATGTTAAATGGGCATTACACGAGTCATTGGTAAATGAGCCTCTGATGGAAATACCCTTTTTGGAATAATAAATTTAGTTATACATAATTTAAATAGATAAGTACTAATAAATTTAGTACTTATAATATAGGATGTAAGGTAGATGATGTTAGAAGTCATAATTCTTCTTCAATAGAAGAAGCCATAACTGTAAATGTTATTAATCGTGACTTGTCAGTTGCTATAGATGGCACGTGGGAAAAACATGGCCATAATATGTCACTAAATGGTACTGTGTCGATAGTGGACAAGTGGTAGATGACGTGCTTTCAAAACACTGTTTGTACAGAAATAAAAGTAAACAGCAACAAGCAAAGCAAGCTATAATGGGGCAAGTGTAGGGATAGCGGTATAAAAATAAATAAAAAAATAAAAGCAATGCGCAAATTAGACAAAGAAAGGATTAGGGCCTCTAATAAAGTTCTTAAAGTAGTGGAACAGACAGCAAGGTAGCACAGAAGATGCAAGAAGAAAATGGAGGATAAAATTAAGGATGACCCAGCATATGTATAGGACTACACTGAAAACTTCGGAGGCTTTTTTTTCTATAGGTTAGAATGTTTTTAAACATATAATGTAGCTTTTCTAAACTTCCAGAAGAGATATTGCTTTGAAACTTTCAGGACATGTTCACTACAATATTGTGCATACTTTAACACAAGGGTTTTAAGAACATAAACTCTTTCCTGGATTGACCAAAAAACATTATAATGAAGGAAAAAATACATATTAAATAAATACTAGTAATGATAAAAATAAAATATCTCCAAACTCCAGTGTTAAAGTTTAGCCAAAAGCATAGTCCTACCACCGTAAAAATTTCAACATTGAGTTCCTAAGATTAAGAGACAAGCTACATTAAATGCGACTAATTTAACACTGTAAGGATACGACCTCCCGGCGTGCCTGGAATAGATGCTGAGTGCACTGAAATTTTTGTCAATAGTTCATGTGTTTAAACACTTACAGATACGGAGACATTTGGAAAGCGCACTTTTCCTTTCAGAAGAATGAGAATTTTGCGCTTAAAGGTCCGGTCAATTGCCCCACAGTAGAAAGCACGCCAAGTTTCTGGATGTTGCCACAATTACTTTACTTCGTTAAAGGAATAATATTAAAAATTGCCAGTAGTATTTAACTCCAAGGATAATCCTGCACTACATAGAATGCACAATCTGGAGATATTAAGGACTCCGTTGTCCTGTGCCTGCCGCCATTAGATCTGGCAGGTCTTGGTGCTCCCTCGCCTCTTCTCTTCCTAACGGCAGTTACATACATGCAATAGACCTCGAGACATAGCCGCAGTGCTGAAATCCTCCTCCGCCATTTCCCTATGCCCAATGGTTTCGATTAGCTTGATTGGCTGTACACATCACGCTACGTTGTACATACAAGGTCCTAAATCGATACATATTCTGTACCTATGAGATTATCCTAACTGAAAACTAGGTTTGCTAAAATTGGATAGGTTACGCCGGTCCCTCTTGGTCACCAGAATGACCTGATCAGATGTTTGCATTTCTGTGTCGTGTGTGTCGCGCGCGTGTGGGGCTATCTAAGGGCATATAGTAAGTGCCTCTCTCTGGCAAATGTAATTAATTGCAACAGCTAAAATAATAATACTAATGATGATGACGATGACGACGACTACGATGATGATGATGATGATGATGAAACCGAAACCGTGGGAGTGTCGTGCGAGGGCAATCCGGTGTTTTGTGCTTCTACCGTGACCAATGGGACGGAGGGACGGATGGATTTGGCGAGAAACCCGAAGGGCGACCAGACTCCAATGACGACGTGAGCAAGCACGTGCGGGACCTCTAACGAACTTTTTCAATTCGAATACATTCGACGCCGTTCGAATCTCTAGGTGTCCACCAAAGAGGCACTCACCCAAGGGCATCCGGAGATGCGTCCATGCGGAGAAAGAAGGCCCGAACTAAACCAGGAAGAAACCTCTACAATGCGTACATCTATCGCCCAACCACAACACGCTGAAGCACAGCTCCTGGTCCTAAAATTCTGAATCATATGATAATAAAGACATTGTGTGTGCAGGAAATGAGGGACCGGAAACTCATGCTAGAAGAGGAACTCGCTCAACATTGGTCTCGCAAGTTACCGCGGAGCCATTTTACTCCCTAAATTGTAAGCCATTATTTAACGTAAGCCATGAAGGTATGTTATCTCATATAAATTGAGATTTCCTTGTGTGGTTTACCGGGAAAATGCGAATGATCTGGAGAATTTAATGTTGTGCAGGCATGTTGGTTTAGTAAGTCGCCATTAAGGTATGTTATATAAATTGAGATCTCTTTGTGTGGTTTACTAGGAAAACTGCGAGTGACCGGGAGAATTTTATATCGTGTTAACATGTTGGCCATGATAACTTAGGTGGTTAGAGCAGCCGGCTGGTACCCGATAGATCCATGGTTCAGATCCCGATCATGGCATTGAAATTTTAGTCTCAGTCTACCCTTTCCAATCCTGTCCCACAGAGAGATGTGGGGAGGAACATTAATTATATTTTATTTATGTAAATGTGAATTATGTGAATGTAAATGAAGTATAAATAATAATAAAAATGTAATAAAACATAAAAGTACCATTCGAAGGGCAGACATCACAGTTTAGAGCGTACTGATGCTACAAGAGCAGAAAGTAAACCGTTAATTATGGGCGGCATGAAAAGAAAACGATGGTCCCCAACCCTTATATTCTTATTAGCAATTAAGGCACTGAATTTTCCTAGCCGAGATCTCGATTTTTATCAGCGAATGAGTGAACCATACTGTCCGCTTAAAGTTACACATAAGGAAGAAGGATTCTGAGGCTTTCTCAGTGGACTTAATGAGCAGCTAAGAACAATCATTTGAGTTGTGCGGAGGACCAGATCTTTCGCCGCTACGGATAAAGAAACTGCAGAAAAAAGGGGAAAATAATTGCATCTAGCCTAGAGTGAGGCATGCTGTTTCTAATTTACTTCGGGACTTCTTCAGTATGTGCCAAATACAAGGGTACAAAACGCGTGCTTTCATCTCTCTTAGTGGGAGCCTCTTGAATTGCCAGTGACTGCAAACAACTTCGCGCATTTCCCTTTAACTACAGAGGATAAAAGGATATTAAAAAGAAAGAATGCCTTCCATAGCAACACTTTTTAACCTTAATGGATAAGATAAGAAACAACGTCCAGAATTCCCGTATCTTTTTCCTTAATATATAGCCGTCCCTAATTAAAACGTTTGAAGAAAAAAAATGGACAGCAGCAACGCTCGATAGTGAAACACAGAGGGTGGCAGTCCAGGTGTTATCTAGAACTCAAGATCTGCGTTACTTGGGCTTTTCGTTGCACACAACACCCTTATTTACAGCTGTGGAATACCTAGCACCTTACTGGTAATTTAGTCTCTTTGCCGGGTAAATAATATATTTCAAACAACCAACACATGTTAAACGATAACAATTTTAACTTTGTGGTAATGAATAGAGTTTCAGGGGTAACGTTGGTGAGAAGAATAAACATGGCAGTACCTTTAATCAAATCTTTAAAAAAGTTCCATGTATTGTACTCTCATGACTCTACTTTTGTGCAAACTATTCTTTCAGACGTTTATTCCTCTCTCTGCTTCTCGATAATGGATATAAACATTTCCAGAAATTATCCTATTTCTTATCTTCTTCTAGATGCAAGGGGAATATGGGAACACATTACGCTGTAAGTGATAGTAAAAGATTTTAAGTCCTGGTAACTACGGCATTGAAATTCCATTGTCTGTGCATGCTCAAGACATAAAAAGGGGGAGAAAAATTGTAAATATTGGAAAATAAATAACAAATAATATGGAATATCTCGCAAATAGTTCAACCACAAACAAAATGTAGTGGATATAAATTGGGTGTTTTAAGGAGACAAACATTTTTGCAGTAAGACTTTGTCTATCTCTTACGGTTTACCACTTATGCAAAAGCCATCCAGAGCAAAGAGGACTTCTGAAAAAATTCCCACAAAATTCAATGCTTAGGTAAATGTCATTTGGCATGAAAATATTTTAAACATACGGTATTTTAATCAAAACCATTAGAGCCATCTTTGTGAAAATCAAAATTCTGAAAAATCTTCCATTGCAGGGTCAGTCTGAGGTGGGGAGTTTTTTGAAGCGTTTGGTGTGCCACTATTGGAAGGTGTTAAACTTAAATACCAAATTTGGTATCTAACCGACTTTTTCTTTTTGAGTTATACTGTTTTCTTTAAAATGCATACTTCTTGGATTCAAGGGATCTCGAAACATGTATTTGCAATGAAATATAACTATTGAAGTTTTGGTTGGAATACAATACTTTCCCTACTTACTGTAATTAGGTACTAGGGAAAATAAGTACCAATAGAAGGCAACGAATTATGAACAATCCACTTGAAGCAAATCTTTCCTTCCAATGAACTTCGACCTCCACCAAATTGAACCATTCTTATATTGGTATTTTACATAAGCTCGTTGTTAAATCTTTCCTATAGAACGAATTTCAGCCCCATTAATCCGTCTAGTGCCTTCTTCCCCTTCTCTCTTTCTCACACACATATTACACATTGCATATTGGTACAACTTAACTGACGCATGATGTAAAGCCTATTTATTTATTTAGTATTTAGTATTACAATTATTTACTTTTATTATACCTTTTTTCTTTAGAATGGGAAATAGTAGCGAGTACACTATTTATGGACCTTTATTTTTGTTTACCAAACGCTTTAGGAATAATAGATTCAGTCTGAATCCTAATTTTATAGCCCTTATAGAAGTTACCAGCTGTATAGACAATAAGCACATGAAATCCAGTTTTGACCACTAAATTGTTTGAAAAGTTGAGAAAACATTCTAAGAAATGCAGGACAGTTCTTTACCCTCTAATTTAGGCATTTTCAAATGGTCGGTAGTTCAGTCTTCAGCGCGGCCATGCAGCGATATTGAGTAGGCCTATGTAGTCGCAGTTTCCTCAGTGTGACGGGTTCACTGACGAACGAAGGTAATGCATCAGAACGGATTCCTACAACGTTACTTTTGTATTTAAAAGGGCACCAGGATACCTAGAGCAACCGTTTCCTTCACGGCACTCGTGCTGAGATTCCGCAGTTCAATTTCGGCTCTGACGTGGCGATTTTAAGTCTCCAAACCTTCACATCTGACCAGCTCATGTAAGGTATCCTCAAGGCCCAAAGTGGTTCGGAGTCCACGCTAAAAGCTGTAAGTCCTTTCATTGTACCGGCATCACCTTACCAGCGGAGGTAAGGAACCCCGCCCTCCGAGTGCTTCCACCTCAGAAATCGGTCCAATTTTTCAATTGGTGGTATGTAATTACTCCTGAAGGTTGTAGACCATATAAGGAGAAGGTTAGATGTGAAAATGATGGCCTTTTAATAAAATGTGTTGCAGATAATTATAGGACAAATATTATTAATATCATCACCATTATTTTTTTGGAGCAATAGGTACCATTCCTGGCTACACCAAGAATGTTTTTCAAAGTCCAGGCTGAAACTTTAAAATTACAAGACATTAAGAATATTCCGTTCAGGCACTGCAAAATTCGTTGCAGAAACTGCATTTTCACATATGCCTATAATAAAAATAAATGTTACTCTACTTGTCATTATTAAAAAATAATCATTTTAACCTTCAAATTCCGTGATTGTCAAGTATTTAATTGTATTTCTGTTGTTGAAAACTGGGTATTATTTAACCGTAAAACACAAAGACTTTGTTTTTATTCTTTCAAATTTATGTCATCGTGTATTAATACAGTATTAAGGATCCGTGTGGTCAAGCTCACTGAAGACCTGATGATTTAAATAAATGGTTTATATTTTCGATGTTACAAGTATTTATATGAATATGATTTTAAAAAGAAAATATTTTTATTGTAGTTTCATGCGCATAAAGCTTTATATTCATAAATTACCGCAGCCAAATATCAGTTTACAAGAACAAACATGATTATTTACAGTTTCCTGTTTTTATAGCTTAGCAGTATTTTATTTTTTGCAACAAGGTATTTTAATCTACTGTTGTTTAAATTACGTCAGTTACACATTTTGTAAGCAAATAATTAAACACAGAATAAATAGGAAGGAATTTGTTGTTCTTATCAGCATACTTAGACGATTTTAAGAGTTATCTATGTAAAACGAACGAAAGCGCACTGCTATAAGTACAACGATTCCATTGCCGAATTGAAAAGCAGTTTCTGGCGTTGTTTCCGTTGATTTAACGTTCTTGTTCAGATTAACATATAAATTTGACTGGCGTGCAGGACATCGCTCTTGTTTCGTCCTTCCCTTTTGCTCATACGATATTACATTGACGGGACTGAGCATGCAAACACCTTAGCTTTGCACTACGGAGCAATGAGCTGATGGACCCTGTTCTTGTGTACATAGAAGTTATGACCATTACCACAGGGCAGATCACGTGCCACGCTGTCTTCGCAGAAGCAATAGATGTCTGCGGCATACGGCCAAAGTGTTGCCTGATTAGAAATGTTGAACGAAAATAAACAGAAATAAAAATCTATTGAAATGGTTCTTTTCTTCTTACTGGAGCCTCTTTTGAGGTGTGTTCTGTGTTTTCTCTTTGAACTCACTCTTTTCGCTGAGAAAACTAGAAACAATTAGACTGGAATTGCTTGTTTGTAGTCACCTTATTGCCCACTGTAAGGCTACATCTTTTCAATTCTGAAAAGTAATTCTTTTATAAATATTATACTATTATAATAAATATTGTTATAATAAATTAGTTACAATAAATATTATCGTATAAATACTTTAAAACTCAACACCATGGAGTGAGTTACATGTAAGATACCTAAATAAGACTCAGATATTGATTCAGCAGTCAGGTTTTGTTAATAACGAGCTTGTTCAAAGAAAACAGAGTTAATACGAAAATAAAACAGTACAAATACATGAAATTGGAGATTTTAAAAAAAAATAAGGTTGTGCAGGAACATACAACATTACTGCTGCAGGAAGATATTACACAACCACTCATTTAAATAGGTATACATGTTTCCTACACAGAAACCCTTTTATTGGTGCCTCAGTTGTATAAAGTTGCACAGAAATAAAGTGGGGATTCTGGCTGTTAACGAAAATCATTTATGTGAATTACATGCACATGGTTGAAGACATTTTTGAGAAAATAAAATCATAAAAGTGTTGTTTCCCAGAAATGGCAGTGATGGCCGCTTTATATAAAAATAACTTTACAACCTTGAAAACTGTCGGTCTTAAGAAAGGAGGTTGGATTTTTACGAATTTTGGTTTCTAAGATAAGCTATTTACAGTTACACGCGTATATTCAGACACACCATCTTTTTCTAAAACTCCCTCTCAGCGTTTAGGTGACTTTAAGAGGTGTACTTTCAGTGAAATTTCGATACCAAAAGTTTGACTGTAATACAATACTTCCTCTTCCTACATAAGTGAGTGGCACAGATAAATTAACAGCTTTTAAAAAAAAGTAAAAGGTAAAGAAGGTAGCGAAGATTGAGGAAGTTAATACGAGCAACAATTACACTTAAGATACTCTTCTAAAAACATGTGAGCCTCTAACCAGATTTAGATGGGCACCTCAAGGTAAAAATGATATATTGTTTTACGCATAATTCTAATGATACACGATGGTTTTCAAGAAATACAACGTTCAAAAACAAAACAGTTGATATTACTTTCAAATTATATTATCTACCCGCTATCATTTAGCCCGTGATGGGCAGAGATGGGGACGTAGCGGCCGTACGGTAGGCCTTGACACGGAAAGGGCTTTTGCGCCTCAGGATCATTATTACAAATGTTTGTGTAGAATGTTGTCCATCTCTAATGGTTTATCGTTTATACAAAACTCCTTCCGAATGAACAGGATTTCACAGCTGTTCCCTGAAGTTCAAGGTACATTTTGTTCATGTAAATATGTTAAAATATGATATTTTAATTAAAACATTGAGAACCATGTTTGAGAAAATAAAAAATATGTAAAATTGTTGGGTTATGCGCGCGCGCGCGCGCGCACACACACACACACACACACACACACACACACACACACACACACACACACACACACACACACAGCTATAGTACTGGTGAATGTGGATGTTGAATTTTGGGTGGAATGCTATACTTCCTCTAGCTACTAGGTACCTGACAGAGAAAGTAAAAATGGATGTTATGCAGATTGAAATAGCGAAGATTCATTGGTACCTGCTTGACGTAGATGGTGGCACCTCTGCACAAGTGGAGTAGACGAATGGCTACTGCAGTCGCAAGGCAAAAGAGCTCACAGATCTAGGAGACAGTTGAATGATATTGGGAACGTTCCAGCTTTTTAGTGCTGAGTCATTTATTTACGTCAATAGGTAAAATCTCCTATTCGTCTAGTCCTTAATACTGCTGCTGTGCCTTAATTTAAACCCTATCAGGAGTGCAGGGGTGGGAAAAAATATAATGGTCACCGCAACTGCTATCTCCCCATCACTGACAAAATTATTGCTTATCTTATTGCATTTATAATCAGTCTTATCCAATCAGTTGAGCTTCATACAGGTTCGAACATACATAGAGAAGTATGCATGTATGATACCGCAAATATTGACGTTTGAGATTAATAATTTTATAATCATATAATATAATATAATATAATAATATATAATAATATATAATAATATATAATAATATATAATATAATTATAATAATAATTTCGGTATGCAAATTCAATGCATAATATGAACAAGCGAGGGTTACATTTTGCCAGGAATTGAGGTCATTAGCAAACTTACGTGTTGAGGATTAATTAGTAAACCAGTATGGCTAAGGCAACTATGTTCTGGTGAATTCAGTTTACCAGAAAACCATTAGGTCGAGGCGTATCTAGAAACCAGTTATGCTGAGAAGTCAAAGTTTCCAAAATCTAAAGTAGACAACAATTCTGAAACTTAAATATTGAATAAGATTCTGAGAATTGGGCAAGTTACAGAGTTAAAATTGTGTTTAGATAGATTTATTTGTACATTCCTTTTCATGTGCATGACTTACACATTTTACAAACTTATGTTCTCCTTAATTTATATGCAAATAAGAACCTTTGCCGTTCTTTCCCTTTGACCTCTCTATTACGTGGCTCCCTGGCCTTCCAGCTTCTCGAGAGGTCTCCTTCTAATCTCCTAGCACCCGTCTTCTTTTTTCTTCTCCCTTTCCTTTTACTCTTCTATTCCATTTTTCTTTTGCCTTTCTTAGGAGATGGGAATACTTTTATTTTTCTTTTCTTTATTTTCTGTTAGCATCTTTGCTACTACTTTTTTATTAATGTTATTCCATTTTCTTTCCCATATTCCTTTTCTCCATTTATCTAACTCTATACATTCTGTCATATAATGTTCCGTTTTTTCTTCTTTCCCACGTAGTTCATATGTCCTCTTTTCTGGCCGCGCCGTAGCCAAGTGGTTAGACCATTTGCTTCTCATCAAAGTGACCCGGGTTCGATCCCAGGCAATCGCATGGGATTCGCGGTGGACGAAGCGGAGCTGGGGCGGGTATTCTCAGTGTTCTCCGGTTTCCCCCGTCATCTCATTCCGCCGGTGCTCCATCTTCATTCCATGTATCATCAGTGCCACCGCCTGCGGTGCCGTATGTAGTAAAAGTGAGCGTTAAACACTACAAGAAAAACCTTTTTGTGCTCCTGTTAGATATATATGGCACCTGTTCTCATCCATGTCTCCCCTTTCTTGTTTATTGCATTGGTCTACATCAATTGACCGCCCCGGTAGCGTGATGGTTAGCGTGCCTACCTCACGTTCAAGAGGTCGCGAGTTCGAATCTCGCTTAGGGTAAGGTTTCTTCCGAGGTCTTCCCTTATCCTGAGAAGACGAATGTCGGGTAGGTTAAGGCTCCGTGGACCTCGGGCTCATTTGAGCATCATTTCACCCGTTCATTCATTGTTGGATATGACATTACGTTGGAGGGCGTTAATTAAAAAAACAAAAGCTCTACATCAGCGATATCTAACCAAGAGCAATTTCGTGACCTTGGCAGTACTCGCGGGCATGAAGCACTCCAAAAAATATGGTGTACACACAGGTAGCTGCGGCGTTAAGCAAAGCATAGCAAAGCATGGGTGTACAAAGTTCCAAGGGAAAATGAAGTCCACTTTTTATTATTGTGTTTATTCTTGTTTGGTTTAGAAGTATTTATTTACATAAATTTGTGATCATATAGTTTTAATATAAAGTTTGTTGGAAGATTATCAGATTTGGAAGCTCTCAAATCTCAACTGGACCTCGCTTGCCTGACCTATTCTCTTATATACTTATTAATTTCTGTGCCTATGTTAAGGGACTGCAAACTCCCCCTAAGAGTGCATCCAGTATTTCTCGGTACAAAGCTAGTTGGGAGTGATGCTTAGTAGATTGGCCTTAAGTTAATAAAAGAGGGTGTAATTCTAAAATTCGGATTTTTACTCTTGACTTTACGGTTTTATACAAGCCTTTGCTTTGATTCATAGTGCCTAAAAACCACGAAGGTATATACGCATATATACTGTCACCGCGCCCGCCGCATCTAATTGCCGACAACAGCAGTGTCACCCATCGCATTATTGTCGGCGCTACCGCAAAGGAGCCGAAGGAAAGAGTAAGAGAATGACCGCATTGTTGGGGCGCTTGCCGAAAGAGAGAAAAGGATAGAGGCTACTGGAATCTTCTACTTTGTATCTCACCGCAATAAGTGAACGTTCCTGAAGCTTCCAGAATAGTGCCTGGGAGATATAAATAGCGGTAAAGTGTGAGAAGAGGGAGTCAGACGTATGTGAAGCGTTGAGTACTCGTGCCGACGGAAACAAGAGACGTATGCGAAGCATCGAGTCGTGCCGACGGAGTTAGTTCTTTGTGTTACGAGTTCGGAGCCGTGCTGTTGGAGAATCGAAAAAGACTTTCTTGTTGCAACGAGTGTACAAAGTTACTGTTTACGGAAATAAAAGTGTTTCTTTATCTCGACTACATCTGTCTTCTTTACTTCACACCCGCAACCAAAGTCACAATACTTAGCAGTCGCCGACGGGACTTTCCCATTATCGTTGCTGCGACGTTTTGCAGTATTATTACGGAAATAGTTATTTTAAACTTAATGTGTTGATATATGAGGAGTTACAAGTCTTTATACAGCAGTTACAGTTACTATGATTCAGATACTACATTCTCAAAGAGTCGGTAATTATCTTCAAGTAGAGCATTGTTAGCCTCCATTAAATGCATCAATCAGCTTAACTAGTATCGTTTATCCTCACACCCGCCCACATATACCTAAGGATAGGATCTCATAGTTCACCACTTGAGCAGCAGATTCTTCTAGGCCCGATACATTGGAGGCGACGTCAAATATTACGTATACAAGGGAGACATTATCAATTGTTAACTTTGCGATTTCTGTAGGAAATTATAAATTCATAGTTGCGTTTGTTAGTGCTATTTCAAGTAATAAAAGGAGCTAATAAAGCCCATAAATACATAATTTCACATGTTTTGCAATACCTGATAATTAGCCTCAAACGTGGTAACTGCTGTAATGATTTTGTGCATATTGATATATTTACTGAATACCAATTAAATGTGTCACTGCATATTGTAATACATTATTTTAACCTTTCTCTGTGTACCTTTCTCATGCTAGTCGCTGGATCTGCGATGTTGGCCAAATAATTTGTCATTTTGTTGTTTGAATAAGCTCCAGTTTCCTCCGCTCACACGTGCCTTATACCTACCTGATTGTTAAGAACATGAATTAATTGTCGGGTAATACAATATTGTCTACAGTTATCGTTATAGGGAATCATAATTGCTTGATGTTCGAAACTTTCTAGCACATGATTGGTCCAATCAGCTGAATGACGTACGAGTGAAATAGTCACTGTTATCAGGGTGGTTTAACCCATTGCTCTATCCCTATGGATAACCTTATCTAGTCCTCAACGTAGATTTAACCTATAATGTACATCAAATACTTATTGATTGATTGATAGATTGATTGATTGTTTGATTTGGGCTTAAGGGCGCTCAAATACTCGGTCACCAGCGGATCATGGCAAAAACCAGACAGAAATTTCAATACAAAGTTAAAGTACAAGTAAAAGGGAAAACAAATATACATAAATAAAGTTTTAAGTTCTCGGGTTCATGTTTATATGTGCTAAAAACTTCAAAACCCTTTCAACCGCTTGTTTATCGTCCGCCAGGACCTCTGTAAGTCTGACAGGCAGTTGCAGAGAGTCTCGAAGGTGCGCTAGCGAAACACACTCTGCACGTGACGGACCGATAAAGGGTTATCGCACAGTGGACAAAGAGGAGCCGGATCCCGTTTAAAAAGGTAACCGTGTGTAAAATTGCAGTGGCTGATGCGTAACGCAGCCAAAATCATCTCCTTGCGAAGAAGAAAATGCTGCTTATTGACGAACATACTTGTTAGGAATGAGTGTGTTGGTTTGGCTGATGCATACGACTTTACTTGACCACAATTGTGGTTTGAATATGTTTCAGGACATTAGTATAAATGTGTTGAAGATCGACAGCCACATCCGTGTCGTTTTCTTGGCATATAAAGAACTGCTTCCCACATAAAGGGGGAACGGTTAATATTCATGCCCCTTGTAGTTACTCTCGTCGTTAAACTAGCTTAGTAACTAATATACTACACTATTATTTGAGATTTGTATTCCATGTCCTGTTCAGGGAAACATTCGACTGATGATAACTTATTTGAAACAGAACAAATTTCACTGACATTCTGTGAGTACGTATATTTCCTAAGAGAGGCTTACTTTTCTGCTAACAAGATCCATTTGAAGTGAAGTCTCCTTTCTCTGAAGAGGGGGGGTTTGGGTGGAAAGGAATAATGGTGTTCATTATGTCACTACGAGGTTGTTTAATGTTGAATTCTGTGTAACGAGCAGAAACTGCACAGCTGAACAACACTCACCTTTGATCTCTTCCAGAATTCGTTTACGAAGTTTAGTTAAACCTATAACAGAGTGCTTTTCTTTTATCTTCATTGCTGGAAAATAAGCATTCTAATTGCCTACTCTAATTTGGTGTTGATCCACGGGAAATCAATAACAGCACAGATACTTTGACGTTCGAGAGAAACAAAAGGCCTTAACACTCGATAGTATGTTATACAAGACCTATCCCGGTGGTAAAAATGCCCATGCACCTACAAAAAAATGTATATTATATAATATGTATATATAAATTTGCATGAGTGATCAACAAATAAAATCCAAAAAGAGAGATATGTGGTGAAATAACAAGACTTTTCTGAGAGATAAAGCACGCTAAGTCACACAATAATATTGTTGAGTATTTCGGATTCAGGTCTTCGCTAGAAGAGAAGAATGTTAAAAACACACACAAAATGAAAAATACTAGGTTGACTGCACTGGTTGAGTCAGTAAAGACCAAATATTGGGCATTTTAATGTACGGCTGTGCGTGTTTTTGTCGTTCACTCAGAACAGCAATCGATCGATATTATGTGTTGCTTCTCATAGGAGTTCTGCAATTAGCCTTTCTGGGTCCTTATAAAGTATGCACCTTCCTCAAGAAAAGCGCCAGATGTTGCCTCTAACTATATAAATATTTATGGGCACTCCTTCCAACTTCATTTTGACCAACCATCCCCGTTCACGCTCCTTATATTTAGTCTAATACGTTTTAACCTTCCAGCTGATGTACTAACATTTCACTGGTACTTTATATATCAATACACTCTATATTATGTGGTTTTATATCTATACAATTATTATGTTTACTTTTCACATCCACCTTGTTTAAATTCTAAAATTCTTTATTTTTCATGATGGTGTACTCCCATAAATATTAAATAATACTCACTTATACAAAAAGTGAATAATTATTTGAATATTGACACTGAACAAGTTTTACTAATGGTATAAAAAGGATTTATACGCGCGTTGAACATAACGGTGTATGTAAACTTACCGTTATAAATAAAGTATGAAAGAAATTGTGCTTTTAAAATGCGGGGTAGCTTCGAACTGAACAACTGTTGCTAATAAATCCATATTTGGCGGCGCTCCAGTACAAGGTTATTTAACCTTGACAACAGTTTCACCCATGGCCATTATTCAATTAATTGTTTCTCATTTGCAGGATGGCATGCGTGAAACGTGGCAATAACTGCTGTTCACTTGAGATGACCCCTTTCATTTCACCGTTTTTCATAATTCATGCACGTACAAGTTTTCCCATAACAAATGTAACGCAAAAATTACATATTATTACACGTCAGTACATTTTGACACAATTATTTAACAGAACTAGCCAATGGCAAAGAAGAAACGTTCAACACGACATTGAAACAGCTTCTTGCACGTGCATCGCCTCTCTACTGCATGTCAAACATTTTCAAGAATATATTGTCTCCTTCAAATCAGGCTACGGTTGCTATTATCAGTACACTGACAGTGTTTAGAGGAGATTAAAAAATGCAACTTCCTGCACAACATCAAAGATATAAATCCGTTGGTGCAAGCTGACCAGTTGTTCCTCTCTATAGCGATGATACCGATATCGAGATACGATAAGATTGAGAGGTGAGGGGAAGCACCATCGTCTTAAGACCATTTTCACATACAGGTAGCGGGCAGAAATTTCCGTCTCTTCAGCTTCATTCTATTCGGCGTTTCCCAGGTTGCAGTGTTGACGATTGCGCTTTCTTTTGAGGACCTTACGCGCTGTAACTGCTGTTCTAGGCGTTGTGGTCTCTTGCCCTGCTGGAGCCAGCTGGTGTGACCTGAGGGCTGAAACGCGAACCCTGGAGCCGGGATAAAGGACATGCAGCTTACGTTAGGGACCCCCACACTGGCTTGCGTCCCTAGCCCTGGTTCCGGCACACCATCTCATCCCTTGCTCCCTGGCGTCTCACATACAATAACTTGTGTGTAATGTTCAGTGTGCAATCCCCTTCGCTTTTAATCCAATCTAATCTTCATACACGTGGAACTTTCTCAAAAAATTCAGGCAGGTGTTTTAATAAAGGAATGCAAAAATTAAACAGGACATCAATAATGAACGTTGAACAATATGAGACGGGGACCCTAGGGCCCACAAAGTCAGCCTAGCGAGATATGGGAGTAAGCTTATCTATCACACAAGGCAGAATTTTCTTCGCTGATGTTCTCCTTGGTCTAGGCGTAACATGCAAGACTCTGGTTCCCAAGATGGTGGGTTCAAACCTAAGGGGGACAATGTATGTTTTAGCCCGCGAAGGACCAAAGGCGTCCTCTGGAAGAGAAGTAAAGCCGGTAGTCCCGTGTCGTAGATATCCAGCAGGATAAAAGAACCTCAAGCCTGATCAAGAGGTCCCTTTCACGCCCAATATGGAATGGGGCACTGGGAAATGTAGCAGCTAAAGGGAGCCGTAAATAGATCTCGATTTTCTTCGTCGATGTCATGCTGACATTGAAGCTTATGAACGCCAGCACGGTTGTGAGGTATAAAATTGAATGTTAATTCAGATGTATCGATGATGCTTACGTACTTGCAGTTAATTGTAAATAATGTACATTTAAAAGCAATGTTTATAATATGTTTACTATATGTTTACATATAGTGGTGTAAACGTAAATAAATGGTACGGTAGAGCAATTCGGCGTGTTACTAACTGACATTTACACTACATTTTCTTCTTAAAATGTCTGTCTAATGGTCAATATAGGTGTAAAAATGTTATTTTAACGACATACGATGACAGAGAATACATTGACGGTTGTGATAGGAAAGATAAAAACCTTAAAAAATTGAAACAATTATTTAATAATGAGCGCTAAACTTTTCGTGACTAACTGACATTTTTGTCAACTGCAGGTCCAACTTCAAACGTTTGTCCTCCGTTTTCTCTGAAAGTTTTCTCATTTGATTTGTTCTGAAAAATCACTTGTGAGAGGAACGTCTAAGCTTTCAAATGACCTGAAAAAAGGTTTGGTATGTTATTCTCATCTGGAGATATTTATTCAAAGGTCAGCGTGACTAACTGACATGAGTTTGTGACTAACTGACATTTGCGAAAATTGTAATACCTTGCCTTTGTTTTACATGGTATAACATATGGTAAATCATAGTGATACGTATTATACGTTACATACATGTAATACATACAGGTGTGTAATTGTATTTATCGTTTTGACAATTATCATATCCTTTGGAGAAGCATTAATATCATACAATATAAACAGATGTTGACAGCTCTGATTTTTTATCACAGTTACGTCATTGCAAGTATAAAAAGCTGACTCAAAACCATAACAAAGACGACACATGAGAGCACACAGCACATACCTGTAACACACTATTATAGTTACTGGATTGGACTCCTTATAGTGCAGGAACGCTAAATGCAGTAGCCTCGTAGTACACGCGCATATCACTACACTGTTTTTATTTCCGAAAGTTGTGCATCATTCTGACACTTTCCGCACATGAAAGAAAAGCATATTCCACAATATTGAAACCTAATACTTTCACATAATGAACCCGCTGAGTGGATGGCATAGGTATAATACGTTCAAATCTTTTGTCGAGAAATTCTTTTGTTTCTTCAATTTCAGGCAGAGAAACCTCAAGAAGACATATTTTGGTTTTCTTTCTAACAGTATTAACAAATTCTTCAGCACTCTGAATCCTGCTTCTTGCTTTCGCAGCTGTCCAGGCCATCCTCTTCACTTGTCCTCAAATCGCATCTACTGATTCCGTGATAGGATTCGAAGAAGTGCCATTCAATTTGGATTCCAAATACTTCGGAAAGATATGTCACATGAGTCAATGTGTATTTCTGCTTAAAATGACTAGCAGCTCCATCAGAAAACACTTTCACAAGTTCAAGATTCGGAACAATATCGAATATTTCCGAAAATATATTCCTTAAGCAAATATCAACTGCATATTTGTCATGTGATACATAATCAGACACCAAAGCAAAAGATTGTTTCTGAATTTCACCAATATACGCTTCCAGGAGCTTGCTAAGATATTGAATCATCGTGATAGAACTTGATGATTGCACTTTTAAGTTCCTCTGATAGTTGTTTTCCTGATACCGGGGCAGAATGCTTTGGTTTTACATGTAATCCCTCTTCAACTGCTAACTTACGAATCATTTCTTTTCTTTTGCGTGGAGATTGCCGCAATGCTTCCTCAACACGTTTTCTGCACTTTCCAAAATGCTGTCTGCTTTTGAAAGCGGTTGATGTTGATGGAGTATCCTTATCAATCCCTTCTTGGTCTCTTATTTTCTGTCTTGGTCGCTGTACTTGCTTATGTCTCCTATATTCAGCTTTGAGGTGTTCTCTTCCTTGTTTTGTTTGGTTCAGTATTGCTCTTCCTTTCCTCATAGTCACTCTTATTTTTTCCTTCCATTGTGCCTAGCTCCTTCAGACATTATTTGTATTCATATTGTCTTTGGGCTGGTGTTTTAGCCATGGAGTCAGAAACGGACTGATACGTCTATCCTGACCGAAGTCTCATAAGCACTGTACGCGTATGACGGCCACAGGGCGCCAGCACTAATTGTCCGTTAGTCACGTGTTTTGTGGCAAAACGAATGACTATAGAAGAAAACTTTCTGATACTTTTTATTTGTTATATTGTAATGACGCAGAATCAAAAAGGATATTTTTTTTTCAGTCTGTTACTTTTCCCTGCAGAGGACTTTATCCTTATTTACCGTGACTAACTGACATTGACACACAGTAATAATTAAACAGGCTCTAAGGATTATTTATAAATGTCGAAAATTATTAGCGATATACACGTTTCGAAGACGAAGAGTCATTGTGTGATGTACAGAACAAAAAATTAAAACAGTTGTACATAGCTCCTGAAATATTGATATGAAAATCACTGTTATTCACGCTTATTTTTAGTGTTTTGGAAATATGTGGGTAAGAAGTGAAATTTGTACCCATATTCACGTCAAAATCATTTATTTTTCGCTTCATAAGATACTTTGGAGTATCTAGCATCATCTTTCCTCAGTAAAAAACGTGAAACATTGATTTCGAATTTTAACACTCGGTATGACATATTCGCGGAATTGCTCGGTACATATGAGGATGTATACTGACTTGCATAATAAATGGTCTATAATGGAACACAGCTGTTTTTTGTTGCTTCTAAAAATTATAGAGCCACCCCTACCTCTTTTCTTTGGAGCATAATTCTAGCCAGTGGATCAGCAGGATACCCTAGCTCCCCCAAAACATGGTCGAACTTCCAAAGAGTAACATTACAAGCTAGTTGTTCATGTTTTAACTATGGCAATACTTCGTTGAATTTTGGCGAGGAGATGGACTATTATATGCGCAAAGCATAGCTACGTGCTAAATTTTTAAAGTGATCACCATTAATTCTGAACGCGACTGTACTTTCACCGACGTTTTAGGAATCGTGTATGTGAAATTTAACTCTGGCACAAATTATATGCGCACATAGAAGCTATCATAGAAGTTGTAGTTATTATATACCGAGTGAATTTTCTCATCCTGTGGATTGGTATCCAGGCAACCCTACATTTTCCAGTCGATTGGAAATGCAGGTACTGACAGCGCATTCACCCGCTGATTAGGACTACGGTGGTGCTCGTTAACGTGCGACAGTAGCGTAATGATTAACATGCTGGAAAGTCATGGCGATGGTCGCAAGTTCAAGTTGCAGCCGTTCGTGTTCACTACAGGGAAATGTTTTCAATGAGAGAGTATCTGGACATGCTGTTAGTATACAACAAAATGTAAGAAACGGGTTTGAAATTGTAAAGGTTTATCTGCGTGATGGTCCGGCATGATGTCGTAGTCACTCTTACATGCACTACTTTGGGAACCAGAGACTTTCACAACAATCAATATGAGCTTGCAAACGTTATCTAGTTTGTATGTACGTACTGCATTTTTTAAACTCTCAGAACAATTTATTGGCTTCCCTCTGTATGAAAGAATTGCATTAAATAGTCAAATGTTATGCAATAATGCCTCACATTCGTAAGTTATAATTACAGTGTTATTGTGTATTTATTTATGATGCTCATTAAAGGATATTCTAACAAGTAACAAGTTGTTTTCATGAAATTCACATAATTAAACAAACTAAGTGAATCATTTCCATGCCAAAACATCAGTTCTCGTTAAATTTCCTAAACATAAAAATTAGCTTCACGTGGCAGTATTTGAACCTGGGGCCTTCAACACTGGAAGTCAAGGCGCACACTTTAGCGCTACAAGAGCAAATCACTTCACTCCACGCAGCGTAAAGCAGTGTAAAGAAGCGTTTTAGGGAAGGGTAATCATACAAAATTTAAAATACAATAACGTATATAGACCTTTTATTCTTGAATTTTACTCGGGGTAAGAGACAATTTAAGCTCCATTTAGACATTCAAGGTTGTGCGACTCATTCGAATGAGTCGACCAATCATTTTTAATAGTCAATTTAGTAGTGAAGTCTATTTATTACTGCTACGCGTTCTATCCTCTTTATTGCGTCAGCTATTATCTTCTGGGGTCATCCCATGCTTGGCACTTAAGGGCATGACAACTAGAGGAGTAAAATATTTCTTTATAGTATTTTTATCCTTAAAATAGCCATTAGCAGCTCCAGTGAAGTGGAGGAAGCTCAACATTCCTTTATGTATGTTCCAGACTTCCTATCAGTCCATGTAACTAGGACCCCTATGCTGGAAGAAGGCAAATAGTCCCCAATTCCCATTTCACTCTTCTTATTACTACAATTCTCAGTTTACATTGTGATTCAGAAATGTCAATAATTCTTCCGTGCACGTGTCTACTTCCTTATCAGTCCAGATGATGAGATACGATTAATGGACAGTATTGTTTTATCCCTTTGCAGTCTAAAAATAATATAGCACAGAAGAGCAACACGAGATATAGCAGAAGAAGTGTAATGAGCATATAGTCCCATTCCGATATTCTCATTGGTTGAAATCAGCAAGAAAACTCTCTTCTTTGTGCCCTTTTCAATATTCTGGTTTTGTGTGCGTTACTTTAAACAAGTACCTATGCCATTTTTAAAATTTCAATGCATAAGCGGTCAACGCAATTGGGAAGTGGTGTGGGCTTGTCCTCCCAGAACAGCAGTAAAGTGGAAACACTTCCTATCATGTGATTTAATCCACATGGGGAAGATATTCTGATGACTGTGATTGGCTTAAGTTAGATAGAGATCTATATAAATGCGGTACACCCTTTATTGCCTAGAGCAGAATTCGTTACTACCCCACTTCCACCCTGTGGGAATCGATTCATATCTAACTTTAGCCAATCAGAGACACCATAATATTTTGCCCATGTTGAGTAAATCGCATAATAGGAGTTGTTTCCGCATTATTGCTGTGGACACCTTAGTTGCGATGCCAGTCTAATTATAAAATGGATTATACTGTTGGTTCGCCCAGCCATATTCGTAGCAGGCACTCTGTTCACGCTTTGTGACGCGATATTGTCATTTAAAGCCTTGGCTTAAGCTGAGCCTCAACACGATTGGAGCTACCTTGATATGTTTGAATTAACATTAAAGCGACATAAAGTAATTTTAAAAACTAATTGTGGATCTGAAGTGTTCTGTGAGCCATTGTCATAGTTAGTTGAACCGCCTACGTTGGGTTTGACTTCTTAATGTGCAGTTATATCGATTTCAAAGTTTATTTTAATATACTTTTTTGGCAGCTTTTTGTCTTATATGTTGTTTTGCTTGCTTTCTTATTTTCTTACCATGTGAGATGCAATATGTAGAATACGTTCAAAAACAGGAATTAAAAAAATGCAGAGTACTGGTTCCAAATTGTAGTCCTTCAGGTTGAGATAAGAATTCTGGACAGTCGAAATTATTTAAAGTTTTGAGCTGGTTATTTTGCTTAGTGTATTAGGAGTTTATTAGAGCCTATTTTAGTTGAATTTTTTAAAATGTTCCTCAGCCATGTATAAATAAAAGTTCAATATACTATTTCTTTCTCTTTTTCATTTATTACAGCTGCGTTCATTTCTTTCAGCTCTATTTACCTTCATTGATTTTCTTTAGACAGTGTGCTCTTTTATTTTACATACTAGGTTAATTTGGCTACATTGTCTTACGGAATGAGCCACAGACTTTTCCATATGCTACACGTAGATTCTGGAACAGAAATGACATATTCATTCCCTTAGGCCACATAATACAGGGAAAAAATCGAGAATAAAAAAATGTTAGTTGAAATAAACTATCCAGCAGTAAGGTAAGGTTGACCCTGCGACTAATTAACCAATTATCTGCCGCTATCAAACCATTGAATGCCTAGGACAAAACGAGGAATACAGAGGTGTCCTAATTTCTAGCTCTTTATATTTGTCTACATTGTGCGTTTTTAAAGAAGAACCTTTACAGAAGCACCGTTTAATTTGTCCCCGTGTCAACAAATAAGCCATGTGTTAACTTTTACAAAATCAAAATATAGTTTTCAATGAATTAGTTGCCGGAATTTAGTCCGAGAAACTTACTATTTGCAGTGGAATTGCAATGGTGAAAACAAACAGGATTCAGACTGTTGATTCAAAAACTCAGAGGAAACTCTGCTTGTAGAGACATTATTCTAAACTTTCATTCAAATATTAATTTAATGGCACAAAAATCATGTAAACGTTTCACGCAAACCTCTATAATCACTTCTGACTGCACTTTGAAGTGGAATTGCAGTTGGTGCAAACAAAGAGGATTCAAACTGTTTATTCATGAAATGAGAGGAAAACCTGCATGTAGAGTAAATTATCATTCTAAACTTCAATTCAAAGTTTAATTTAACAGCAAACACTCATGCTTACTTTTCAAAAAACCTTCATAACTACATATGGTTGATACCGGTATTATTTACCGGTAATATTAGTAATTTTATTTGTTGTTTAACGACGCTGCCAATTGCAAGGATCATATCAGTGTCGCCAGTGTGCCAGAATTTCGTCCAGCAGGAGTTCTTTTACATATCAGGAAATTTACTGACAAGGAGCTGTCGTTTTTAAGCACACTTAAAAACCATCGGTCTCCGCCAGGGTGCTTCTAACTGGTAGTATGTAGGGCACCTGCCCTCTGCTCTCTCGTGGCAATGTTTTAGCCGCCCTTAGGATCCATTCGCCTCATCCATCCTCCCGGAGGCTCCTCGTCAGGGGCATAGGCACAAAAAATCACCTTTCGGTGGAGGTGCTAAGTCCTCCTCTGCATTTTCTGTGGAGTTTTCAAAGGTTGAACCCCCCTAAAACCACCTCTGGAATGAAAAACATGCAATATTCAGCCTTTTTGTGACAACTAAATTGAAATTGCTACCGATAAAGATATGAATAGTTAATTACTATTTTTATTTATGCCAACAAACTTACTGCCGTATGTGGGCAATGTCTAAGAGGTAGACCTGGAACTGCGGTACTAAATTTTTCAGTTCCAATTCTACCTCTAGTATTAATTTTTAAGTTTCTAGCAGTTATAAAACCTACGGATTTCGGACAACCAACATAGCAACATTCACAAATAAATACCCCTTTTTATATAAATGAGTAGGTATTTGCTGAAAACATATTAATAAAATAATAAGTTACAGCGCCCTATGCTATCAAGATTATTAAGAAATAAAATGCAATATGTAGAAATTTAAATGACATAACTTGTTTGTAAACATCCATGTTTCAAGTATTCACTAACAAAAACGCAAGACGCAGAAAAAAGAAGATTCAAATGAATAGCAGAACGCTTCCTGCGAAGTGGGTAGCATTATCCCACTGTGAAATGTTCATTATACAGGCTTGAGAACACAGTTAAACAAACCTTCTGCTTGGCGATAAAACTGAGTTTTCGATTTCAGCTTATACATCTCAAAGTCCAGTGTACTTCGGTCGTCAACGTATTGATGGAAAGGCCAATTAAATCCCTGTGGAGTTTCAGCCCCTACCGAGAATTCCACTAGCTACGGAATGCGCCTCCAAACACACAATGGTGAAGATAGAATAGAACGTAGGTGATGAATAGCTGCATGGGAGTTATGAAATCGGGTTCTGTTAACAGACGTCAGGTGCTACGTACTGCCTCGTTGGTCACTAGTAAAGGCCTGTCATATTCACAGACTACCAAATATGAATTATTTTTACCATAATTATGAGGAAAGGAACCTGAATATTTGAAATATATACTTTCATACAAAAACATATACTGTAGGTGTACGGGGAAGATTCACCACATTAATCGAAAAAAACTCTGATGCGTTGCACTCACATAACTTTCTCTGCTCTTGTACTAACCATTCTTACAAACTTTTATTCCTATTTGTGTTAGTTGAGATAAACATTTGCAGAAATTATCTTATTGCTTATCTCCTTGTAGGTGTAAGGGGAATATGGGAATGTAGTAGGCTTTGAGCGATAGTCAAATCTCTTAAAGATTTGAGATTCCTTTCTCTTTGCAGGGCTACGTTATAAAAAAATGAATAACGATGTTTCATTTTACGAAAGTTCAAGTATTGCAAAAGTCACACAAATAACAAGGAATATCTTTGAAATGGTTCACTCTACAAAAAAAATATTCACACATAAATTATGTTTTATCAAGATCTACATTTTTGAAGATTTGGTCTATCTCTTACGGATTATCAGTTATGCAAAATCATCCAGAGTAAATAGGACTACGTGGGCTGTGGCGAGAAAATTCATTATATAACTTTCATTTGTCATCAAATATCTCAAATGTATGACATTTTAATCAAAATCGTTAGAGCCATTTTCAAGAAAATAAAAATTTCTGAAAACTTTTCCATGTAAAGGATAGTTTAGGGTGGAGCAATTTTCTTCAAAATCCTCGTGTTGCATCCTTGAAAGACATTTAGCCTAAACACCAACGTTGACTTCTGTCTGACTTTTCGTTTTTGAGTTATGCTGTCCACAGACTTGACACAGACACAGACAGACACACACAGACACGGACCATCTTCTTTTTTTTTTTTTTTTTTAATTCAGGGGGCCTCAAAGGTTTGGGTGGAACACAATACTTCCCCAACCTTACTATACGTAGTAGAGAAAGTAAAAATAGACCTTCTAGACCTTTGTCTGTACTTAATACTAGAAACTCAAGTGAAAGGGAACAACCTGCATGAAGCCATTGAACCATTTTAGAACACTTAAGCTTAGAAGAAAGAAACGAGCATTCCTGGTTACTTAAAACTAATTACAATATATCACTAAAGGTATCGATTCCCGAAAACAAAAGCTCAAAAGAAGACGATGTTTAACTTTGTACGTGGCGCCACGTAAAGAAACGCTGCTTTTTCGTAGGTGTGGGTGACTCAGTTAAATCGGCGCTGGCCTATGGATCCCAAAGTTGGGGGTTCAGACCTGGCAAAGACCTGGGGTTCTTAAGTGTGCTTAAAAGCACCAGCCCCATGTCAGTAGATTTATTGACATATAAAAGAACTTCTGCGGGAAGAAACTCCGGCACATCGGCGGCGCTAATGCGATCCTGCAATTGTTACATTCGTTAACAAACAAATAAAAATGTTTTTTGCTATATTTTCTCAACTGTACCCGTCTTGCTGGAAAGAGTGGTTTGGATTTCCCAAATGGTTTCCAGAGTTTTCAGAAATAGAGTATTTGGAATATCCCATTCATTGGTTATGCCAATAATTTAAAAGCCAAAAATATGAAGTTTTTGGCAAAACATTATGAAATATACTTTTTTCTCGTACATAGCATTCCAGACGCTCCAAAACAAAAATTCTTGCTCCCATGATTACAACAATCATCGTTTAGTAAATATTTTTTTTTTTTAATTTGCCTGCCTCTAGTCATGATTCAAAAGGATCGCTGAAACATAAAATTAGTAGATACAAAGTGTAAAAAATCTGGATTATTATGAGTGTGGTACTTTTAAAATTTACAAATATTCCATAATACTGTATCATATAGTTGTATGTAGTAAAAAAATAAACCCCACGGCTTGTTTGAGAACAAACAGTAAATTAGCTGTGTGGTAATGTGTAAAGCTCGCATTCGGGAGGTCATGGGCTCGATTTCCATCGATCACCCACTCTGATTCTGTGTTTTTCGTGACTTTCCTTGTTTGCTAAGCGAATGCTGGGATGGTTTCTCACCTAGCGCTAATTCCCTTACATTCCATTTCCTACTCTTTCAGCTGTGATTCCAGGTTTCTGGTGTATGGTGGTGCCGAACAGATGACGCGGATGCTTGCTCAAAGGAAACAGTACTCCCTGTCTAGAGGGCTGCTTGGTCGACGGGTTGTTCATCGCCCTCCCTAGGCAGCTTCAGCAATTGAACAATTCTTTGAACCTGGAATTGTTAGGGACTACCCTGTTCACACCTTCGGAGTACTCTTTCCTAGGTCTGTTCTAAATAATCCTGTTATTTCTATACCGGGTTTTTCTAATTGTATAGGAGTAATGCTCATGTATCAATTATTTTCTAACTTTCCATATCGTAATTTTAATAAATACGAGTAAAATTCTTTGGTCATTTTGTAATTAGTACATTAATTAATTTAAAAAAGAATTATGCGGTTTATATGTCCATATTCTAAGGTTTTCGGTCATAAATATTCCACGCTGGACCAAGAGAGACCAAAACAGCGGTGGAAATGCCAAGACCATCTTTGCTAGGTTTATCGTTATAGGCCGCATGGCCTAAAACGAACTTTTTCATGATGATGAAATTTCTGACGCTAGTAATTATATATGTTATATATGTAATAATTAAGAAACACGGAAATCTACATAGATGAAAAGTTGCGGCTTCTGCACTAGCTGGACAGTATGTTAACACAAAGCATTAAAGGTTCACAGAGCGGGAAGAACGAGATTGTAAAGCTGGCACGCTAAATACCTGTTTTCAGAGTAGACGATTCTGAATAATTTCACTTTGATAACGTCTGTGCCGTCTTTAGATAGTGATTAAAATATTAGCCAAAACAATTACTGACTTGAGCGAAAGTAAAATGGGATTCTAGAAGGAAAACGAGCAGCAAGTAATGGGAAAGAAGAAATAAAAGCAAAGAGAGCTTTCTCTGTAAAGAGCGGAGAGTTGCTGCAATCTAAACGAACAGAAAGAAACGGAATTAAAAAGATGTAAAACAGGCAACAGAAAAGCAGAGCACTCGCAACAAACTTCTGCAATATGTAGTTATAAAGCCCAGGAATTCGTTTCATTTTGTGTTGTTCCATTCAAAGAATCCAAGAAAATGAGATTCGGTGTTCGAGGTACGTCTGTTTGCAGTTAAAAGAGTGTTTCTATGGATAGAAATGTCTCAGTAGCAGAGTGATTTGGATGGAGATTGGTCAAATCAGTAAGGAAACCTCCAACTTTGAGTTCTGTTTACATCATTACTTATACGAATCTCACCTATAGGCAACAGATACAAAAACGCATGACCAAGAGTTATGTAACGTTTTGGAGAGCTTGTAAACAACGGATTCTCGAAAAACATAATTCTTTCAAGAACTCGATCCCGTCCATTAGGACACTTGTGTTTCAGGCATGGAGAAAATTAATTCTTTAATAAGCTTAACGCCTAGTGAAACGAAAATGTAACTGTCCTCCACATATGTCTATATTATATATAAATGCATATATTCTGCTTTTTATATTGACATCAGCTTGTTTTACAACTGTCAAAAAGCAGCTCTTGCTTTAGTAGGACATCATATAAATATGTCTTGCAATTTGTAATTAATATAGAACATAACAACGTTTCAAGACGATTCAGACCAACCAAGCTTCGAACAACAAAATAGACAATATGTAAAAGTTAACAGGGGAAACAGCTGCACTATTTTACTTAGAAAGGCACAAAAAAGAAAAAAAAAAGCTGAGGCAAACTATTTTGACATTAAATAGGCGTTTGGAAGCAGTCCTTCCTCAGAGTTACATTGTCTAATGCAATATATTCTGTTGTTGTTTTCTAGTGCCTTGCATCTGGCAATGAAGCCATTAGCATTCGTGCTTTCCAATACTTTTGAACTGTAGTTTCTTCTGATCTTAATGCTTCACAGGTCTTCAAGTGGTCTTCGTTTATTTCTGCTGGATCGTTACACAGGACACACATTGGTGAAGCTGAGATACCTATTCTATAGAGATGACTTGCTAAGCAGTAGTGATTTGTCAATAGTCGAAAGGCTGCAACCGCTGTTTTCCTTGGTCTCTGGGGGATTTTATCTGGGTTGGAAAGTAGCGTAATCCATTTTTTATCTTTGTTTCTATTTCTTGTAGGTATGAATGAGAAAAAATTTTAATGACCAAGCGTTTTATTGAGGAATATGAGAAATTGGGGTGTAATGGGTAGTGATGCGCCTCCTATAGCCTCTCCTACCCAATTCCCATCCTCATCCTGCCCGTGGTGCACCCTGCTTTTAACAGATGAGGCTCTGGGGACCGAATCACAGCGGTATAACTGTTTCATCTAAAATGGAGGAAATGTCATTTACATATGTGCTGGCCTATCACAGCACAACAGCGTCCCTCAGAGGCACATAAGGGGAAGGTCGGTGGATCTAGATACCACCTATTTATTCCTCCCGGCTAGGTCCGATGGACCCGTTGACCAACGATAGGTGTGGTCCCCCTTGCAAAATGGGGGTTTAAGTCGGGTGATGTAACTGCCACATTGTAAAACTGGTGCCCGTTAAGAAAACAGTTACATGAAAGCCACATACATGAGTATGCAATATATTCTTAGTTGCATGAAATTACATTATTACACATAATAGCTCATAATTTGAACTGAAATATTCACAAATGCATGTCATTACTAGAGCGTGGAACCGTGTACGTTCACATGCGATACAGGTTAGTTGGGCACGGAGAATAAATTACATAACCAGTACCGCGCAGCCGTCCTATATGCACGTGCATCTGCAGACGCCTGCAGCTGTGTATATGCGAGAGGGAAACAGTAGAACTCATGTGTACTAACCAAAATTGGTGAGAAGTCAAACATTATACGTAATTTGTTCCTTGGATAGTAGATTGTTTA
Source organism: Tenodera sinensis (assembly GCA_030765045.1). NCBI lineage: Eukaryota > Metazoa > Arthropoda > Insecta > Mantodea > Mantidae > Tenodera > Tenodera sinensis. The sequence continues at coordinate 65,620,376 of CM060964.1, forward strand.
ATCTGAAAACATAATGCAACTTTTTCACATATATTAGGAATATTATTAGTGCAAAAGTATTATATTTTATAAGTTTATTCAAAACAAAACACGCAATTGTCTTTAAAGCTGCAAAGTAACCTAAGTTGGTTATAGAGTAACCTAAGTAGAGGGAAGATGAGCTTTCTGGCTCAAGAAGTGGCATAAGTGACATGAGCTTTTTGGCTCAAAAAGTGGCATAAGGGACATATCAGTCACGCCCCCCCTCCCCACCTCCCCCTCCCCTCCCCCCTTAAGTGACATGGGTATTTCTTTGGACACGTGGGAATTCCGAAAAAAGAGGGTGTATGGTCTGTCGCGATCAGGATGACAAAGGAAGGGTAATTAATGACCCCAGTCCCCCTGACACTCCTATTCTAGTGTCTGCATGTGTTTTCGAATGTGTCAGTTGGAAATGTTCCCCTCTGTCAGTTTGAAAAGAACAAGCTTCATTTTGGAACGGCGAGCATAGAGGATGACAAAGGAAGGGTAATTAATGTCCCCCTGACCCTCCTATTCTAGTGTCTGCATGTGTTTTCGAAAGAAGAACGTGAGGGTAAGAAACCCTACAATGAATGGCCCCTTTCAGATCTTGATATATTTATGTGACAGTTGGAAATGTTCCCCTCTGACAGTTTTGAAAAGAACAATGCTTCATCTTGCAAGGGGGCGAGCATAGACATCCCCATTTTCCTGTCTGAACAGGCTTAGTGTTTTTCTCTTAACAAAGCAGCCAAAGATCGCCCACCTGCAGGAAGAAACCTTTTCAATAGCGAAAGGATACTTCTGTATTGACGCGTGGACCACCCATGTGGTCCCCCACTGAGAGGGTTTCCCTGCCTTCCCTCACAATGACCGTCCAACCCCTCCAACACTTCAATGCGTTCCCACACAGTGGGGACAAAAGGAAACCTGTAACATAACTATTAGCAGAAAAAACAAACTTGCAGTTCGACATAACGAAACTTTTACTGATCAAAATCTACCCCCCCCCCCACACGCATTCTTCCGAAGAAAACCCTATTCTCACTGAAATTTTCGGACCGCACACATCTTTGACTTTGCACTAGCCATTAAGCGGAAGGGTAATGAGGCTTTTACATTCACAAGGCTTTATCGGTCCACTTTTCCTGTGTCATGTTTTCTAGTTTTTTGTTCTTTATTTATCTATTTTGTTTATTTTGGATTCCTTATGGACTTCAATGATGTCCCGCACAATCAACGCAAGCACTATCTCACGATCTTTTACGCTCATAGAGTTCTCTCTACACACGTTTCTTACTGTGACATGATTGTTTGCATTCTGTTAATCCTCATGAAAATACTGGCTTATACTCGCATTTAATTTCAGTATTATTTTATAAATAACGTTATTTTATACTTGCAACATTCATTTTGTGTATAGTATCATGTTCGACGATCAGAGAGGCTGTTTCTCGTTTCTTTCAAGCAAATTTAAGCTTTGACAACATGTTACTTAAGCTGAAAATATTGTCTCGTCTGTTACACTCACGCAACTTTCTCTACTCTTGCCCTAACAATTAATACAAAATGTTATTTGCACTAACATCTTCGTGTTAGCTGAGATAAACGTTTTCACAAATTATCTCCCTGCTTATTTCCTTTTATGTGCAAGGGGGGATATTAGAGTAAGGAAGGCTTTGTGTACTGATCAAAAGCTACATGCAATTCTACTGAAAAAGCATTCACAAGGGAATTTTTTGGGTCCATCCACATCTCTTGACTTCGCATTTGTTTATGTTCCCAAAACTCAACTAAAATCATGGAAATATCTCCAAAAAATCCTACAGGCACACACACATACTCACACGTAAACACACACACACACACACATACACCCCGCACACATGCACACAAATACACATGCACACCTACACACATGAATGCACAACCACACACACATACACACACACACACACACACACACACAAACAGACATACATACGCGCAAACACACGCACAAAACCGCATAAGCTTCATTTATAATTTCCTTAAATTAAGGACTTTATGTTAGCCAATGCATCACTTTTCACAAGGATACTCTAAGAATAACGATACCACAATGCAGGAACAGTAAGCACCCGAGGAACGTAGCTGAATCATTGAACCATCAGCAATACATGTTATTATTGTTATTACATCATAAAATAGAAGCAAAATTGCATAAGGGCGCATTTTCAAAGTAATGGACAAATTTCAGACACTAAGTAGTATCTCGCCTTATTATTAGTTTCTCAACAGGCCTAGTATATTTATGTTGGCGTGAGAGAATTTCCAGCGAGAATAGAAGATGGTAATTTTAATGGATTCTTTAAGGAGCGAGTATAGACACCTGCATTTTTCCTGTCTGAACCTGTTTCAGCCCTATGTCCCTCCTGCCAACTCTGTTTAGGCGCATGCGTATTCCCACCCTTCTGCAAGCTACCCCCACCCCCACACTACGTCACAGCTCAAGTAGTATATAAGCACGCCTGCTAAGACTGGGAAATATTAGTTGGATTACAAATTTACAAACGTTTCCTGCAAAAGAAGTATATTGTTATGAGTGGAATGGATGACTTTTGGAGCGAATGTGGAGAGGAAGCACATCACTATACATACTACCACAAGGAGTCATGCAATGGGTTCATGCATTCAATTGTATGCAACAAACCTTCATATCACGATCAGATGTCTTCTAGAGATGTATGTACGGAAAACTGCCGCATATACAGAAGAAGATACTTGTAAGTAGATAATTCTTTGTTACATTTTTTTTAAATACTATTCTTTAGCAGGTCTTTAAGAAAATGTTTATTGCAATACAAGGGATTTTTTTTTTCCAGAGAAGCTGACGACGTGGATCAAGAACATAGTGGAGTGGATGAGGTAGACGCATTTGCTTCAAGCCACGCTGCAGAGTGCCATTCGGAGTTTTGTAACGGCTACACTCATGCAACCCTATGTGACAAGCCAGAGGTTCATAACCAAATGACATCATACTTTCTGTGTAACGAAAACTGCGGTGTATATCAACTCCGTCAGAAAAACTTAAAGTAAGTAGGATCACAGCAAATAATTAAATATACTTAGCAGTGAGAGATCATTTAATATTTATTAACCAAAACATTCTTGACTTCAGAATACGAATGACAACACCAAATCCTAAAGAGTGTGAAGATCCGTACATCAGAGGGGTGGATGAAGTAGATGCATGCATTGCAGAGCGTGATACCCTTCCAATAGACGATCTGTTGCAAGTGACTCCAGAGCATTCACCCAGTAAACAAGCAGAACTACACAAAAAATTGATGTAAGTATTCAACCTTATCCTGAAAGAACATTTATTGCATAAAACTATGCAAGAGCTTTAACCATATCTCATGTATTTCTTTCAGAAGATAACCCTTTGCCTTTACCGAGACCTAAAATTTCTAACGTAGTCAATGTGAAATGTTTCAGGTCCAGTAAAGCATTGAAGAAGAAGAAGAATACATTTTCTGATCTCCATAGAAGGCTCAGGCTCTTGGAAGATCGAATGAAACGACTTGACAACTCAAAGTCTGATGGAAGCACCGCCAGTAACACTCGTGCTCCAAGACGCATCCATCTCAAGAAACCATAGCGTAAATGTAGGGTTGTTTCATGATATTCCAGTGATCTTCATAAAAAAAACATGCAGTAACGAATTTGTGTACATGTCGTTGCTGGACTGGGAGATTTTTCAACAAAATCTTTCCATGTTCGAAACTTTCCTCAAAGTGAAAAAGTGCCCTTGCAGTGCTTATGGTGAAAATATTGTGTACTCGTATAATCTAATTGCACTTATGCAAAATGAGAGAATAAGACTTTTGAATACAATTTTCAGTAATGGTGAAATACTTTTAGACTGTAATGAAATAGCAGAAGTGAAAAGACTTGAACCCTATATTGATAGACATTTGCGAAACCTCTCCACTGCAAGTAATGATATATATGTAGGGACAAGGAGTTGGAGGAGGAAGATGCTGGAATTGTATGAAAAAAGAATAAATAAATGATTGTCTGCTTATAACATGTTTTTATTCATTAAGAAACACCTTACATTCCTTATTTTCCTCATGAAAATCCAGCTTACATTGGAACACTTTTTTTTTCTTCAAAATAATGACTGCATCACATGAGTGAGGGGCTTGTATGTAAATACTTTGTCATGTATTATTAGACAATACAGTGAGGTCTGTGCAGGAATATTTGCACTTGTTTGAATTTCAAGTCTAATATTAACAGCTCCATTTACAATCTCCTCAGGCTGATGTGAACAGTCAATGATAAATATTGGTGCATATTTAAGAAAATCCTTTCTCTTCAATAAGGGGTAATTGTCTTTAGCATAATAAGAGTTTTGGAACTTTGAATACATTTCGTATAATGTTGCAAATCTTGAGTTTCCAAAGTCCAAGTTCATGTCGTGGTAGGGATAACATTCACTATTGAGGTAAAGTCTCAAATTTGTTATGTTGCAATGATCAAACATGGAGCAGTCCTTAGTTGCATTATTCAGTCTTGAAGTCTGTGCTCCGACAATGACAAATCTTGGTTTCTCTAGTTTCGATGTTGTTGCAACGTTCCATGTAAAGGATCTAGTTTGCGGTACAGCAGGCTGAGTATGAAGATCCATAGTTCGAAAGGCAATATGTAGCGGTCTGTCCGACTTGACAATCTTGAGGATCTCAACCTTTTCAGCATCTGAAAGGCGCATTACAGGCATCCTCCACTCAATGCGAATAAGGTTAACAGACGCATCCGCTTCTCCGGCAGATGTAACAATACAGTTCTTAGAGTCCTTGGAACGAATGAGCACCAGTTCAAACTTGCTATTGAGAATCAGGTCCTTGTGGTCATCTGCAAACCCCAGAAGCATTGACAGCGGTACTACGGCGTTGAATGCTCCACTCTCAGAATGTACAATATCCACATCTTTGCCAGGGTAGCACCATCCAGCATTTAGCAACCGATTTGATTCCATGGGGTTGAGGGCAGCATAGTTGCGAATAGTTGATGCAATCCCTGGATTTCTTGTTCTATCTATAGTTGTTCCATTCATGTCCAAGCGAATCTCATCAAACATAAATGCCATAGCATTATTAGAGAGCTTTGCTGTAGTAGCTGATGCATTAGGTTTCGTAATAGATCCCTCAATGTAGAGATAACTCCGGCTAGGTAGAGTATACAAATCTTCAGCTTGACAGGGTATTCTAATCTCATCATTAGCGTCCAGAGCTGATGTATTATATGGTAGAAACACATGCTCCTCTTCTTTAGCAATCTTGTCCTCAAATGTAGGCGTTTCGGTCACATTGAAGATATCCATTACAGAATTCTGAATCCTAACGCTTCGAGGAACTTGCGACTGCTTGATGTTAACGCCTTGAATGTCAAATGCAGAGTATGAGGAACATGATGAATCCTAGACTTCTTATATCCTGTCCAGCCTCTTCTCCTTCTGCTAAAATCGATTCCCATTCCGACGAATGTGGAGTCTTATGCTTATATCTTCGTTTCGAAAGTTTATTGTATGTCCGTTCTGGTCGACTATTCGAAGAGTGATTTGGTCAATAAGGTTGGTGTCTATGATAGGCAGGTAAATGGGATTTGAAGGCTCTTGCGAAATGTGATATCCAGGCGGGACGGAAGGGAAAAACTCGTAGATAGAGTGTCCGCTTTTACCGTCAATGAAAGAGCCTGTTGCAATACTGCACTCGATTCGAATGATGCTCACCTTAAATATGTTTACTAGAAAATCAGATTCAGTCAGCTGATTAGCAGGCACAACTCTCTTTTCATCGAATCCTAAAAGAGATCCTATAGTGTGCTCCTTGGAAAAATCTACAGGGAATGGGCATTTAATTTCAGCCTTCATGGTATTATTGTTTGGTCGAATAAAGAAGGCATTTTCCTCCACTTCAAGCTTGTCCTTTATATAATTGTTAATGTCTGAAATTTCATATGTACCGTGAGGTATATGAATAACCTTAGGCTCTTCATTGTAAATGTAATGAAACTGGTTATTAGTTTGATCAACGTTGGGGATTGAATAGAAGGTTTCGAAATTCAGTAGCGCAATCTCATAATAATATTTAGGATCAATCCTGAGTGGAGGATTTAGATACGTGGTAAGAACAGATTCATTACCGCTAACAGCAATAGTGTAGCTCATTGCGATAGAAATTGCAAGCACAAGTGTCCGCAGATGACTGAGCTAAAACTCTGAAATCTTCGAGTATTATACATCAACTTAACGCCTTTGAGGTACCCTTCTATCTCTTTCGGAGGTTTCAAGTTTCCAAAGCTATCGAAATAAAATGCAGTATTTCCATCCTTCTTTACAGCCACCCAATGTGTGCCTTCATTCTGTGATGAATCTAGATTGACAATAATTCTCTCTCGGAAATTTGGTTTTGAAGGCAGCTTATCAATCATATATACACCTCTAAAATAAGGAATGTTTAAACGTCGCGCATATAGATTGAGCTCGATGTTACTTAGGGCTTTTTCCGGGATAAGTATAGTCCTCCGCCCGAGTTTTTTGATATCTTGTTTTTGATCTGACGATTCTTTCTCTTCTTCAGTCCATTTCCTTTAGCAGCCTTATTTCCCTTTACACTTGAAGCAATTTTGGAGGCAAGTGCTAAAGATGCAGCCAGCGGTAGCATTGGTAGAAAACCTCCGCTTCTCCTTTTATTCCTCTTCCTCTTTGCCTGCCGAAGACCTTTTCCTCTTGTTTCCATCTCTCTGTTATGTCGCATCATTTCTGCAAGCTTTTTATCTGCAGCTTTTTTCTTATTCACCGCGGTGGCAATTTGTGCCGCACCACCAGCTGCAGCACCTAAGGCTGCGATAATGGGTATGATCGGCAGAAATCCGCCACGTTTCTTCTTCCTTGAGCCAGCACCAACAGCAACCTTGCCCTTCATAATTGTTGTTACCAGTCTTGCAGCCAACCTTTCACCTAAGGTAGCATCCGATGACTGAACTCTTTTCCACGCCTTCTCTGCTAAGATCTTATCAGCAATATTTCTCGATGCAGTGTCCTTGTGCTCGGCGTAGGCAACGTCGTGAAATTTGCAAGCTTCATCTAACGGATTGATTCCTGGGTCTCCTCTCTTTAGACGCTTTTCTAGCTTCGTCCCTGGTCCGCAATATCTGTAACCAGGTAGATGTGCTTCAAACGGTAACCTATTGATGAGGGAATTAAGTAAACCCGAGCCACTCGAGACCCTTATCCTCTTAGCTCTCATGGTACACTAATTGATTTTCATTTTTGCAGGGGTGCTTTTATACCTTGTTTTCCAAGCCAATTAACCAATCAATGCATCATACTTTCCATTAAAGTGCGTAAAAGATAGTGAGAGTCCCCGGATATTTAGTATATATAAATATTAGACATGGATTTAAAAACTTAGTCGATAGGATGGAGCTTGTTAAGCAGGAATGTTCTCTGCCTATTCAGGTGCTAGACTTTGAAAGCGATTTTAGAAGTGATCGACACGGAAGGCTATTTCCTAGCAATGTCAGAGCTCTAATCCTAGGGAGCTCCAGTGCAGGGAAAACAAATGTATTACTGAATATGCTGCTTCATGAGAACGGATTACGTTTTGAGAACTTGTACATTTATTCAAAGTCATTATATCAGCCAAAGTATCAATATCTAATAAGCCTACTTAAAAGCATTGAGGGAATAGAAGTGAATACCTATGAAGATGGCGAAAATGTATTGCATCCTTCAGAAGTTAAAGAAAACTCAATCTTTGTATTCGATGATGTCATAACTGAAAAGCAGGACAAGATAGCCTCCTTTTACAGTATGGGGAGACATCGCAATGTCGACTCTATATATTTAGCGCAGTCTTATGCAAAAGTACCGAAACATCTCATTCGAGATAATACAAACATGATTATCCTTTTCAGGCAAGATAATTTAAACCTGAAGCATATATATGAAGATTATGTGAACACTGACATGTCTTACATTGAATTCAAAGAATTGTGCAAAAATGTCTGGGAGAGTACCTCAGAAGGAAGACCATTTGTAGTGATAGTCCCCGAATTCCCCATGAATGAGGGTCGATATAGGAATGGATTTGATGTATATATTAAAGTGCAAAAGAAAGAAAATGATCATTTGTAGTTCAAGATGAGTATTGACCGGTTCGGGTCCCGCAGGACAGCGCCACTTAAAAGATCACTTCAACAATTCATGATAGCCAGAGATGGAAAAGGAAACTACCAATTCAGGAACAAAAGATTGTGCATTGTTCAGGACCCTGAGGAAGATAATGATGGGGCCACTAAACGCTACGTTGATTCGCTTACGGCTTCTAGCGAAAATCGTCTGCAAGAATTCACCGAAAAGGTGGCATATCAACGCATGGAGCAACTTCAATCTACGCTTAGGAGCCACATCCAGAAATCACTAGACAAACAGCATGATAATCTTATGAGCTACTTAGACAAAAATACACTTAAACGAGATAATGGAAACAATATCATACTCGATACAATAAGAATGAAGTCATTAATACCGCCGCAGGATGATCACGATGTACCGAACAAGAAGTATGTAATAGACTTTGTAAACTCGAGAACGCCTCCGATCGATTCAAATGGGAACATTTCCTTTCAACAAAGAAGATTAAGAGAAATAGCAGATCCTATAGATGATAGTGATGCAGCAACCAAAAGGTTTGTTAAACATGCCATTGGAAGGAAACAAAATGAAGCACAGCAAGAGTTCAACAGGAGAATACAAACTATTGGAAATGACATTTCTGAAGTAATGGGAAAACACACAGAAAATATAGCAAATCGACAGAGTTCCATGGATAAACACCTGACAGCAACCATGAATAATGTTAATACTCTTAAAGCACAGGTTACCGTCATAAATGCTATTCTAGAGCAAATGAAAGGTCAGCTCATTATTACATTACAGACGAAACCTTACAGAGGTCCTTCGCTAAGGTATATGTTAACATCAGGACTCGAATACTACAAATCGACTATAAACGGGGATGTGATTTCTTGCTCTATGATATCATCGCCGCAACCGAATACAAGATCAGGTACAATGTTTGCAATAAACAGTCGATTAGTTGAAAGTTACCCTGCGACCGTTCACATAGGTGATATACTATCCTTCACTGCTCCAGCCAATCGAGCAAAAGACGGCCATATTTTAAATATTGAGTTGAAATTTTCATATAATTTGACCCATTCAGAATAAAAAAAAAAAAAAAACAACATATATATTGACATGAAAACGTGTTTTAGTGTCATTTTAAGATGGACAGCGAGAGTATAAGGCTTAAAGAATCTGTAGCCAAGCATGCTAGGGCTATAAGAGAAAAGCTACGCGCCCTAAAAGGTCAACAGTTTGAAACTCAGAGGGTAATGAGTGAAGCTCTTCAACCAGTAACAGAACCGCTACATGATATACTGGAAATACAGAAGAAAAAGGATACTATGACTACTTCAGATAAGGAGGAAAGTCAGAAAAAGAAGAATTCTGCCCCTAACAATCAGAAAGATGAAAAAATATTGAGCTACCTACAGAAAGTTCAAAAGAATGACAAGGGAGAAATAGATACGACATATGGAGTAAGATACGAAGATGGAATCTATATGCTAGGAAACAAGAGCATTGACTTTATTAACGATAAAGTTAGAATAGGAGATGAAATGTATGATGTTACACCTGGATTGATTGATCTCATTTTCAAGAAGATACCTGAAATGCACTCCTATTCAGAAGACGATCTTCATACATATAGCAAAATACTGAAAGCATCCAAGGTTCATCGCAGAAACTACAGCAGGCAGGGACAACTGAGACACGGTAATTCCTATAAGTATAAAAACATTATACGTCCTTTAGTGAAGAACCATAAGGGATTAGGCTTGCAGTGGAAAGAACATCGTCCTGAGTTGAAGCATGACTACATCTACTGGAACGACCCCAATGATCTAGTGAATCGCTTGCGACTTCTCATTGCATCCAGAGACGCTGGCAATAACAACCACACCCAAGAAATTGAAGAAATTATTCAAGAGTTGAAATCAGCCCAAATCATAGCATGACAACAGTGAAGCAAAATATAGCGAGAGAGCTCCATGCCCCTGCTCGAAGAAGATTCTTACGTCGAAAAATTGTCAGCAAAGGACTCAATGATTTACTACAGATCGACTTGGTTGAGATGATACCTCATGCAAGAATCAACAAGAATTTCAAATACATCCTTATTGCAATTAACTTCTATTCAAAAGTGGCATATGCACGACCATTAAAGGACAAGTCAGGTCCGCAAGTTACGAAGGCTATGGAAGATATACTACAAGAATTGGAAACGATTCCCAAGAATATTCAGAGTGATAATGGAAAGGAATTTTATAACAAGTACTTTAAGAATTTAATGGACAAGTATAATATCAATCACTACAGCACTTATAGTAATGTCAAGGCTGCAGCTGTAGAACGTTTAATAAGAACCTTAAAGAACATGATGTATCGTGAGTTTCTAACGCAAGGATCATACAAGTGGCTGGATCTTTTACCCAAAATCATCACAAAGTACAATAACACTTACCACTCAACCATCAGGATGAAGCCTAGCGAAGTCAGGAACAATGATCTTCTTCTGACTGTTTACAACTACAATCATCCTCAAAAAGAGAAGATGAGCCCAAGGAAGTTTAGTGTTGGTGATTATGTGAGGATATCTAAGAATAAGGGACATTTCGAGAAAGGCTTTCAAGCTAATTGGAGTGTTGAAATCTTCAAAGTGGCTCAAGTGAAACGCAGCAATCCTACTACATACATACTAAAGGATAAGGATGGTGAGGTGATAAAGGGAACATTCTATGGACATGAACTTCATTCTACACTGTATCCTAACACCTATTTGGTGGAGAAGATTCTGAGGCGTCAAGGAAACAGAATTCTTGTTAAATGGTATGGATTTCCTGAGAGTCAGTGGATTGAGAGGAAGGATTTGTTGTAGCAATGATAATAATTCTGAAATAAAGAGTCTTTTCATTTCCAATATATGTGTTTTTATTCAATATACAAAATATATATACAATAATTCAACAACTAAAAAATACAGTATATACAATTTTTTCAAAAATATATTAAATAAAATGTATAGAAAATTTACAATATTAATTGAATATAATAAATATTTACAAAATTTACAATAATAATTTAATATAATAAATAAAATATATAAAAATTTACAATTTGATGGTGATGAGGCAGCCAGGGAAGTCGGATTTGATTATTCAGACCTAAGAGAATAATGACCCCATGCGAGAGTTGCATGAGAGCCATCAATCATCTTACGCTTGGTATCTCCTCCATGCAATGCAATTTTGTTAATTTCAACAGTCGAAACTTTGTGTTTGGTGCTTCTGAAGCAAATTTGTTTTGCCAAAATCTTTTTGTTTAAGTCTTTCAGACACTCGAAATAATTTTCAAAGGTGATTGTTCGCATTCCACCTTTGGTAATCCCCTTCGCCTTCGTGACTGTATGTTGATCATATCTATAGCTGTATAGTTTTGCTCTAAGACCAACATACTCAGTCATCACCCTTCCACCCAACTCATCCTTGAACAACCCAATCTTTTTCTTATTGGCTGGCATTATACCATATACATTATCATGGCTGTAATTTGAAGTATCGAAATATTGGGGATGTGTTTTCATGAAGTGATATATATCTGAACTAGTTTCGAAAATGAATGAATCTGTGTCCATGTAATTCAAGACAAGATCATTCAGTTGGGGTTTCATTACTTTATAAAAAAAATCATACATAATAAATTTTGAAAGGTCTAGAATCGCCTGACCAATGTAGATTGGTTTGTTCATGAGGATCTCCTCTCGAGCCAACTCTATGCCAACTAAGTTTTCACTGAAAATTATGCTGCGTACGTATGTTGGACGAGCCGTTAATTTCCGTGCTTGCTTCCAGGTAGGTACAATACGGAAATCACGGTATTTGCGCACATTTTCAATGAACTTACCGTACACAGCGTTGTTCATTTTCTTCCAAAGCGCTTGACCAAACTTTGAAGTTTCCCTGGCTCGCTTCTCGGCATTAAGGTTAATGTAAACCTTAAGCCATTCTGATTGGTCATACGATACCACCCGATGAATATGTCTCAATAACAGCCCCAGATCTAAGCACTGCTGCAAGGTTTTATAATGCAAGACATATTTGCTTTTATTCTCTAGACTTGCAATCAGTTTCTTGTATTGGCTGCCGGGTGGTATCTCGCTCTGGGGACAGAGGGGAAGATCATTATGAATGTCGTGGAGATGGACAGGATACTCTAGGTCTACTTCTAGAACGTATCCTGTCTTGGAGTCCTCTGGGATCGTCGCAAAGTTGATGGTATCAATTTCATCCCTTTCAAGCCATCTGAGATTGCCATATGGGATCATTTCCATCATGGCCTTCCCGTATAAGTTATTGATGTCAACATATGATAGAAAGTTTGTCTTCTGGTCAGGATTGTAGTCTGCCATGTATTGGTGGTTGGCTTTGGAGTACCGCTTTGATACTGTGCAAAGCCCACCACGAATACCTTTCTCGAAAAATTCTATCATACTGACATCGTTTATCAAGTCAAGCTTGACTTGGGTGGTCTTAAGCATGGCATCGAAGGCTAGCGACGGTAGGGTGTAGTACCAGGCAGGGTCTAGATGATACATTTCAAGCGACAAGTCTCTAAATTTCTCGAATACATCTGCTAAAAGCAGCGTATCAGTCTTTAGATAAAGGTCACTATATTCCCCGAGATTCTTTATGTCGAATGTCTTCCATACCTTAAGTGCATGGGCATACTCCTCTTCCGAAATGCCATCGAAAAGCTCGATCGGGGGCAGCTCCTCCTCTTGGAGCTTTTCGACAGCATCAAGATAAGTATAGGGGAATATACCCTTGCACTTCATGAGGGCTAGGTGTTCTGGCCTCGAATACTCGGCATTAGTGACCTTGAAGTCATCATCGCTTAACATATCTGCCAAGCTGGATAACTTGTCATCGAGAAACTTGTAGCTGTCGAGGAACCTGAATTGAATGCCCTTGTACCGTTTGCTGAATGCCAGATAGCGCTCAGAAGATTGTGCTATACATGAGATATTCCCATTGTCATAAGCCATGTGTCTAATCAAGAAGTGACTATCATAATTGCTTAAGCAATGAAAAAAAATTGGAATAAAATTCGGCAACTTTCTATTCAAATTGCAAGCATTATGAGCACATCCCAAATAATGACCAGAAATATGTGAATGGTCCCTCACTCTAATATCATCTATAGCAAAACCTTTCAGGCATATGTGACAGTGATCAGCATTGAGGAAATCCAGCTCGTCCTCGGGTGACATATGCATCGGAACTATATGCCCGTATATCTCAATAACTTCATCAGCGATCCGTCTAAGTTCGCTGAAGAAGTCATTGAGAGCATTGTCACCCCTGAAGAGTTTGAACCTCGACAAGGTCTGATCATGCCTGCATATAACCTTCAGCGCTATCGATATCGCTTCATGTTCCTGAATGGTTCGGGTCCAACTCGTTGCGTCTGAGGGCTCGCATGAGTGAACCTTCCTCAAAACAGACTCGATATCCGCATATATAACAAAAGGTACAGGAGCAGACTTTGAAAATGCATTAAATGTGAGAACCTCTCCCTGCTTAGGCATTTTGAGGATCTGACATTTATTGCACTTCAGTTTATGCAATCTCAAGGCATCTTCGTTGGGACACCTTGTCATGCATGCCTCGCATAGCCACATTTTTTTCCCATGATGCTTAGTTACCTGACTTCTAATGAGCCTCGATATATCCCTTATGAGGCAGTAATGAGACTTGCCACCCTCTTCAATTATTAATATATTTATGGGGCTAGCCTTCCTCTCAGATGGTTTGCGAATAGACTCCACCGAGTTGTTGTCATTGAGAGCAAATACAGCTATAGACACTTCAGAATTTTGCTTCTCAAAACGATCAATTTGGTCTAATGAAAAGGGAAATGTGATTCCCTCATAATTGAAAGCTTTGAATAGCAAATCTCTAGGATATGATGAAATGCGGTCCTTGTTTTTATTTGCAGGGTATCTTGAAGCCAGCATGCACCAAGCGAAACAGTAATCATCTTTGTTCTTAATATTAAGAACAGCTTTTTTCCGCTTGATGCATTCCGGCAGCTCAATATACCCTGAAGCCCGAAGGGGATTGTATTCTGCGGCACTATTGACCAGAGAGTGGATTGCGAACAGCGTCTTTGAACTTGCTTGGCCTTCAAAACAGGCCAGGTTTTCTAAGATTTCGTTTTTCATTGCATGAAAGATTGCATCAAGGTTAGATGATCGCTGAATCTCCTTTGTCTTGGAATTAAAGTATATCGATTCCACTTTCTCATTATCAGGTGTCTGGATTAAATATGAGACGTTCATTGAACAACTCATCTTTAACCCAGACATGCTCTTCTTAAGCGTGGATTCGATTTCTTTAATCACAAGATCCTTGCATGCATTAAGGAACTCGCTTGGGTCCATTATTCCAACTGTATTTTCAACTTTGCTATTGAATATACGGCCTTTGAATGCAGACTCTATAACCCTACATTCTAGGTCATTATAATCATTCCGACATACCCTTTTTGCCGGTGATGGTGAGGATGCGGATGATGGGCCCGGCATATTTCTGCTGTCTGCAGCGCTGTTTGTTGAAACAGCCCCCTGGTTCAGAGAACTCGTTTGCGACATCTGAGCGGTGTTGGAGAGATGTTCATTACTGAGTCCCTGGGCTTCACTGTCATCGCTGTGCGGTCTCTTACAGCCTCGACCCAAAGCAGTAGATGCGTGTGTGTCTGCTTCAGGCTGAAGAGGCACAGGTTCAGTATCTTCAAAGTTAGAAAAAATTTCTCATTAAATAAAGTGAAAGATAATGTTAAATACAGGATATATTATATAAGCCATGTTTTATTTATAAGAAAATAACAGCTCAAACAGAACTGCAACAATAACAATAATAGTAATCGTAATACTAATAATGATGATGATGATAATAATAATAATAGCAGGAGTAGGAGTAGCAGTAGTAGTAGTAGTAGCAGTAGTAGTAGTAGTAGTAGTAGTAGCAGTAGTAGTAGTTGTAGTACTAGTTGTAGTTGTAGTAGTAGTAGTAGTAGTAGTAGTAGTAGTAGTAGTAGTAGTAGTAGTAGTAGTAGTAGTAGTAGTATACAAAGCGTGTTGTTAGCTAAGATGTGAAAAGTCATGATGAAAAAGTTATAGAATATTGCTAGAATATATTTTTAGTAAGGAAAACTTACCCTGCAAGGACTGTAGTAGTTGAATTAGGGCCGTCTTGTAACCACAATTGGTGCAAATACATAACCCCTCCACAGGGATGTCTCTCCAATCACCAATTTGCTGCTGCGATGGCGAGTCTTCAAAACCAGGGGGTGGTGGAATAATATCTTCCTGAATGGGGGAGGTGTCTGCTTCAGGCTCTGCAACACCTCTGGCAGACCCTTCAGAAACAGCTGCCCTTCGAGCTCGTCCAGCCAGGGTCAGCTTGTTACCCTGATTATAAGTTCTCATTCTGACTGAAATGATAATTTCAAGGACATAAATTGACTGAATATATAAAATATTTAGCCTTTCCTTTGTTTTTGTTTAATGATATGATAAATTTCAATGTTGGTATGTATGTTAAATACATAAACCTGATAATAACTATAATTTCCACGGTAGGAACACATTGTAATGCTATCTATAAAAACGATGTGACTCACTGAAATGACATAAAAGTGTTTAATTTAGACATATATTAGGACCATATTTAGGTTTTTAATCATTAGCAATGTTCTTTTTCATTGATTTTTTTATTATTGTTGCGTATTAGATCCATCATTTAGTTAGAATATTTCCAGAACATACTTTCTCTCATACTTTCTTTCTCAGCATTAAAATTAGTTTTAAACTTGTTTAATTAATATGTTTTAAGCCTTATACGGGTATATTTATCACCTTAAATATAAACACTGCGGCGATAGACACGAAACAACATATAAAGGAAAAAAACTGTGATAAAATAATTTGTAAATCATATAGACAATGTGTATATAATGTTTTCTCTTTTCCCTTTAAAACCATCTAATCTCACATCTTAAAATAAATACATTTAAATAATGTATAGAAAATTGAAAAAAAAAACACTAGACTTACCTTCAATGAAGATAATGGCGACTGTAGCACAAGTGTAATTTCCTCACTGGCTGTGTATAAGCTTCAAAAAAATACACTCCTAGACGTCTCAAGTCAAACTGAGGGAACGGTGTCTTAGCGATGCCTTTATATACGCTAGCAAGAACGCCTACATGCCACCGAAGGTCCCCTTTGTAGGTAGGGGGTGAGGGTTAAAGCCAGTCGCTTGTCTTGTCAAGATAAATGATGATTAAATACATCCACTTGTAGCAAGAACGCATTGAAGTGTTGGAGGGGTTGGACGGTCATTGTGAGGGAAGGCAGGGAAACCCTCTCAGTGGGGGACCACATGGGTGGTCCACGCGTCAATACAGAAGTATCCTTTCGCTATTGAAAAGGTTTCTTCCTGCAGGTGGGCGATCTTTGGCTGCTTTGTTAAGAGAAAAACACTAAGCCTGTTCAGACAGGAAAATGGGGATGTCTATGCTCGCCCCCTTGCAAGATGAAGCATTGTTCTTTTCAAAACTGTCAGAGGGGAACATTTCCAACTGTCACATAAATATATCAAGATCTGAAAGGGGCCATTCATTGTAGGGTTTCTTACCCTCACGTTCTTCTTTCGAAAACACATGCAGACACTAGAATAGGAGGGTCAGGGGGACATTAATTACCCTTCCTTTGTCATCCTCTATGCTCGCCGTTCCAAAATGAAGCTTGTTCTTTTCAAACTGACAGAGGGGAACATTTCCAACTGACACATTCGAAAACACATGCAGACACTAGAATAGGAGTGTCAGGGGGACTGGGGTCATTAATTACCCTTCCTTTGTCATCCTGATCGCGACAGACCATACACCCTCTTTTTTCGGAATTCCCACGTGTCCAAAGAAATACCCATGTCACTTAAGGGGGGAGGGGAGGGGGAGGTGGGGAGGGGGGGCGTGACTGATATGTCCCTTATGCCACTTTTTGAGCCAAAAAGCTCATGTCACTTATGCCACTTCTTGAGCCAGAAAGCTCATCTTCCCTCTACTAACCTAAATTAGTGAAAGTGAACAGATATTTGGTTTTACGTGAAATATGAAACAATAATGTATTTAGTGTACTTTTAATTCAATTATATAATACTTTTGACGTTAAAATATTGTTTTGGGGTTACAAATTATAAAACTCTGACTTGTTTTACTATCAGGCTAAAGCCTAGTTCCTGCATGCAAATTGAAAAGTTCTTGCTCTTCTTCCGTTTTTAGTGCAAAAGGCTTCCCTAACCTCATAAATGTGTCTATAACTGGACCAGTCTGATCATTTTGTGCCAAAAATCTTTAAAGAGAACTCCATAGCCTTGTACAGACCCATTAGACATTCCCTCACCGATCAAACAGCTTCTGACATATCAGCACTCTCGTAATGTTTGTGTACTTTCTTCGATTTTGACTTTGTCTTACCAGTTGGAGCCATGATTAACTTACATGAACCTGGGGATTAACAAAACTATATCAAAATTTAATTTGTACTTATTAATCCCATGATAAGTAATATATTATTCACTGTTAATTATTACTTTTGAGCCAACTATCGATGTACATGGTTAAAACAGTAACTGTGGTTAGTTTAATTCTTATTTATTAAAAGCCTAGGGTACCTAATTTCACGATACTGGCTTTTATGAACTGAACACTTACAATAACAAATATAATACAAGCACTACGCTACAGTTGAATAAGTAGTATAAATTTTATTGTACGAAAGTGATAAAGAAATTTTGAAGATAGGATTTCGAATCATTCACTGAAGTGGCACCGGAAATGCTAAGGATCCGGCCTCTGCTCCTAACCTATAACATAAAAATGTTATAGGTATGAGATACTTATTCTTATCTTAATTTTCCTCCACTATTCCTGATCAGAATCCACAACTTGGTTGGATGACTGAAGCAAACACATATGCACAATAAATTTATTACCAACAGAGTTCACAAAACGGGAAAAAGTTGTCAACAACCACGCACGACTTCACGTTTCTTTCTCCTTAGAAGTTCACACTGAGCTCAAGAAAACTACAAGGGCGCGGGTGTTGTCCTTAAGAGCTAACGCTATCGACCGATATACCCGGTGGAAGGGAAGTCATTACATTAATTTAAACCAGTGATAAACCTTGGTATTTGGAACACATTTTGTATCTTACGTTTTTGTCTCTGACCACTTCCTACAGAGATATTTTAGTTTTGTCGAAAACAAGCTGGCAACACTGCAGATTGTGTGGGTGGTGACTTTCCCTAGCTCAGTACATAAACAAACACCGTAACGGTGAGTCTTGAAAACAAACTCATACTCTGCCTTGTCCTTCTGTGTTTATTGTGCGAGTGTAGGCCAATCACAAGCATTTTCTCCCAAAACATTAAATGAAAGCGAAAGTGACCGATCTGTTTACATTCACAAACTAGGTCAATTCCCTGACCAACCTCAACGCAATGTTGTCGACTTTACTAAAATCTGAGAGAGCAGCTCGGAGTATTCCTTCACGTCTTTAAAGTGATCAATTTTTTCGTAACCCTGTGTGATATCCCATAATTACTACTGAAGCTATGTCAGAAATAAGTTACTCTACGCATCTTACAAGCAACAAACTGTTATCTGCGTACATTCTTGCGGAATTACGGATCCAATTTGAATTAAGAACTATTTAGTTTTTCGAAATCAGCTATTCAAAGAACAAAATGCCATTCGACTTTTTTCTTTATAATGCTTCTATGAAGCACCTATTAGACGGAATGTAATGACTTCCCTTCCACCCTGTATAAATAACTACGGGAGGGACCTTAGTTAGTGAAAGAGGAAACAAACCTTATCACCAACTAAGTTATGTCACCAAATAAGGATTATTTACCCTACCTGCGGCTTTTTGCACACTCATTGCTGATTGTACATAAACATTTAGTAGTAAATATAGCACGCTAGCTAGCTGTGCTCTATTCTCAAAATGTTTAACATTGTACTCTTATGTTAGGCAAAAATATTCCTAGCACTGCCCCAGAGTGCCAAAGATCGTAAAATAAATGGTTCATGTAGCGCATGTGGCTAACCTTCCTTAACTTGGAATAAAGAGCGAGACAAACGCAGAAGCTGTTTTAAAACTGAAACTAAAAATAGTAAATTGCAAGACTAATGTCATATTTAAACGCAATAGCTACAATATTTTCTTGTTTCCTCGAATACATAGAATTTTGAAGTCATTGAAAAAAGCCCAGGAAGCCAAACATAACTCACACAATTCACGGATTGCTGTGAAATGCTAGCATGCATTTTTGTTTTATTTACTGTAGTCAATCCACTTATACGATATGAGTATGCGTATTAGTGTCTACTGGATATAGATGTTCAAACTAAAATGCAGAAGCGAAATATCACATTTTAACCTTAGGTAAGAATTTGAGAAGCTTTAGTTATGGAGTTCGGTTCCTCAGTTATAATGCTTCTATGGCCGAAGGTGCAATGACACAACTTTCCGACTGTGCCTTAGTTCGCGTTGGAACCTGCCTCCAATTGGAGGGCGGCGCCGTGGCCGAGCGGTTAGCGCGCTCGCCTACCACCTAGGCGGCCCGGGTTCGATCCCAGGGACCCGCATGTGGTATTCGTGGTGGACGAAGCGGCGTCAGGGCGGGTTTTCTCCGGGTGCTCCGGTTTCCCCCGCCATCTCATTCCACCGGTTCTCCATCTTCATTCCATGTATCATCAGTGTCACCGCCTGCGGTGCCGTAGTAGTAAAAGCGGGCGTTAAACGCTACAACAACAACTCCAATTGGAGGATGTTTTTCTTAATATATAGATCGTCTCCTCAGCACGGTGGTAGCGCTGCTGCTTAACAAGCGGGGGACCCGGGTTCGATTCCCGGTACCGGCGTGGGGATTTTCTCAGGCTGGGAGACCTGGTCTGGGACGCACTCAGCCTTTTTAGGTCCTTGAGGGGCCGATTGAGGAGCTGCTTGATTGAAAAACAGAAGCCCCCTGGTCGAGAGGACCTCATAACCGGCCGGGAGGGACCGGGGAGCTAACCACGTCCCATCTCCAGGCCTGCACCCCACTCATGACACCTGTGGTGTGCAGAGTTGCGAGACGCAGCGGTCGAGCGGTAGGCGCTGGCCCGCATTAGCCGTTGTGCCATGGGGAGTTTCTTAATAAATAATTAGTTCTTAATTTCTTACCACCGTTTTTGTACGGCTCCTCAAAAATTTTGGCACTGAAATTGTGAGGTTTCATATGCTTTTTATTATTCCTGCAACTATGAAAGTCAAGTGACATGTCTGGAAAAAAATATTGAATGTAAGCGTGTTATGGAAATAGTTCTTAGAGTTGTTAATTACATCCGTTGAAGTGCCAAACACACCGGTAATTCAAACATTTCATAGAATATATCGGTAACATTCAGTGACCTGGTGATGCATTCATACACTGCTTAATATGGTGGCTGTCCGTAAATAATGCCCTCAATATGTTTTTTTCTAATTCCTAGGGCCTCTCAAAGTATTCCCTAAAGAAGGAACCAATTTTTCCGTCAGCTTAACGAGCCTCAGTGGCTGTTAGATACAGCATTCTTTACGGATGTTATTCAACATTTGCAAACACTAAACCTCTCATTGCAAGCTCAAAATAAGCTTGTTTTAGATCTAGCAATCACTGTGCTCAGCTTCCACTTTACGCTTCCCTGGAAAAGAAGGGTTAAATCTTAGCATCGAGCTGTTACAGGTGATGAACGTTTAAGAGAACTTCTATGAACTGCCTGAACCAGTCAGCAGCCAAATTTCAAGTAGTTTGCAGCTCAAACTAACACCCTAAAACAGAAATCTAATTTGTGCTCTATAAAAATGTACAGAATTTCTACGGGTTCCATTTTAATTTGCACCACCCGAAATTAAGTGCGACTTTCATCAAGTTTTGTCCCTTAGATTGCAGCCCCTAAATGTCAGGTACATCCCTAGCATCCCTAGTACTGTAGGCCCCTGGCGAGAAAACGTCTAAGAGGCGTTCTACTCTCGGAGGGGAAAAGGGGAACAGTAGCATATAGTAGCTCACGATAGTGTCATTAATAGATCTCGTACTATCTAACATTAACCACTGTGTTCCTATCACGAGAATGTGGCTATAAGAAATGTGTTTGAAATCAATAACTCGAGCGTTTTCTGAGAAAGATAACGGCTAGTGTTTCAACATATCAACAAGAAAGCTTATGTTCTTGTGCTAGCAATGCTAGGATTCTTGCAACTTAGTATCCCGGCACTGCTAGCACAAGAGCGTGTTTTCCAAGAGGTCTAAACCTTGTTGATATGTTAAAACTCTAACCGTAATCTTTCTCGGAAAACACTGGGATTGTCGGTGTCAAACGCAGTCCATATAGCCGCATTCTTGTGAGCAGAACATAGTAAATGGTATACACTAGTCTGTATCGTTGACTACAGGTGTTCCAACTCGTCTACAAAGCTACCACCACACGGTGCACTATAGTGTGATTGTATTAAATCGACATGTTGGTCATAAGTGTCTTAATTGTTAATTATATTTTAAATTCTGGTAGTAACACTGACATTCAGTATGCACCACTTTACATTCTCTACTTCAGGTTACGGAATACCTATGAGATGATTGTAGGCATGGCAGATGAAATACAATGAACCATTACAGTGACAAGCAATTACCAAAAGAAACGCGCCTGCAAATGCTGGGTAGTTGATTAAACAGCGTTGGAGCAGCTGATTCTCTTTCCGATTACCTTTAACACAAAGCGGCTTTGATTCACTTCGACCCTCAGCAAGGAAGCTTAAAGAAAAGTTAGTGTTAGACTTGGAATGGAATCCACTTCTGTATTATTGTTGCTTTTCTTCCTGCGTCATGATTTTAATGCTTTTTGGATATATCTACTGCTTTGCCTTTTTTCTAATAGTGACGGTGTTGTTTTCAGTAAAATTTCCGAAGCCAATAAGGGAATAAAGGAATAGAAATACGAACCAGTCGTGTTGTATACCATCCTTGAGAGTAAAGATGCACGAAACTCTGATCTATAATTGAACCCAGTACCCATCCTAAGAAATCCCATGGAGCTAAACTAATGCATGTCACCATTTCTCAACACAGATCATCTCATGCTGCTGCAATACAAGCTTCCAAAGATTATGTTCCTTTAATTTTAACCTCTTGTGTTGTTAAACCAATGCTTCTGTAAATAATGTGTACTGAATTCTGCACGAGATAAAACGCTTGGTAAAATTAAAACGCTGATCTATGGTCAGTTGAACCTTTTGTTTTCACCTTGTTACTCGAGTCAATATTGATAATTACTACTGACTGCTTAAATTACCGTTTATAACGCTCCTCACTGTCACTAGTTTTCATTTGGTGCCTCATTATTTTTGTTTCACAATCGCAATGGCACTGATTATCTTTGGCTTCGCTGTTTGGCTTTTGTGAAGCTCAAATTCTCTAACGTCTCGAAATTATTTTATCCAACACTATCTGAAGCAGTGGGGTATTCTTCATGAATGCAATGAATGCATTGCTTGTATTGTAGAGTAATGAAATGAGAAAACATTCATTTATAATTAAAACAGCACCATTTAAATGGCATAAGACTCAACAACAGCCTATGAACTAAGAGAGAAAGCGTTTACTGGGCTGAAAATCGGATGGCGTGCTTGTGTGGGTATTAGTTAGGGCGGGGGGGGGGGTGCTGAGGTATTCTCACCACTTAACTTGCTATCGTGACATAAAAGTAACCTGTGAGATGCCTAAAACTGCATGCACCACGTGTCAGTGCACTGAAGGTGCGAACAGTGTTTGTTAGAGGGAATTTCAGTTAATTTTGTCGCCGAATATTCAGATTAGAGGTATTTCTTAAACTGGTGCTATATTAAACGTTGTTAATAAAACATTTTCAATCGCGTTTACTCTGTGATAAATTAGAATTAGTAAAAAAGGAAGATCTACTGCCGATTTGAAAAACTAAAAGACGGAGAACAAAATGAAGAACTTTGTACATACAATTAACTCTAAATTTTACAGAAATACTGTTTGGTTATGCGATTCTACAACTTTGTGTAAGCTATTTTGCTGGCCGTGTTTGTTGCTCGGGAAGGATATATCTCTCTAGAACAGTGTTATTCGTGTATTATATATAATTTATATGCCTCTCTCTCTCGCTCTCTCTCTCTCTGTTTCATATTGCATGCCTTTGCAAATTATTCAGCATACGCCATTGATCTGAACTAGACGCATTTGAAGGAGTGAAACTAGGAAAATGAGACCTGTGACAGGTAACATACGTAACTTACTCTGACAGTGGTAATGACTTATCAGGAGGTAATATTGATCCACATTGGTATCCTGGATGACGAAAATTATGCGTCCGGTATGTGAAATGGGTGATATTATAGCACAAGATACTAGTAGATACTTGGATCTTCCTGATTTCTCATGACATAAATAGTTCATTTTTTATCAGGATGTGTTAGTGCATATATCAACGTCCAAAGGTGATTTTACTGCATATAAAAACTCCTAGGGCGTCTCGCATATACAGTGTCTCCCCTTACCGCCTGGGCACTGCGTCCTCCAGCCGCAGCCAAGGCCGCGGGGGAGTGGAAGGCTGCGGGGGGGGGGGGGGATCAGCATGCCGACCCCACCCCCTAACGCGCGATTAGCTTGATCTTTTAGGGACGCTACCTTTCCCTCGGGATAGCTACTCAATTCGCATCACCAGGCTGAGTGTACTCCGGACCAGACCTCACAGCTGGGAAGAATCCTCATGCCAGTATCGGAGATCAAACCCGGGTCCATCGTGCCAGAGGCAGGTATGCCACTAAAGGAATAACAGATTAAGGAGTAAGCAATGGGTATATAGGCCTCAAATTAAAACACAAGTATAAGGACTAGTGCTACTGTATAAACTGTAGCTACAATTAAGATTTAACGGTCGCTTGGTTGTCATTCAGTACTGGAAAGTATAGCACCTAAAGCTTAGTATTCATAATATCTGGCCGATATAAAGCGTCTTTTTGTCGTAGAAGTGGAAATAATCCTAACAGTATGAGTCCGCTGCGTAGGTGGTCCTCTTTTATATCCGGGTTCTCTCATGTGTTGAAATGTCACTGGCTGCTAAGCCGAACCGCACATCAAATATGCAGCGAAGCTTTGGCACCGTCTGCAGGGGCCTTTCTATGGGAAATGCTGAAAGCCTCAATAATAAACGCAATGCACCAGTCCTAAAGGCAGACGATCGGATGGAAGAGTGAACCTTGCACCGTAATCAAGCTTCGAGCAGATCAGGGACGATATAAACTCAGAGGTGGATCTGGTTAGCTCCCTAAGTTGCCGATGTGTAAAACACGTAAAATACTAGCAGAGAAGCGTGAGATGGCTAATCCTCCTATCGAGACCCAGGAATTTAATTTCCTGAACGAAGATAAAAGACGCTCCATAAGGTATCTGAAATTTACACTGAGTGTTTCCGCAGTTAGAAATCCTCCAAGAATATAAGTGATAAAGGCAGCATTGGAGACGGCGTTCATATGCATAAGTATGCAAGCGCTACAGTCAATCGCAAAATGTAAGTTAAGTTTGATGATGAAATCCCAGGAACCAGTAAAATGACTTCTGGCGACGGAAACAATTTGGCATTGAGTATAGAAATAAGGCACACGCTTTATTAAATAAAGGCATAATGTGATACCACGCACACATTCTCTGTAAAAAACATGGTACCCACTGCATAACACCCAGTACATATAACAGCAGCTCCACATTTTTACGGGACTCTCTAGGAAGCATTGCATGTCTTTTATGATCAGAACGCTGCAACCGATAGTCAGTTGCAAAGATAAAATTGCAGATATAAGAATGATGCGACCGAAGGCCGTGTTGGACATCGGTTTATGAGTCTGAGTCAACCAAAACGTGTATCATCACCTTGCACCTGCAGACGAGAGTTAACTGCAGGTAATATACAGAGGAGAGCTTATTATCGGAAGTCATAAATAAAATAAACCTTTCAGAAAGTATATGTTTTAATAACATAATGAAGTGCTACTAATTGTGTGAATAAGATAACATTTTCACTCCAGCTTAAAGCACCTAATTTGTTACGTTGTTGACGGCTTCTAAGATTCTACTTTTAATATCGTAATAACGGGATAGCATTAATAATCTTTTTTTCTTTCTTTCTTCAAAATTCGATATGAGTGCAAAGCTGGAAGGTAAACTTTTTGTTAATATACACATTCAAAATGCCATTTGTACTTTTTCTCTTGCCTTTATACAACTATTATAAAGAGGCATCATCTTCATGTTGCATTAAAGTTACTCAGGGTTTCATTGTAATACAGAACTACAAATCTATTGGTGACTTTCAAAAATTTCCTTATAAAGCTCTTCTGCTTCTGCTCGTATTTCAAACTTCTTCATAAGTTTTAAGGCTTCTTTTTTTATTCCTTATCCTGGCTGACAATGTTCCTGTCTTGCAAAATAGCTGCTTCAATTACTGCTTGTTACTAAATTTCCATATCTCAATCTGAAACATGTGTCCGATGCTGATAATAATACCTTATTTTCATACTTCTCATAAGCCATCACCCACTCCGTTTTCGTGATGATTTCCAAGTACGTCCTCAATAACTTTTCCTAGCCGATTTTGTTTAAACTATTTACATGTTGATGTGAAGCTGTGATATCTTTGTGAGATCAGTTGCTCCACCCTCCTTCCTCGGTTCACTGTTTGATAACCCACGTGAACATATAAATAGTTTATCCTGAGCTCCTTGAAGCTTTTGCTCAAGAAACCACCACCTGTGTGTGTTCCGTGAATTTCATTATCTAAATGGCTTGTATGAACCTCCATATTATAGCATAACCAGATTGCATTTCTATTGCGATCCTATGCATGCAAAACATGCACATATCGAGCAATAATCAAAAATTATTCTTGAGTGAACTATTAGTTTGTACTCTTGGTTCTGGCCAAAGCGTTCGCCAATAATTTACTTCCCTATGAATGATTTTCTCTCAGAAGTAAAGTTAATGTTACATTTATCGACAATTTTCTTTAACTGAGAGCAAATATCGAGTTTTGCAAACCCTCACTCTTTTCAACAACCTGTAGCCATGGAAAATATCGGATTTTGACTACACCAGTTCAACAATCACGCATGACAACAAGATTGACTATATAATTATATTAGCATTTATCGACTTGTGGAAAAGCCCTATGAGGTACGAAAAAAATGCCTTGCAAAATGAGCTCAGCAACTGAAAATGTTTCAAAACCAGACAAAGGCAGTGCAGTATCTGATAATGGGCCCATTTAATGCAAAAATGGAACAACCAGAAGATGGAAGTGCTTGCTCCACTTCATGTAAAATAAACATAAACATAAGAATAACTTCAATAGAAAAGAAGAAACCGCAGGTATACACACAGCCTGGGTGCCGGTGCTAGACAATACAAACCCAAGCCCCATAACGCCAACAGAACCAATCATGTGGCAGTTCCCACAGCTACATAATAGTAATTGGAGTACGGACAACCAATAGGAGATGAGAGGCGGCCCCTCTCGCCTATATACACATAAGCCGGGCGCTCCATCAATCGCCCTCTAGTTGTCAACCAGCACATTCTCCGAAAATGTCCAACGCAGTCTTGGGCGAAACGTCAGAAAACTCATTGACTGGACCACGGCCTACAAGCCCGAAATCTACCACCTATTGGATTAACGCCGGCCGTGAAAGTCTCAGCTTGTATATCATGGTTATGTTTACCCGCGGACCAAATATTGGCTATTTCAGGTTACGTCTGTCACACATATAACCTCTCAAGCTATTTCGGTGTAGTTCAGTTATACCCTGTATTTGGTAACAAGAGTAAGTCATAAGTCGTAACTCATCCTCTACACATGTATAATAATTTATTTTCCTTCTTTCAGGTAAGCAATAACTCCCAGACTTGACGTAAGAAGTAAAAGCTCATCACTTTCGATAAGGTAAGACTAATCAATATTCCAAACTAAGTTATCTCAACTCACGTTCGGTAACGCAAATACGGGAGCGGAATTAAATGGAAACCTCAGTTGTATGGTTTGCTGCATTTACATTTTATGATGCTTTGACTACATGCTCCATTTTCAATATAATTCCCCTCACGTCTGCTTTATGTATCCGGCACTTTCACTTACTCTCAGAGGAGGGAACCTTAAACCTTAAACATCCC
The DNA here is from genome assembly GCA_030765045.1 of Tenodera sinensis. Taxonomy (NCBI): domain Eukaryota; kingdom Metazoa; phylum Arthropoda; class Insecta; order Mantodea; family Mantidae; genus Tenodera; species Tenodera sinensis. The sequence goes on from CM060964.1 coordinate 65,647,892, forward strand.
TGCATAATTCACCGAAAATAACCCTGTTCCCCGACTAGAGAAGTTGAGGAAGATGTATGTTTGTTTCGGATGAGCAGGGAGTAGGGAAGGCATCAACACATTTTAGAGTTTTAATTCCAAAGACGCAAATGCCAATGCCAGTCCACCACACTTTTACAACCAATAACAATTATGCATAATATTCTTTGAATCTGTCGGCAAAACATCTATGAATGTGTTTTATTGTTGCACCAAATGCGGAGAAAGTAGGGCAACGTTTATCTTTCGCTTGATAGGCAATCAGCAGCTGTTAGCTTCAGTGTCTAGAAATCATAAGTTTAGCTCTTCTGTGTATCTTCAACACGTTAAGAAATAAGAATTATTATATAAGCAAAACCCATATGTTACATTTAAATTATTTACTATTCTAAAAGCTATTTAAACAAAATAGAACTATTCTATATATTTATTGTTAATCCAGATTACGTTTCAGTTTGCATTTACATATTTCGTTGAATGATACAGTAGATTAGACAGTAGTCAGATCTTTAAAGACCGTATTCCCATGTGATGGATTTGGAATGTCATGATTTTTGCATGCCCACGAGAAAAAAATCGTATGTACTGCACTCACATTACTTTCTCAACTCCAGCTCTATCTATTCTTATTCCTCTGTCTTCATATTAGTCGAGATAAACATTTGCACAAATTATCTTATTGCTGATTTCCTTGTAGGTGCAAGGGGAATATGGGAATGCAGTAGGCTTTGAGCGATAGTCAAATCTTTTACAGCTTTCAAATTCCGTTCTCTTTACATGGCCAAGTGAATAACGACCTTCCATTTTAGAAGAGTTTAGGTATTGCAAAACTAACACAAATAACGTGAAATATCTCAGAAGTGCTGCACTCCACCAAAAAAAAAAAAAAAAAAAAAAAAAAAAAAAAAATTGCATTTGCAGATAAATTGTGTGTTTTAACGAGATTTACATTTATTGTACAGCAAGACCTCGTCTACCTCTTACGGTTTACCAGTTGTACAAAAGTCATCAGCAATAAACAGGACTGACTATGGCCAGAAAATTCAAAATATACATTTTAATTTGCCACAAAAATATCTTAAACATATGGCACTTTAATCAAAATCGTTAGAGCCATTTTGGAGAATATCCAACTTTTCGAAAAAATTTTCCATGTAAAGGGTAGTTCACGGTGAAGGAATCTTTTTCAAAAGCTCACTGTTGCATCCTTGAAAGATATTAAACTTTAATACCAATTTTGGTTTTTAACCAACTTTTCCTTTTTGAGTTATGCTGTTCACAGACACACACACATACACATACCTACACACGTACACACCCACACGGACAGCTGCTTTTTTATATTCAGGGAGCCTCAAAACATATATTTCCGGTTAAATCTCGACATTGAAATTTTGTGTTGAATACAATACCTCTGTGTAGTAGAGAAAGTAAAAATATATAAGTATTTAACAATTAATATCAATAATAAGGAATGTATCGTAAATGGTAACTTCACAAGTCCCGCAGGAGTTCTTTTACATGCCAGTAAATCTACTGACACGGAGCTGTCGTTTTTAAGCACACTTAAAAACCATCGGTTTGGTCCAGGTTTGAGCCCGTGACCTTAGGATTAGTAAGCCAACGGAGTCACCCAGTCAGAATTTATCTTTTACGGTTTACTGGTTATGAAAATGTCATTCCTAACAGAGGCTATCCTCAGAAAGTTCATGATGTGCATTTCATTTTTCAAGAAGTTAGTTTAAATATATCCTATTTCAATCAAAGTCGTTAGATCCTTTTTTTGGGAAAATAAATGTTTTCGAAAATATCTCCATCTAAATTGTTATTTGGGATGGGAAGATGTTCTTGAAAATCTTTGTGTCACATCCTTGGAAGATGCAAAACTTGATTACTAAGTTTAGTATTTAACCGACCTTAAGGTTTTAAGTTATGTTGTTCACAGATATACAGACGGACATACGGATCTTTTATTCAAAATTCTATGTGTTTTATTCAGGGCGTCTACAAACAGGTTTTTTCTGATGAAATCTTGGTATCTAATTTTTCGTTGGAACACAATACTTGGTCTGCTTACTATACAAAAGTAGGTAGCATAGAAAGCAAAAATACGAGGAAATACACCTCATACCAAACAATGGTGTTTCTTCTAGTTTGTCTTATCGGTGTATCGATAAGGACATTAGCTCTTATCTCTGCTTAGCCAAACCTTCGACGTCCACGTGTTTCGAAACGGGCTATAACCAAACACAGTGTGCATAGCCCACGTAGTATATTGAAAACTTTAATTGATTTGAAACAACTCAACCTGTATCCTTTAGCCTCAGATAATTTTGGATTCTGGTTTTCATGCCTGACTGTGCAACCATCGGTTATACCAAGTGAATCAGCCGCCCCTTATTTTCCAGTTTTATGCAATCCGCATTTTATATTCTAACATGGAAACATCGGCCCTTATGCTAGGTTCTACCCAAGTATTTAACATGGATGTCCTTAGTTACACACTCAACGAAATTAGTGGGTACTACTATAGATGTTAGAGCATCGCCTTTTAATATACATGTAATTGGACAGTTGACTTTTGCACCTCTGGAAGTGTTTATTGAGACCAGCGAATACTACATGTTAAACGGAATTTTTACCTCTCACTTTACTAGGTAGCTCAGTTGGAACGAGCGCCCGATTCGTAAGCAATCGGTCTGGTGTAGATGTGATTCGATTCCCCTCCATTTGCTAATCTTTTTCACCGTGTGATAATCCCAAATAACATTGGCTGGACAACTATTATGTTAAACGCTGTTATTATTTTAATTTTTAATTGTTTTATTTCCATTTTATGGTATTGTTGTCTATTAGGATATCTCTCCCGGTATAGATGCTGAGCTGCTTGTGCATGGGCTCTTGTTTCTCCATAGATCAAAAGCATACAAATGTACTCGTCTGTCAAACACGTGGTGAAGGAATGGCATAAAATATCATGCAAGAGCTTTCGCATGGAGGAGGAAGGGAGTCGGCATTCATAATAACACACTATACACCATGCCAGTCCAATGGGGCAGGTCATACCTGTTCTACTACGAAAAGCAAACAAACAATTTCGATTTCAGTTATAATGTCCTAAACCCTCAGGGACTTTGTAATTAGATTATTGTTAATTTGTTTTCCAAATTTTAATGAGCATAAAAAATTGTACAGTGTCGCGACGTGAACCCATGTCCTTGGGGGTAGCGAGCAAGCGACAGTCATTCTTTTCACTTATTTGGAGATTTGACTGAAAGTACATTCAGAGTTCAACAGTATGACTTGTATGCCAGGCGGTATGTCATTGCCACTTCACGAGTTTTCATGATTGATTTAGCCTTCTGAGGCACTTTTAATCCTTTTCTGGGCGTTTTAATATTATTACTTAGATGGTAAAAGCTATTATGCATGTTATTTGAGATGTACGAGGCGTAGTTTCCGCAATAATTTAAATAAACCATTATTTAATATTATGTGCGTTTTGACTGTACGGATCCATAATGCATGAGACGTGTCCTTAATTTTTGCCTAATTTTTCGCAGCCAATCCCTGCTCTAATTAATATTGTCCGCCATTTTATTTTTATTTGGTGTTGTTAGTGTACTCATACGACAGGTCCGTTCTATCAGAGGCGTTTACTGAATTACGTTGCTATGTATACTCTAATAAAAAGTTTGTAAAATCGGCTAGAAACCGGAATTCGCTCTCAGTAAACGAGTCATATGTTTTTGAGTTGTACCTTAGTGAGGAATACGTCCTGTCCCTTAAGCCGCTGCTCCTCTGAATTTTGCGCATTCCTCTCTCTCAGAACGTCAAGCAATACGTTTCAGTAAGCGCAAAACTGGACGAAAGGGCACATGCCGTTTGATGGGTGGCCTACCTTCCAAAAAATAAGGGGTGGCTGACCTACTTCGTATTATTACCATTCCAAAGACAAATGAGATGAATCTAAGTATTTTGTGATTTCTGCTTGGAGACAGGCGCTTCAAGCCACCTTAAAAGGGAGATTAAATGACATAAATTGCCAACAAGTAACATCTGGACATTTGTGTGCTTTATAAATTGGTATTATCCGTTTAATTTTACGTACTTAACCGTTGTAGGTAGAATACATGTCTGGTAGTACGTTTTTGAAAATAGTAGTATTTTTAGCGTGACTTCCGCGCCACTTCACACAAAAGCAATTTGTTCACTCTTTGGAGCAGAGAAGTCAATTGGCTTGTCCTTTAGGTGAAGTTTTCGTCTACAAATTGCTACCACTGCTAATTCTAGAAGATTCGGCTAGTCCAAAGAACATGCTTTCTTTCCTTACAAATAGATGTGAGTTTTCCTCCACTTTTGTTTTGAACGTGTTTAACTCTGTATGGAATTTTCTAATACAAATGACTAACTTTCTGAGAAACATAAAGATAGCTAAATGAAACACTTTGCTATTTTTAAAAGCATTTATTGCTGAATTTTAATAAACAAGTTGTCTTAATAAACAACACTATCGTATAAAATTAGATGAATGAGGTTTTACGGTATGCATGAGCTCCACTAAACTGTCAGTGTTATTACTGCGTTATCAACATAGAGCAGAACAGGGTTCACGACTGTCAACTGGTCGGCGGTGAAGTGCTTCAGGGTGAGTTGAACCCTTGCAAGCGTGATACGTGTTTGTTGGTTGCAATGCAGTGCGAATTTAGTGAAATGACTCTGCTCGGGCATTGGTATTCTGTTCCCCAAAAGATATTCATTTATGATTCAAACATCCCTACAGAATCCGTTGATTTAACCCCCTGCAATTTTTGTCTCCCAGAGGGATTAGAAAAGAAAGTTTACCATACAACCGCATGTATTTTAAGGGAACTTAAAAATAACATTAACCAAAAAATTGCTCTCATTCCTGATAGGGAACTGCAGCATGTAATGGCCAATTTTCTAAGTAGGGGCTATAAATGCTTAAATAACGAAACGAGCTACTTCCTACATCTCTTGGCTTGCTATATGCGAGTACTTCCAATTTTAAGTGTTTACCTTTTGTTGTTGGAAATAACTTCTGGGACAAACCCCAGTATATTTACCATGGACGTAGTGTCACCCACAGTGTCACCTGCGCATAGCAACCAGCAGTGGCGCCCGGCTGAGAGCCGTAAAGCTTGTTCTGCTCTATACTGATAACTAGAGCGAGGATAAATATCCCATCGCCTACAATGTTTGCGCGCTCGTACTATACACGCCCCGTGGTGACTGCCAGACGGCGTAGCACGGGTGTTCAGAACACGTAAACAAACGGACAGGGCTGTGTAAGAAGCTCTAGTCCATTTACATCAGTTCATATCGTCATCTATTCATTCCTCAAAAACATTGCAGTGAACAATACATTTTTTAAATTGTTCAAAAGTAAAACTTGTCATCCAAACAATGTTTATACAGCGAGAAACTTCTCTCAACGTCACATGATGTAACGGAAGCAAACGTAAGATATTTTGCATTGTGTTCGTCATACGTAGATGTCATTTTGTCTAGCTGTTGTAAACGAATTTGTATATGAACCATTGAAGCGTAGCCAGGATTTCTCTCCAACACAGTTTTCAGTTTATTTTGCACTGCTTCGGTTACAGGCGCAGGATCTACATTTTCAATTTCCATATAACGCTCTTCTATCAATTGTAAAGCATATGACAGTTTGTGATTTCTTGATTCTAAATGCAGAATAGTTTTGGTGACATCTGGAAAAGTATTTTTAATAAATAACAAATGTTTACGTAAATTGCCTGAAATCAGTGACTGAGCAGATTTAATGGCACAGCTGTCTTCACTATCCAAAAAATTGATTACTTTAGCTATTTTATCATAATAATCTGCATAATATGCAGCAGCATTTAGCCAGCTACTCCATCGAGTTACAACGGGCTGGGGAGGTAAACGGACCCCAGGGGCTATTTCTTTGAAAATCAGTAACCTGCCTGGGGCTTTCAGAAATATTTTTTTCACATTAGCAATGGAGCTGTCCACATCACTGTACCAGAAGCGTATCATTTACCTCCCCACAGAATCCAGAGTTTCGTCTATGGAAATCCAAATTTTATTGTCACCCACAGATTGACGAATTTGAGCCATAACTTTATCATAACATTTTGATAGATACTATTTACGTAGGGTAGTTGCACTGAGAGGCTCCCGCGTAGTGTATTTTTATGAAGATTTTAAATTCAGCATGTTCTACTTTGTGAGATGGTATGTTACTACGTACCAACATTTTGTACATGTCATCAAAAAACTCCGATTGAAGTGACAAATGGCCGTGTTCTTTATTCTTTCATGCTGCAACAAGTGCTTTGTGCTTTTAGGTATTGTAATGTTGCTTCAACAATTTCCGTTTCTCCTTGGAATCTCTGATATGTGAATAACATAACTTACATTGTATCGTATCACCATTCAACACGAAATTATTTCTTCCAAATTCTTCCAATAACTGATTTAATTTACCATCACCTAAAGCTGAAGACATTATTCACCTCGTATGTAAACACGGATCGCACAGAAAATAACATTCCCTTATCTGTACGGTACAGCTATCATACTGAACCAGAGCACGGTGTTCACCCCTCAGTCCGAGGTAGCAGCGATGACGTCAGGCAAGCAATTCGCCGTGCAGTCAACCTGGTTTCTTCTTCAGTGGATATATGTCCTCGCTCTACTGATAACCCAGTATCTTAAATAGGTTCTGAAATAATTATGAAGACAGCACATATAATAATGGCAGGATAGGGATTTTAAACTGGCGTTAAACGGCTGAATAGGTATTCCGCTTTTCACTTTATTTACACAACTCTATCACATAATATGCACACAAAATATAAATAGTTAACACTAGTAATAGAGAGCAATAAACAGGTATAATATTTCAAGTTTTTTTTTTTTTTTCTCAGTCTAGGAGTCTCATAAGTGCCCATGATGAGAGATAGTAACACCATGGTTGCAACATGCTCCGTTTAATATCCGATGAAAATCTGAAACACAAGTAAATATTTATTTTTATAATGTTAAGGGTGTGTCAATGCTTATATTTCTGAGAAATTCCTCCAATTTAAGAAACAGACTGAAATGCTAATGAGTGAGCTTAGCAACATGTAACCTGCACGTTGTTGTTATTGTTGTTAAAAAGGGCATTCTTTAGAATATTGTTGTCTTTTCGTAACAAAAATAATTAGCTTACGCAAATCGGCAAAAGTCTTACTACAGATCGTAGTTGATATTGTGTCATTTCCCCTACATCGTAGTTTTAACCCCGCCCACTCTGCCACACACTAGTTAGCTACAAGACCACGCCCACCGCAGTTGTCTATCTACCTTAGAGAACTGGTCACTCTCTCAAACTATGGAATCATGTCACATAACAAGATAAAAGGATACTACAAGTTCGATTTGGAACATGAGTACTTTTGTGTTCCTAGTAAAAGTAAAGCATTATGTTTGGTATGAGAAAAGTAATCGTACGTAACATAATCACATCCACATAATCATAAAACCAAAACAGCATGTTTGTATTCGGTTCCACCACTGCACGCCTTGAAACTTCAACTAGTTTGTAAAGGCGTGTGTATTCGTAGACAAGTAGAACCAGAAAAGACAGGTGGCCTGCATTTGCTGATGGGGTAGGTGGAGAGAGTAAATACTCGAACTGAGATTCAATGAATATGTTGAGAGTAATTGGTTTCGCTTAGTTTGCAATTTCACCATGGAGCGTCTCGTCGGTGCTCCGTTTAATTTAAAAATATATAACATGTAATAAAACGTAAGGAGCCCAGTCCTATGCTTAAAAGTAAGGCTTGGAATATGGGAATTGTGCGTGTAAGCGACCAGCTTTCAATGTTAACAAACACCTACCAACACAGAGATACTGTCACTGAGAGCACGTTGTGTTAGCTTTGTTTACGTCATACTTGCAGCTCTAGTTGGCCGCAGGACACACCAGATCCAAAGTTGCGAGCCTTACCTATTTAAACTGGCACAAGAATTGTTAAGCAGTTAACCTCAAGTTAACTACACTCCAACCATAATCAGTTTATGCAATATAAATGTGTATCTAAACATAGGAGTGAATATTCCTCCGGATAAGCTCCTGCCTCATTATAGCTTCTCTTGTAATTTTGCGTACATTATGTAGCATGTTCACTCCATAACGGCTTCATCCTTATTGTTCAATAGCAACTTTACAATAGTAAATTGCATAAATAGTGCGAAAGGTTCGATTTCCGGCTGGGGAGTAAAAATTTGTCTCTAGCCAAGATTATTCCCAGTCTGGAAGTATGAATGAGAGGGTGAATGTATGTGTGTGTGATTTAATATAGAAAAAAAGAACCTAAACATCTACAAACTACTGTATAAGATTTATTATCATTGCCTATAGCAATATGTTCCAAAGGAGAGGTCGCCGGTGTGACCAATTGTGGGGAGGGGGGTGTACTTTATGTCCACCTTCTGAAAGTTTTTAAATTCTGTCTTTTAATTTTTTTATTAAAGAAATGCAGTGAATAGTTATTGTAATTCACTGTTTCTACTACTGAATTGCGTAATTGTTTCAGTTTTCATTGTTGGTCCTTTTTGAGAAACAATAAAATGTCAAGGTGACCATAAAGCAGGCATGTCAAACATCACTCCCAGGGTGTGAAGAGAGGAGTCCACCCCTCCTTAACTGCAGTAGCACGTGCTAGTGGAACCGGTTTTCGCTTTGTTTTTCTCGTTCTCCGATTTGAAGGGAGGGAAAATAGGGGAATATTTTCACACTTGGCGAGTGCTGTTTGACATGCCTGCCAGAAAGTGTTGCCCCGTCGGTATAATGTGATTCATGTAAAAAAGTATAAAAAAAAAAAAAAAAAAAAAAAAAGATAGAAAGATAATGTTAAATATTATCTTTATAAGCATAACAGGATATAATAACCAATTTTAATATAAATTTGTTTTAAAAATTGCTCAGATATTTTGTTACCAGTGGTGATCAACCCTCTTGTTGGTAGTATAAGTTCTGAAATAAGGGTTGGCATAATATCTAATGTGATTCATGTAAGAAAATAAACAAGGAATAGTTAAACAGTGTTAAACATTACCTTTATAAACATGACAAGATGTAATACCCAATTTTAAAATAAACTTATTTTAAAAATTGCTCAGACATTTTGTCACCAGTGGTGGTCACAAAGTAAGCCCCCGCCTTTGGTAGTATAAGTCCTGGAATAAGGCTTGGTATTGCTAGGGTTAAAGGCAGGATAATAGAAAAATAAAATTGTAAGCAGACACTGTGGTTTATCTCTGATTAAAAAGTAATGGGATGCTTTAATTACTAAAGGCTCAGTATTTCCCATATTAGAAACTACAGAGTGTTCTTTAAGTCTCTCTGCAGTGATGTAATAGTGACTCCATGCATTTTTTATGTGGTACACAGATTGAAATGAATTTGGAGAAAGCAGTAGAAAGGGAACACAAATAAATAAGTCTAATGAACTTACCCACTTGCAGAAGATATTGAAAATCACCTCCATTCTACCGAAGGTACACACGTTTTATTTCGTTGCAGGACCCTAATGACCTAGTTGTCGACGGACCGTTAAACCAAACTCACTCACTCACTCAATTTCGTTGCAAAGTAGTTCGATTAAGCTTTAACATATCACTAAATTGGGGTAATTTATTATTTCGAACTTCAGTTACCCTATTGGTTTTCCGATTATCTATATGCACCGCTGGTTTTAGCGCGGTGGTAGCGCTGCTACTTACCAAAGGAGAGACCCGGGTTCGATTACCCGTACATTTTGTCCAAATCGTCCTGACACTCCCTATGCGCAAGAGAGGAGAAATTAGGAGAAGTGCCTGGAGTGGTGGGGAACTAGCCAGTGATATCAGAACTCAGGCAGTCTCATACACAAGCAGTGTACGTTTACGTGTGTAAACAATTATTGTGCAACTATCGCAGTGAGAGGAAATGGTAAACTAATCCGCAACTGTATCATTGTGCAAGTGGGCAGGTCTCTGCTATTACACATCTATGCTTCAGGAGTGGGGGAATGCAACGACGAACTGGACGGGCTGTACCAGCGTGGATATTTTCTCCCGCTGGGAGACCTGGTCCGGAGTGTACTCAGCCTCATTTTGTCCCTGAGGGGCTAAATGAGAAGCTACTTGATTGAAAAGCAGCGGTAACTGGTTGCGAAGACTCCATAGCCTGCCTGGAGGGGACTGCGGCTGACCAAGTCCCACTTTCCAGTACTGCACCCAATTCATGATGCATGTGGTGGGCAGAGGTGGAGGACGCAGCGGCCGGTCGGTAGGCCTTGGCCCGGAAAGGGCTGTTGTGCCGCGGAGTTAGATACACCGCTGACTTTGCAAACGCCCCAAAGTAAATAATTGGTGTCTATCACTTCTTGAAGTGTCATAAATAGAACCAGTCTCACGTAAATGTATATATTAAATCATAAATAGCATTGCAAAATCATAATTTAGAATTTGGAATCTCCACTTTAAATGCTTTACTTTTTTATGTATATTTACTATGTTCCCTAAAAACTGAAAGCATTTTAAGCATTTTAACTTAAATGAAAACAGACTTGTGCATGACTCTGACTATCATTCACAACCTTTGCTGCTTTGGACACGGAATGCGACCACCGTGTTCTTGGCAGGCACTAAACATTACCTTCTCACCAAACATTTTGGAGAGTGTACTTAAGGTTTTTGATCTGTGTAAGTGTGGAGACACTAAAAGATCGCACTGTAACATCATTTTACATGCTCGGAATTTTAAACATCTTTGAGAAAAGTTTTAGTCCTATATGTAATAGATCGATTGGTGTGACTGGATTTGCATTTGATTTTTTGCTTACCCTTCAAAATGTAGTTTTAAATAAACTTTTGTGTAAAGTTTATCTTAAGGAATTGTTGTTTTGGCCCACTATAGTAAAATGTGTAATATTTTATTGTAAGGCTTTTATGCTCAATGAAATAATTCTGTACGCTTTGTTACGAACAAAAGCGAAAAAGAGCCTTGAGAAGTACATATTCGTGTAATATAGTACATTTTGGTTTTGCATCCTATATGCTGAACTTGTAATATAACAATTCCTTGCACGAGTTCAGTACAGGAAAGATTAGTTTTACCGCCTTAAATGTCCAATGCACTATTTGCTTGATGTATAATTCTATTTTCTTTAATAAGAAATTTAAAACACGGCTACAAAACGTCTAATTGCTGCTTCCCAATTGACCTTACACAGAGATAGAAGCTTTTAATGTAGTCTTTTCATGTTTTATACTTATGCAAATACTTACGATGATGTTCCCTGCACACAGCACGGTTTAATAAGCAGTGATTTGGGAATTCGTATCCTAGTCCATGTCCATCCACAGCACATAAAGGTTTCTGCACCTTTGGACATAAGTCGGGGCAGGTAGGTGCTTTATAGCACTCTCCCGTGGTTACCAACCTCTCACTACTATGAAGGACTTCTCTGCTGCATAACACTGACACTATTACAGCTGTAACAAAGTAATAATAATAATAATAATAATAATAATAATAATAATAATAATAATAATAATAATAATAATAATAATAATAATAATAATAATAATAATAATAATAATAATAATAATAATAATAATAATAATAATAATAATAATAATAATAATAATAATAATAATAATAATAATAATAATAATAATAATAATAATAATAATAATAATAATAATAATAATAATAATAATAATAATAATAATAATAATAATAATAATAATAATAATAATAATAACAATAATAACAATAATAACAATAATAACAATAATAACAATAATAACAATAATAACAATAATAACAATAATAATATAATAATAATATAATAATAATAATATAATAATAATAATAATATAATAATAATAATAATATAATAATAATATAATAATAATAATAATAATAATAATAATAATAATAATAATAATAATAATAATAATAATAATAATAATAATAATAATAATAATAATAATAATAATAATAATAATAATAATAATAATAATAATAATAATAATAATAATAATAATAATAATAATAATAATAATAATAATAATAATAATAATAATAATAATAATAATAATAATAATAATAATAATAATAATAATAATAATAATAATAATAATAATAATAATAATAATAATAATAATAATAATAATAATAATAATAATAATAATAATAATAATAATAATAATAATAATAATAATAATAATAATAATAATAATAATAATAATAATAATAATAATAATAATAATAATAATAATAATAATAATAATAATAAAATGACTACAACTTTAAAGGATTTGCTACCAATGTTTTGCAGTAATATTTTGATGCCGCTGCTATTTATTATATAATCCAGTTTCAGAAACCCTCCGCCTCCCCCATCTCGTAGGTCACACACGCCACTTTTAAGTTTTCCGATACATTTCATGATAAAGTAGGTACGTAATTATTGACACATTGCGGCCACCACAGTGATAAAACACATTGTAATAGCACAATATTTGTGGTAACACATTATGGCATAAGGAAGTTACAAACATTTTCTTTTTGTTTACCTGGTTACCCTTCCCTTATGTAGGACTTACGACTTATGAGCCAGTACCTAGCGTCAGGTGCCTCTCGGGCAGCACAGGAACCTATGGACCGGACAGAGTGAAGACCTAGAAGCGGTTGGTCAGCCAAGCACCAGGTATGGTATTGAGGAAGAGGGTGATATGAAATGCAGGCGAAAACCACGTTTGGAAATGTGATAATGGAGCAATTGGTGAAATGAGTGGTGACGGAAATCGGAGAACCTAGAGAAATCCCTTGACGCCGCTTTGTCCACTACGAGTACCACATGCAAGTCCCTTGGATCGAACTAGGACCCCCTAGGTGTAGGCGAACGCTCTAACCACTCGGCCACGGAGTTGCCATGAAATTATCTACAAACTTCATCTGTTTATTAAAAAAAATAAAGTAAGAATTGCAACTTGTGGTTTAAGACGTGAAAAGAAAATGGAAATTGCTCCATAATAAAATTGTTTTTGTTAGATTTAATGCTCAAGATAACAACTTGATAGTATATAAAAAAATAAAAATTACTTGCATTTATACATTCATATTCATACGCGAACTAATATAATAGGTTTGTCTTCCAAGTTCCAGGTTAGACAAGAAATACCCTAAATTAGGTTTAACACGGAATAAACTAGATGAAATTTGTGGGAGGTTAGGCCGGCCGCCTCCAAAAGCCCTAAACAAATTAGCTCAACAAATGAATATAAAGACAGTTGATATTATAATCCTTACCTTTAAGAGGTAAGGATTTAAGTACGCCTCTGTCTGCAAGATTTCTCCGGTAACTCTCAGTTCTCTCACCACATACTTTAATGACCCTATATAAACATATACTACTTTCCTACTTTCGGGAGACAGTTTAATTTGATATACAGTTACGCTTACAATGACAATGCGATACTCCTTGTAATGCAACAAAGTTTATGACCACTTAAGCAAATCATACTCCAAAAAAAGAAATTTACTAGAATGCAGTGAAATATAATGTGAAGAGAATTCTGCATTTCTAATTTAGTAATTACAGTAAATCCTGCTGTAAAAACTGTGTTGAAAAAATGCGTACCCCTCCGGATAAAACCGCACAATGGTCAGCGCTGATTTGATTAGCCGGATAGAATACATTTGTATACGAATGTTACTAACAGAGCTAAATTATCGACAACGAAGAATAAATTTTGTTCAGCTCGAATGTTAGGTACTCAAACTTAATTTGCTTTTCTTTAATATGTCTTTTTTCAACGTGATTAAATTCCCCATTGTTATACTGCTACCTACATCATGATAAAACACTGAATTGTGTTTTCCTAGTATACATAAGTAATATAAATACCAAATATCACTCTAGCTACTCCCATTTGACAACTTCAAAATAAAATTAAAGATAATAGTTTTACATAAATATTATTATTTAACGTACAGTAACTTGTATGGGAGTCATAAGAGAGGGAGGGCGTGAGAGAGTCGAACATATGTAAATTTACCTATATATAGTTTTTTCCCTATGGATTCATAGTTCTCGAAATGCGCCTAGTGGAATCTCAATAACAATTTTATATGAGAAACGCAATATTTACCCTGCCTTAGGAAAGCAGTTGTTAAAGTAAAACTTAAATACACCAGGTGAGTCACACGCCCCGTATTTTTTGGAAGGTTGGTCACCCACCAAACGCCATGTGAGCTTTAGTCCTGTTTTGAGCTTACTAAAACCTATTGCTTGACGTTCTTACACAGACGAATGCGCAAAATTTAGAGGAACAGTGGTTTAAGGGACAGAACTTACTCCTCGCTAAAGTACACCTCAAGCACATAGGACTCGTTTATTGAGAGCGAATTCCGGGTTTCCAGCCGATTCTACAAACTTTTTATTCATAGCAACGCAATTCAGTAAACGTCTTAGAAAAAACGGACCTATCATATGACTACATTAACAACATCAGGTAAAAAGAAAATGGCGGATTCTTGTGTTTAGGGGCGGCTTGGCTGCAAAATATGACAGACACGCCCTATCCACCATGGAACTGTATAGTCAAAATGCAGAAATTATTAAATAACGGTTGATTTAAATTTTGGCGTAAACTACGTGTCATGCAACTCAAATAACATGCATAATATCTTTTGTCGTTTAAGTAGTCATATTAAAACGCCCAGAAAATGTTTAAAGCTGCCTTAAAGGACTAAATTACGCTAGAAAAGTCGCGAGGTGGCAATGGAATAGCACCTGACCTACTGGCTCTAGGGTTTGAACTCGGAGTGTACTTTCAACCAAGCCTCCAAAATAGAATTATGAACATATTCTGTGCGAAAACCCCCGACAGACGGGCTCGCCTTTTGTCATTGTACATTTTTTTTTTTTTTTCTGTTAATCAAAACTTGGAAACCGAATTCACAATAGTTTAAGTTTAGAGTCTCTGAGGGTTTATGATATTATTTAAAACGTTTTTGGTTGTCTGTATTTTGTAATAAAATAAGTATAATGACATCTGCCCCATTGGACTGGCATGATGCAGTATGTTATTATTATGAATGCCGCCTCCCTTCATTTTCCACGTGTATGCTGTCGCACGATATTGCGTGTCATTCCTTCAGCATGTATTCGACAGACAAGTAGATTGATATACGGAGAAGCTACAGTTAAAGTGCAAGCAACTCAAAATCTATACCGGGAGAGATATCTTCATATACAACAATACCATAAAGTAGAAGTAAAACAATTACGAATTCAAATAATAACAGATTTACACATAATAATTGTTCAACTAACGTTATTTGTAAATATTACGCAGTAAAAGAATTGGTACATGCAGGGGGTTCAAACCACCTTTACAGCACATAGGTCACTTACGAATCGTGCGCTTGTTCCAACTGAGCTACTTAGTAACTTCAGAGGTAAATGAAGACTAATACATCCATGTTGAATACTTGGGTAGAACCTAGCATAAGGGCGAATGTTTTCATGTTCGAGTATAAAATGTGGATTGCATAAAACTGTAAAATAAGGGGCAACCGACTCACCTGGTATAGTAGGTATGTACGTACAGCCATGGAAACATAATTGAGCTCATTAGGAGAGCAGAATGTAAGTCCCACGTCGTGTTGTAGCGCGGTTTACACAAGTCGATTTAGGCTCCCAAATACGAATTGGAGTGGTGATTCAAGACATAGCCTATTTCTGTGTCCGACAGATGATAACATATGAAGCAGAGGCTATCAATAAACTCAAGTGCATATTAAAAATATTGATGTGTAAATTGCGCTGTAACATCACGTGAGACTTTGAAATATTCTACACCCCTAATGCGCCCAATCATTTTTTCCATAGCTGTAAACTACAATATTTAATGAAATATTTCTCACCTATTAAAAGATAATTACTGGTGCAATTCGTTGGCAAAGCAATTAAACAAATACTTAATAGAAATGGTACTGTACGTACACAGATTCCAAAAGAAAAACATAGAGAAAATAGCACACCGAGTCATTATGATAAAGGTACACCATTTATTATTTGTCACTCCTCAATTTAAATGTATTTCTTGCAAATATATGATTTGTGGAATTTTGTATTCGTTGTGTTGATTACAATAAGGCGCTTACTAATACATATATAAATACAGGGTTGTGCTTGTACAGATTAACATTGTGTGGTAATGCACGGTATAGTGCAAAAGCTTTTTATTTTCGCGGATTACCACATTTCACCAGTTTTTGGTTCCATTTGTCCATTTTTGTAGTGAGATTGTTAATTGTATCTAGTGGCAGGCATCTAAATTTAAAAATAAGTGACCTAATAGATATCCACGGTATAATATACTGCAATATAAATTGCTCTTATAATGTTCTATTTTGGATAAATAAATGATGCTGTAGAATATAATAAAATATTATGAAATAAGAAAATAGCATTTAACTTTTAAAGCATTATTTGTGTATTCTGTTACCCTTTCACTCAAGACTGGATGAACCGTGTGTTACAAATTTTATTTAGAGTACAGATTGTGTGACATTGTAGTTATCTTCCTCGACGTGGAGGGGCTTATAATGCAACATAAAGACAGAAAACATAAATATCTTGCTTATTGTTTAGCCTTTTGGACAATTGTCCATAAGAACATTTTATATATGAGGAAATGCTATATGCATCGTGTAAGAGTCGAATATATTATATATTATGTCTTAAATTTTACTTACTACATAGAAGTTATCTGGTTTTCAAGATCTTTCCTGACATCTACGTTGCACAGATATAGAGAGCGATATGCTATAATGAGCAACAGAAGAGGAGAACAAAGGAAAGAGAAGGATCGAAGGTGGGAAAAGTTAAGAGGGAGGTAGAACTAGTGAAGAATGGATAGAGGAAAGGAAGAGATTTAGAGAAAAGTAATGGAAGAGTGGAAGAGAAAGCAAATTTCCAAACTTGTGCCTCTGTTTATGTGTTTATAAACTACCTGGAGCCTCACTTACCAAGGAACACAAGAAGTACCACCTGATTCATGATTGCTAGGTTCTACGTTCCGTGCTGCGTAGCTGAAGAATGCTACTTCTTGTGAAAACCGTTTCTTTTTATATCTACTCGTTGTTCCTTATGCACTGCTCTAGAGTGACAAAAAGGAAGGTCAGTGTGAATTCTGTTTATAGCGCTTTCACGGAAAATATGAATATTTCATTCCAACGTGACACACGGCAAAATATTGTCCTACACTTCCAAAATAAACACAACATAAAAATGCTCTGTGGCAACAGAGAACGAGCTGACGGCAAATTCGTGGAGAGGAACACAAAAAGAGACATACAAATATTTGTTGTTTTACATTTACATGACTTGCTGTACTCAGTATCGTTTGTTTTTATTTGGCTTCTACAAACTATTTTTACAAACACTTTGTTACTATCTGCTATAATTACCTGAGGAAAATGTTTACATAAATAGCTTCATTCCACATTTTGTTGTAGATTCAAGAGTCAAATGCTTAACGCAGAGGTCCTATTTGCTTGGCTTGAAATTTCTTACCCTTCCCATAACATTGCGATAAACAAGTGAATGGTGACTACTTCAAAATAAGGTAAAATATTGAAAAATTGAAACCAATATCAGTGGATATCTCGAAATGGCTGATGCCATACAATGTTCTGAAATAGATGCTGTGTTTTAAAGATATTTACATCTCCTGTGAGGTTAGATTTTATATAGCTGTTATGGTTTATCGTTATACAAAATGATTAAACAAAATTATTTCTGAATGAAAAGGACTTCATATGCTATTTTGGAAAATTTAAGATACACATTTGATTAGCCACGTGAACAGGTGAAATGTAGGGTATTTCAAAACAAATCTTTAGAGGCATTTTTAGAAAACCAAAATGAGAAATAAGAATTAACATGTTTTTGAGATACCCTGATTCTTAACGAGGTATTTTCAGGGAAAGGTACTTTGTGTGTGTGTGTGTGTGTGTGTGTGTGTGTGTGTGTGTGTGTGCACCTTAAAAGGAAATGTTCAATAAATATCAAACTTGGTACTCCAGTCCAGTATGTTCTAAGGATGTCTCGCGAAGATTTAAAAAGAGAACACCCCAAACTATCCTTGCCATGAAAAAAGGTTCGATAGTTATTTTCTCAAAAGTGGCTGTAACAATTTTGATTAAAATAACATACAATTAACACACTTGTATGACAAATATTAGTTATACCCTGAGCTTTCCAGAAGTAGCTTATGAAGTTCTCTTTATTTAGAAGGAACTGCGTATACTTCAGTACAAGATAGGCAGGTAAGTAAGTAGGTATAAGAGATAGACAAAGCAGATGTGTGGATAATTTTAAAGCAAAAAATGTATTTGAAATTAAATTTACAAGGTGTCGTTAATTATTGGTTTAAATGTTTCAATACCTTATCATTTTCTCAAAGCGGCTATTCAAATGTTTCTCGTTATGTAACACGAATAGTATAAAGTGTTAAGGCCTGGGCATAGTGTCCCACTTTTAAACACGTGACTGTGGATTTGTTCTCTTCTATTCCCGTGTACCTACAACAAAACGTCTAATTAAAATATTTCTGCAAATGTTTATCATGATGTACTGTATGCCCACGACAAGAAGGCTAGAGGGGAATGAAGGGCAGAGGGGGCTTGAACTGTGTATCTACTCAGGTAGCGGACCTGTTTACTAGGAAGTGAGTGTATGAGAGTGTATATTTCTAGCTATGAGTGAGCTATGCGACAACATTGTGTATTATAGACGAGCCTAGCATCCTTGTCATACTCGGAAACTAGGTATAAACACCGCGCGGGAAGCACAAAATGATTACGCTACACATTCCTAAGACTTGCCTTCTTGTCCTGGGCATACAGTATAAAGGAAACTAAACTTTCGTAGGAATAGTTTGTAGAAGTAAACCCTAGTGGGCGGAGAACATCATGTGAACTTAAGACGTTCGATTTTTTAAATGCACTTGTAAAATTAAAGGGGTCTACATTGTGTCGCAAAAGCAGGTATGTTATCTGACGTGCAGTTTTCAGGTGACCCTGAAGTCAGTGGAACACTGGTATGTGCTTCCGTGCAAATGTAAATGTGGGCAGAAATATTAAGTGCACAGCATACGACGTTGGAGAAACTAGAGTTTATAGTCAATAACTCGTTTTATGACAGACATTCTGAGTGTTTATTCTTCTATTTTATTTGTTATAGAGCGAATTTCACTCTAAGTAAGATAATTCAGTGGAAGATGAAGATAGGTTTAAGATGCCATTTTGTTGATAGTCGAGCGTTAGAATGCAATGCTTTTCCTTGTGTAACGTGCACTTGGTTACTTTAAGAGCTGTGCTGGATTCTTTACTATCATGTTAAACGGGAGGAATTCTAAAATCTCTGATCTTATCGCACTGTAAATTACGTTCTAATATTGTTGTTTTATGTTTAAATAAACTACGTATATGCTTCTCATTAAAACTAAATTTACCTATATAAAATAGTTTGATGCCATGTGGATATACCTATACCATGAACTTATGACCTAAGCAACTGTCACATATGTCAAGTAAAATTGACAGAATTGAGCCTTCCTCCCGTCACTGATCTAACCTGCTACTTAGGGAAGTTACTTTTCGTCAATTACTCTTTAATTGATAGAAAAACTGGAAAACAGATGTTCCGGAATCTAGCTTACAACGTAACTTAATTACACTTCTGTAAATGTGAAGAAAACTTAGAAAATTGCCCACTTTTTATCTACTTCATTTTAATTGCGATAAATCTATGCATAAATAGCTGCATGTTCCGTTATACACAGGGAATAATTGTTTCTATAATTTGTATGACTAGTAAATCAAAAGAGATAAGCAACAACTAACTACACAAAGCTCTAGATGTCCTTGGCGTAATAGCAACGAAGGGGGAGTTAGAACCTCGACCGAAAGGCGATCTGTTGTGCCTATGCTCGTGACGGGTTACTCCCGGGAGAATGGATGAGGCGAATGTACCCAAAGGGCAGCCGGAACTTGCTACGACAAAGCAGAGGACAGGGTCCCTGCACTTTCCCAGTTAGAAGCACCCCAGCGGAGGCTGGCTGGGCCCGGTTTCCATCCTACCGCTTTGGGTTCTTACTTCTAAGGGGGCGTGGGACTCGGAAAACGGCTCTCCCCGGCTCAGGCTTGTACCATCCTATGGGAGGCCCAGAAACCAGTAGGCTACTGCCGACGCTTCCAATCCTGAAAGAAACCTAACGGGATGAAGGGTGAAATGAGTATTAATATATCGAAATTAAGGGACGGAAAATTCAGAGGATATGGAAATCCTTCCCAGCATTCACCTGGCGACCCAGGGAAACTTCCGAAAAAAAAAAACCCATGGGTGAGGAAGGTTGGCCACGGGGATCGAATCCGTGGCCACACGAATGCGGGCCACAGACTTTACCGCCTGAGCCTCCCCGCTCGGTTAGATGTCTTTAAAATTCAATATTATTTTAAATGTTTATGTGACATCGGTTATTTCCGAGATATCCGTTACTTAGTAGCATGAATTGTTCGGTAACTTGTCATATTTGAAGCGCTGTCATTAATTTATGTACTATGGTATTATATTGATGTGTATTGTCAGGACTTAAATCAGAATAGCATAAGACATGTATGCGTGCTATAATTTTGTTACGGCAATTTGCAACCTGTAATCCGTATTGTTAGACAATAGGAGCATATATAGGAATGAGTTTATTCCCTGGTAAATAAAATCTTGTAAGTGAAGTGGAAAATATTCTAAGACTGTTCCTCTATATTATCACGCGCTGCACTCGCCAGTTGAAGCCTGGGTATTTCCTCTGCCACTCCGCTTGCTTCTCTTACAAGCAGAACAAAGTTCACACACGTCACTGACTGGATTTACTCCTGTGATTTCTGCAACTCTTTTAATGCACAAAGGGTTATCAACTTACCCGAAGACCGGCTGGATTGGGCCACCTGGTATAATGAAGCTTTTCCTGCAAACATTTATTTCAGTTAATATGAAGTATCGTGCATAGAAAAATTATGCTCTGCAAAAATAGTTAGTAGCAGTCATATAACTAATGGAAGAAAGGCATCAAATGTGTCTATGGAAAAAAACTAGAGTAACCAAATGTACTTAATAACTAAGTAGCATGCTATTTTCTCAACATGTTTTATTACTATTTTAACAATTTGACAACTCGGCAAATCCCACTCCTTACACCAGTTATTTTTTCAATTATTTGTTCTCACTTTATTTTCTTCTAAAACTTCTGCACAGCAACACAGTTCTCTTTTACTGACGTTAACACAGTCTACATCCTTTCGTGATATTACAACCCACAACTGTTGTCTTCTCGTAGCTTTGGCTCACTCCTTTCTATCTTTCTTCAGTTTCTCTCTCTCTCTCTTTCTCTCTCTCTCAAACAGCTGACTTGGCCGATACAATCACTCGTCACTCATTAACTGGTTCTCTATCTTCCTTTCTACACGACCATACACACGCAGCTCACACGCATACACCAAAGCTAAAAACTGAAAACTGACCGACTCTCCGACTCTTGTTGCCTTGCCTGACGTAACGCGGACCTTTCTCGAACTTCGCCTCTCTGGAATTTCTACAAATATGCCGGGTGCCGGACACTTCTCGAATAATCTCGAAATCCATTTTTGTTGTGCCGCTGATTGTCACGTGTTTACAACAGTCGCGCGAGGCAGTCTGACCTTGAGCGCTTTTAATGCACGCATCCACCAGCGCTGTGAGGCAGCCTGGCCCCAAGCATTTGCTGTTGCCGCTGTCGTCGGCCACGTCAGACTATTTTAGGTAATTTTATGCAATAAAGAAGCAGGTGAGTTATTTCCATGTTTTCCCCTTTCGTAAATCGTAAAATATAGTTTTTACTAGAACCATAAATTGTTGAATAAATACATTATAGCAGACAAAATTTAACAGCAGCTGATAGACGATCACAACTATTTCTTTCCTATTGTGCAAATAAGTTTTGTGGGCATAAATGATATTTATATCACCGGCTCTACAGCCTGTTTAACTATTCAACACCGCAAGACGCGACAAGCCCCTAATTGGATTTTGTGTTGACCAACTTCTCCTACCACCCGCAACTAAATTTTGTGTCAACTATAAATTTGTAATTTAATTGCGTCAATTACCATGAAAGGTCTAATTTTTAAAGCACATAATTAATTATTATGTTGCGCTTATAAAGTTACTTATTATGTGTTTTAATGAGAAATAAACAAAAAGACAAATTTGTCGCAAGTATAACTTGTTACTTAGGTGGAGGGATGTGTACTAGAAAGTGATGAATCACATGCAGGAGGGGTGTAAAGAATAGAAAATACAATTTGGTCTAACAAATTAACACTGCCTTATTCTCAAAATAATTCACACGCTGAAAGCTGACTTAGTGAGGAAGGCTAATGTGTTTGAATTATTCTGTTCCCTAAGTTAGAAATTGCACAAATAGTTTACATCTAAAGAAGCGATGTCCAACGTTTGCGAAAGAGGGCAGATAGGATTTACTTCCTTCTACTCTATGCGGACTGTGCCACTCTTTTAACACTCAGCCGTGCATTGTGTTGCAGTGACGGTATGGTTAAATGTGCATTGCGTTTGATTTGCGAAAGCACTTTCAAGTCTTATGCGATAAAAATATGTTCGTTAGTGACTTTTTTGGCACTGCTTACGTATAAGATGTTTACCAATATTTCGTGACAACGTGCATAGCCTTAGAAGATACACCAAGTGATCGCGTAACCTATTGCGCTACAGGCTTTTAATATAGTTCAATTTAAAGTAAATTAATTTGCTCTGTTAGCAAATATATGTAGAGCTATGCTCATTCTTATACACACTATTCTTGCACGTTTATTTCTCTATATACTTTATTGTAATCGATATAAGCATTTTTCAGAAATTATTTTATAGGCCAAGAGATAAAAAGCGAATAACATCCCTATTGGAGAGAAGCATAAGCATTAACAAAGAAACAGTAAAGAATATCTTGGTAATTGTTAATTTAAAAGAAAACAAATGGTATTTGACACAAATTGTGTGTTTTAACGAGCTCCACACCTTTATTTCCTAAGATTTTTTCTGTCTCTTAGTGTATACCATTTATGCAAAATTCATCCAGAAGGAAGGGGTCTGAGAACATTCCAAGAAAATTCAAGTTATGACTTAGAAACTGACATTGAATCGCCTTGTTTGGTCCCCCACCGGATAATGACTGTCTGGTTGTGATTCTACAAGTCACATGTATTAGCTGATTCACTCTCCCACCAAAAGAGGAGGTGGGGAAGTATCCGCTAATTACTTAGTCTCCAAAGAGAGAGGGTTGGACATCGCTGATCTAGAGTATCGGAGCGCAATTTTGAAAAATAGCTAGGTGTGTGGGGATTTTCTGTGGTGTTTCTAAATTTGCATTACAGGATACCAGAACTTATATGAGTTATGTTAAAACCTCTAAGTACGAAACACATGTTTAACACTTTCCAGAAAACATGTCAGTTCTAATGTTAGTTACTTTGCAGTGGGTCGTTAACGACAAATTGAAAGCAGACCAGGGAGGGAGAGAAAACAAGACACACGCTCTCTCCTCTATCTCTCTGACTCTCTCTCCCTCTCTAGAGACACTTTCTTTATTGGTTCCTCAATTCTTATCGACCTTACCTTCATTAAGTTGTGTAAATCTTTGTGCTGGCAGCGAGTTCCAAATATGATGAATTCTGAGGCTATGGAGCTCTGCCAAATTCTTTCAGTAGAGAATGCGGCGGATTGCGGACTTGAAGAAACCCTTGGAGAGTACCGTCTTCCTCAACTGAGCTTCAGTTTGCAAATATACCGTTGATATTTAATAATAATTTCTCAGGTAGTCATGAAAATTCTATGTCGGAGGCCTTCGAATCTCTTAGAAAATTGTTTTCAGGGCTTTCAGTATAAGTCACCTTACAAGGGAATGTCCTATCTGCTCCTAAGCCACAAATTCCCCACAGACTTTAGAGTAAGAAAGACAATACTGAACTAGTTGGCTCCGCGGTTACGTGTGAGGCGCGCGTTTGGGAGGTCCCGTGTTCCATATAATGTCTCACCCACCCTGCCATTGGAATATTCGTGGTTTCCCCTCGTCGGTAAGCAAATACTGGGGTGGTTTCTCATCTATCACGGTTTCTTTCCACCATTTCCCATCCATTCCGTTTCTTTCTAATGTTTCATATGTGCAGTCCGGTGCACGAAAACGTGCCGATATGAATAACGATTAAGTTGGTAGGCGAATGGTTCCACTCATCTGCCACGGACCCTAGCTTGGTTACATGTGCATACTCTTTGTTTCACGATGCCGGAGGTGATCCTGAGACCCGGACAGTTTTATATGCATTGAAAAATATGGTTCATGAGCCTTCTCTCAATTTGATTATATTTTCAGTGTTTGTTCAGGAAAGGAGCACACCTCAGATTGCCAATCCTTTTCGAATAATGAAAATGGTCAGTTTTGCGTATTTTTCGGGGTAAGGCATACCTGATGAAGCAAAATTATCTATTTTATTGTACTATATCAAGTTAATCTCCACATTACCATATTTATTTAGAATTACGCTATTTCATTACAAAAGAGCTCGTGTAAAGTAAAGCCCTATATACCAAAATATACCAAGCATACAAAAGAGTTCCTAAAGCATGTTTTCGTTAAGTATACAAATGTAATGGGGGAAAACAGAAAACTGATAATTGAGCTCAAGTAAGTTAATATTATAGTAATTAATCCACGGCCAAGGATACGATATGAAAATTTTTATGAAATTCTCCACCTCAGATTCACCCTAAGATAGAAAATTATTCGAAAATTTTGGTTTTCTCAAAAATGACAACGATTTTGATTAAAATATATGGTAATATATTTTAAAATATTTTCATGACAAATTATATGTACATCTTGAATTTTCTGGGAATATCTCCCAAAGTCCTCTTTATAATGGTTGGCTTTATGCATAACTGGTAAACCGTAAGGATATGCATCTGTGAAAATAGCCCAAAATCTGTCAAAAATCACAAAAACTGATTTTGGTGTTATTAAATACTATGATTCTTCTAGTTTTGTTTTCTGTGCTTTTTATACCCCTACGGCCCTTTAAACCATGTCACGTGGTCATTTAAATGGCTCCCTGCAGGTGGGCGTACCCACTAAAATCGAAGATTTTGAGCGTGACTTAGTGCTTTTCATTTTTCTTATTTGAATTTCGCGGAATAATGTAAGGCAGGGTTGTTTGTTTATCATAACGTGTGTTAGCTGCACTTCAAAACATTTGACGGTAGGTTTGCACTCTGTTTCCCTCCTAAATGTTTGTTTTGATGTTATAGATCTAGATGAAGGAAACAAAAGTGTTTAGAGGCGAAGTTCTTGTTGTATTTTTGTGAAGAGCAGTGTCTAACACTAAACTCTCAATGTTTACAAGAGATGAAACAAATATTTCAGAATCCTCCCATGACTTCACCTTGGTACACTCAAGCTTATGGCAGAATATTTTCAGGGGCACCAAATGTGGTGAATGTGATCGTGCTAGTCTAGATGTAAAACTTACAAGTTTTTTGGGATTTGCATCTAAAATAGTTGTTAAATGCAATGATTGTGACACAGTTTTAAGTCAAAACTATACAAGTCCTAGAGTACACACAGCTGAGTCTACCAGGTCACCTTTTTAAACAGCTAAAAGGTCAGAAACCTGCTATTTTTTGTGATGCAATTTTAAAACCTCTTTTTATCGTATTTCAGTTTTTCAGCATTTCTTCAGATTTAATTTGCTCTGCACGATGCAGTTTTTCTTATAAATGTATGAAATTTTATGTACCTCCTCATAATTAACTAAAAAAGATAATGCTAAGATGATTTTTTGATAAACTTAATATTTTGTATGTAATGAAATTAATAAGGTTTGTGTAATGAAAAATTTTAAGAAAATAATTATTTCTCATGTTCAACAATTTTTTACACCTAAACTAGCAGTAAAAATAAAAATTGATCTTAGCAATTTATTAATACACTATTAATGTACTTAATTATAAAATTACAATTTTTTTAAAAAATAAGTGCATCGTATGGAATGATTTTTCAAA
Organism: Tenodera sinensis; assembly: GCA_030765045.1. Lineage (NCBI taxonomy): Eukaryota > Metazoa > Arthropoda > Insecta > Mantodea > Mantidae > Tenodera > Tenodera sinensis. Next base: position 65,674,141 of record CM060964.1, read on the forward strand.
ACAGTTTAAAAGTTGAATAAAAAAATTAATATCTAAGGAACTAAGATAGATATATGTATGAAACTTAGTATAAATACTATGCAATATGCTCTAATTACTGCATAAAATTTTCAAATAAATTGAACCAAAATTGTGGATTTTCAAAATTTCACAGATGCATATCCTTTGGTAAACCGTAAGACCGGTCCACGAAACCAAATCCCAGAGTTGTGACATCAAACCAATTACAGACGGGCACAGCAAAGGGGTGTGACAATGGTTACATGTAGAATAAATTGTTTAGTTATCCCTTCCCTTACACTTTGTTCAAGGTCATTGCTTGTGTTTGAGACTTGAATACAAACCAATAAGAGATTAGCATACCCAGGACTAGTGTGGAGCACAAATGGTGAGAAAGTTCCACCAACATTAAATCAAGAAACACTAAATGACACTAACAGCAACCGCACATTTCCGTGCATCGGACTGTGCTTCTAAGTTTCGTGTAGTTCGGTGGTACCGGAAAGATTCGTGGATGCTTTCTCCTAGGAAAACGTATTCCCCGTGGACACAGAAGACTGCTTGTTTGAACGTTCACTCGTTCCTTCTAGGCAGCTCCGGTAGAAGGACAGGTCCTCTAGCTAGGAAATGCTACCTCGTGTGGCCTCTGTTCCTGCGGCCTGTAGTCTCCTGTGTGGTTCCTTCACTTCATTCTTTCCTACTATTTACAGATGCTCCTTAAGTGGTGTGGTTGTCAGCGTACATGCCTCATTCCTGAGGGCAGGCAGGCCACAGTGCACGAGGTGTTCCCCTTTGTATACCCTATACCTGTTAAGAAAAAGGATAATTATGCTTCACCTTCTTAGGTTGTAAAATATAACCGAAAGCATGGCACTAGTGACAATTCCATGCGTTTCCTACGAAAATAAAAAATCAGTTGCATACTCCAATTTAAAAACTGGTTAAAATATAATTTTAATTTGCTGGCTGAGTAGTATGACACAAAATCCAACAGAAACTTGCAACATTAAGTACCGGGCACGAATCAATTGAGCTGGTTTCTTTTATAATTAGCAATTATTCAGCAAACAGAGTGGGAGCTTATGCCACTGTCGCTTTGATCTGTTTACATAAGATTATATTCATTACATAACTGTTATAATAGCTTTACGTATTTCTTTAGTTTCACCCTTTAAGTGACCTTTTAACGGTGTTTAACACATATGAGTTCGTTAATACAAGGATTGTAAGTAGGAAACGAACCTTCATACATGGAACGAAAAGTTGCACAATATGAACTATAGTAGGTAAGTTGGAGGGGTCACATGATCATACACAGAGTGTATGATTATACACAGCGATAGCTGTATGAAGGTTCGAAGCTTAACTATAATCCTAAGTTGAATGTGGAATAAAGTGAACACCATGGTAAATACATCAGATTAAAAAAGAATATTTTTATTACGCAAAAAGATAAAATAAATCATAGCTGTTGTACACCTTTAACCATTGTCCATGAAATGTGGTTGGTTTTTTGGAACGTTTCGTACTTCGTCCTCGTTTTATTTCTTCATCTGTACTCATTTCGTAGTTGACGCTAAAATGTTTACTTTCAATAAACCTAAGTGCAACGAGTCGCCAGTTGAAACACTTCTATCCACGTTTACTGGTTACATTTTAAGTGTTGTCTCGTTTACTTAATAATTTCTGAGATTAACGCTTTATTGTAGTTTTTGATGGTCCTTAAAATTAAATTAAGACAAAATTAGACTTCTAAAACGCCAGTATTAGTGCCGTAGTCCAATTATAGTATACAATGGAATGAATAGTTATTTCTGCGACCAGTGTTTCTTTTATTTGTCTCTGTATGCAATGCTGAAATTTTGTTCACTTGGCCACTTTTTCTGATAAAGCTTTATCAATAAACGACACGGTACCAGAAAAAACGTTGCTTGACTATTATGCATAATTTACAAATACCCATGAGGGCAATAATAGTTACAGTTAAACAAAACAGTTGGGATGGAGGTTATTTGGATGTATTCCAAAAATAACCCTTATATTAAAAAAAAATACTATTCATTGCATGGCCAAACAAAAATAAATAAATAAAAGGTTTTACTACTTGCAATACAATGCCAGAGAGTTCCTTAATTTCATCTACACAGTTATTTAGTCTGTGTCTGTTAATCTGTCAAGTATGCTAATCTATTAGTAGTGTTTGTAGTAGAAGCACTGTAAAATTTAAGTGGAGAAATCCCAATAGGCCGCCGCGAATTTAGAACCCGCAAAGCACGCTTCCTATATTTCATTATTATACGTCGGGTAAAGGTGGGGCAAAAGGACAGACATTGGACATTTTTTCACAATGAAGGCCAAACAAGTTATTGCAGAATTACAAAATGTGTTGTCCTTTTTAATAGAAGCACTGAACATTCATTTAAACAAATTTAAAGCTAGTTCTTCTGAAATAAAGTACAATTATGACACGCAAAATATGGATCATGTCCGGATTTTACACAGTTGACATTGTAGCATTTTGTAGATTCTAAGCACTGCACCCAGTCCTACCCTTTCTACTAACACTATTGGCATTCCTTGAAGATATTCCCTTTCTCATAAGCAAGCCTCTTAACTTTCCGGGCTTTTGCTTCTGCTGCTTTTCTGTTTTCAGCTCCAGCAGCTTTTCTAGCTTTTAAATCATTTATAAATTCTGGGCTTGTTATAAAACCAGATTTCCTGGATTTGCATTTGATTCCTAGTTTACCTTTAATATCCAGGGAAGTTGTTGGGGGAGGACAACTGAAGCTTGTCGAGGCTGTAGAAGCTTGAGTCACACCTTCTTGTGTTGTTGTAATCCCACTATTTTGCATTCCATCTGAAGATTCTCCAAGAGCTTGATCCTGAGTTTCAAAATTCTAATTTTCCACTATTTACCTGTAATAATGAAACGAAAATGAATTTAACTGCAATAAATATGATCAAATCATTATTTATATATGATTTACATTTATAAATGTTTTAAAACTTGTAGTGAATTAATTGCGAGACGAAAAGTGCGCTGTCCTTTTGCTCCAACAGAGGCGTGTCCCTCTGCCCCGCAGCGCGGTCAAACAAAATAACTCAGCAAACAGGCAGGCTGTTAACGTTTACCATAGCAAGCTTTGCCATCGCGAGATGGATCCCTGATATCATTATGTGTATATTTAGAACATTGCTTGACGCCATCGTTTACCATAGATACCTTATATGCGATAAATGCGGATGGAATATTACAGTTCAAGTAACTAAATGACAAATGTTTCTTACAAGTTCCGCCTCTGTTGCTGGATTGCATATTTGCTTTGTGATAATCACGGATCCTTTGCGCAATATGTCGACACAAATCTAACGTACGCATGGATGCAAGGTGCATTGGTAAGAAAGTTGCAGTAAATTTAACCTTAGAAAATATACGTTCTTCGGCTAGTATTAAGGATACCCATCTGTGAAATATTGAAAATGTACAGTTTTCATTGGATTGATTTGAAATTTTAACACAACAATCACTGTATAGTGAGGAGTAACTGTGCTAAATTTCATACATTCAGGCAGATTAGTTGCAAACATATTTATATTTTATTATATTTTTTTAATATTTGTATAAATGGTTCCCCATGATGCAATTTTGATTTGAAAAACTTGATAATTTTCAGTTATGTCCTGTAATAGAATGTTAGCAAATTGATGAGATAATTTCGTAATCTTGTTCTTAGTTTGGATAAAAATAAATTTTAAAGTTTGAATTCATTATTTTTTTCATTTAAATTTTGAAATGTAAACTGTAATATTTAATTACTCAGCAGTTATTCACTTTATGAGAAAATTATTTCATCATTTCTTTTTAATATTATTTCAAAGCAGGTACACCAAATTTCATGCATAAGTACTAAAAATTGCATCGTGTGGAGCATTTTAAAGAGCAAACAGTGCTAAAAATAAAAACGTGGAAAAACTAAATTTGAAGTCATAGCAAGAATAATGGAACTGTATGGATTTAAATGGACACGACCACTTACAGGCAATCAGTTAGACGGCCATGTGACATAGATGAAAAGGCCGTAAGGCTGTAAAAATCATATCAAAATAAAGCAGAAGATTTATACTATTTGATAAAACAAAAATCCATTTTTGGCAATTTTGGAAATTTTTAGCCTTTTTTCACAGATGGGTATCCCTAAGATAACACGCAGCGTTAGTATCCCAGATTTGGTAGCACAAGAGCGTAAAGCTTTTAAGGAGCCTTGTTGATATGTTGAAACTCTAACCGTAATCTTTCTCAGAAGACGCTGGAGATGTCAAACACATTCCTTACAGCCACATTCTCGTGAGAGGAACACAGTAGTTAATGCTAGATAGAAGATCTACTAATGACATCATCGTGACTTTCCATGTGCTACTGTCTCCCCTTTTCCCTCCAGAGAGCGAATCACCCCTCAGGCGCTTTCTCATCACAGACCTACAGCAGTTGCAACAAAATTGAAGGGGGTAAATGTCAAACAGCTTCCTGCAACTGAGCTGAACATATTTTCGCTTCAAGCCTTATCTTTTAACCTCCCGTCGGTCGGTCGCATTTCATGCAGGAAGCGTCAGCAATTGCTTCCTCCACACCGCTTTCCGCCGTTTGACCGAAATCAGTACCTTCCTGCCTGATAATACTGTTTACTGGGCTGTTGTTGTTGTTATTGTTATTGTTATCGTTATTGTTGTTGTTATTATTATTATTATTATTATTATTATTATTATTATTATTATTAGATATTATTATTATTATTATTATTATTATTATTATTATTATTATTATTATTATTATTATTATTATTATTATTATTATTATTATTATTATTATTATTATTATTATTATTATTATTATTATTATTATTATTATTATTATTATTATTATTATTATTATTATTATTATTATTATTATTATTATTATTATTATTATTATTATTATTATTATTATTATTATTATTATTATTATTATTATTATTATTATTATTATTATTATTATTATTATTATTATTATTATTATTATTATTATTATTATTATTATTATTATTATTATTATTATTATTATTATTATTATTATTATTATCTATTAGTATTTCTAGGTCTGCTTGCCAACATTCAGGAACAGCACCCTTTAGGTTCGTAATTGCTTCAAGATAAACAATTTGAAGATTATGTGTGCCGCGCTGAAGATACTAATCCAGATGATGTTCGGCACGATCTTTCGTGCTTGAGGAAGCACCAAAGTTGGTTTTATACATCAGCTCCTGGACGCTCATTTTGTATTTCCGCAAATAACGCCTTCATAGTTTAAAGTGCATTAATGTGCCCTTTGAGAATTTGCCACTATTATCTATAGGCAGACATATCTAAAGTAAACATGCATTTATACTGTCAAAATATTTAAAATACGTATTTGCGTACTCTGTAACTTGGAAAAAATGCACTAATTATTTCATCAATCTTTTTCACTTTAAAATTATACATGTTTGTACCTACAATGTACAGTCATGGAAAAAATGGTTGAGCCCATTAGGAGAGCAGAATATTTCAAGTCCCACGTCGTTTTGCAGCGCGGTTCACACAAGTCGATGCTTCCAACATCCAGCTGAGTTTATTATTAGTCTCTGGTCTATATGTTGTCGTCTGTGGGACACACCAATAGACTGTGTCCGTCAGACGATAACTATGGGAACCTAGAAAAAGGAGGTGGAGGAGGTCAGATCAAGATTGGTCTGGGAATGCCAAAATACCCTAATAGAACTGGCAAGACCAATTCAGTATTACTGGTGTGGATGCCAGGACACAGAGGAATTTATGGCAATGAGAGGGCAGATGAGCTCGCTAAAATAGGACCATCGGGTCAACTTATTGGTGCAGAACCTAGACTAGGGCCGTCATATGGATCTGTTCGAGGGGTTCTAAGCAAATGGACTGAAAAAAAGTATAAAGCGTACTCGTTGTCAGTTGAAGGGCGTAAATACTCAAAGTCGACTAGTAAAAAGATTGACAAAGTCAGAACCAAGGAACTGCTAATAATGGATAAATTGAAACTTGGTTGGACAATAGACCTGCTAACTGGACATTGTAGACTAAAGGCGCGTCTTTACAAGATTGGAATAAATGTATATCCTACATGTAGGAGATGTGGCGAGGCAGACGAGACAGCCACACACTTGGTGTGTGAATGTGAAGCACTGGCGAGGAAAAGAGTCAAAATCTTTGAGGAAGGGTTCATACAACTGCATGAGCTTGAAGAAGTCTCCGTGAAAAAATGTGTTACCTTTATTAGGGACGCGGGTATTCTAGGAGACTGAGAAACGAAGGAGAGCACAACAGATCAGGGAATGGTCGGGGTACATATGGCATTAGATTGACACTCCTTAATTGATCAGATTAGATTCGATGTCGGGAATTCTCTCTAAAGCACTGCAAAACTTACCGCTTAATTTATTCTTCTCGTACTTTAAAGAAGCACTCTGAAGTTTGTGAACCTCACTGAGAAATAATAAGATGTTCTATGCATGCAAACACTATGAAGCTTCACATAGAACCAAAGCGGTAAATGAAGCATATTGAGAAGCTTAAATCCATATCACGAGTAAAAACAAACTATATATGCCTTTGCATACATATCCGATGTCTAATTATTAATATTAGACATGAAAATAAGTTTAACATTTACCACAGAAATATCCACCACTTGTCATGTGACCGACAGATTAGAAACCGACCCTTGGAAGGTAAGGTAGAAAAGCTTTCTTTTACCTCGGTTTTTGATCTAGAAGTTAATATGGCATGCATACTGTGACTCATATTTTGAAATTCTTTAGGATCGTTCTACTTAATGTGAGAGATTTGACGGAGGCGGATACAAAACACGGTTGTTTCGAAGATACTGGTCACGTTCCCTGTTGTTTACATCAACAAACAGTAAATAATATTGTGAGTTGTCACACACAAGCACTGTCAATGTCAAGTCCATCTTTAATTGCATACAGCCCAAGGTTGTGCCATTGCTGACTTCAGTACCGACAAATTTCTCGCTGACACTGTTAGATTTGTTCTAATGTGGTGCGCTGAGTCATAAATAATTGCTTGTTAATCGAAAGTAGCTCTGAAAGTTCTGTAATTGGCATGCACAGTGACAGCAAAAAATACTTGTCTCAACTTTAGAAACTTTCATCCGTCAAATTAACGGATAAAAGATTCATATTTTTAATATGTGAAAGGAATAAGCCATATTACAGTATATTTGCCGTAATGCATGTGAAATGGTTTTGTAAATCCTATATACCTTAAAGTTGAAAAGTGAGGGCAATAAAATTCTCAAAATAATAAAATCAGAACCCTTGGGAAAAAGCCAGAACACGTGAACCGAAAAGCGTGTTTTTCCTGGATATTGAAGTTGAGAATTTTCGCTCCGTTAATTTTGCTGCTTGAATTTTTTTAACTGGAGAAAACATTTAGTCTCTGTGTATTTACATCTATGTAGCAGTAAACAGTGGTCAGTAAATGGTACAGACCCCTCGGTATAATACCACGTCCAGCATAGCTTAGTAGAGCGTATTCCGGATTATCCCATAAAGGAACTTATGTCTTTATCGTTGTTTACTAGTTGGTTTTTAAGAAAACGTCAACACCGAAGTACTGAACAGCTATGCAAGAGTATGTCTGGATATGGGACGCTCGGAAATGAAGCCTGTGAGTGGTCGTCTGACGTGAATGAAAAAACAATCGATTGATAGCAATGCTTCAATGCCTAAATGCACCTTGAGGCTTCTGAGATACTTGAAAATCCTAGATGTGAATAGAACCTCGTATTTCAAATTTCTATTACTCTTAACGGCCATTGACGGTTCAGGTATGGTAAACTTACTCCATTGCTGCTATTGTACTACTCGTACCTAAGCAACTTATTAACATCGGAGATTATCGCTGTAATAGTTAGAAAAATACTTTACTCTCCTTCTTTCCATCGAAAAGGTGGATCGAAAAAAAGATATTTTCAGTTGGTGGTGACGGTGGTGATGCTGGTGGTCTTCAGTCGCTATGAACTTTGTAACCCGTAACCCCGTGGCACAACAGCCAATCCGGGCGGAGACCTACCGCCCGACCGCTGCGTTTCGCATCTCTACCCACCATAGGCGTCATGTTTGGGGTGCACTACTGGAGGTGGGACATGGTCAGCGCCCCTGCCCCTCCCAACCTGCTGTGCGGCCAGTTGCAGCTATTTTTCAATCAAGTAGCTCCTCAATTGGCTCCTCAGGGGCCTAGCGAGGCTGAGTGCACCCCGGACCAGATCACCCAGCGGTAGAAAATCCACTTTGGCATTCTTCAAACAAAATATGGCACAAATATTCATGACTCTTATAGCTAGTACCCACATTTTGTGTTTGTTAAACACTTATGCCCATGTGTAAATTAAATTATAACGTTCTATGCTCTAGTTTGTAAAGAAATCTATGTTTTAGGACACGTTATACCATTTTTTTATAGTTTTAGTTAATGTATAGGTAAGCTTTTAAGCATTTGTGGGTCATAAAATCCTGACCTTTGTAATATATCTTCTGTTCTTTGTTTTGAGCGTTAAGAATAGCTAATGAATCGGAAAACGTGACAATTCAAACTCAAACTGATAAACTTCATTTTCCAGCGCATGTGTCCTCGAGAAAATTGAGCGTGGTTGGTAAACAGATTCGCATTATCTTGAGCTAAGACCACGTTTTAGTGGGAGAAGTAGTTGTCAACTAAAGGTGTAAATACTTCAGTGTCTTACAATGAAGTTGTATGTACAATTGTATTTAAATTCGGCACTTTCAAGAAATGGAAAGCACAGCAATGGATAATCCAGTGATTCTCCAGTGTGACTCGTTTGTCACACAACAGAGAAACTCCTAAGTCCATCGATGAAATATATCCTCCGTGAGAATATTTGTGGATGGAATTTAATTTCCTGAGTGAACTTCGAATCAGGAGAAAAGAAACAACCCATGGGGCTTACATACGGTTTACTCAGCTGACGCTCAAGAGTGGTATAAACAGCGAAATATTTTAGTTGTTTTTGTCACATTTACAGATTATTTTTTAGTTCTCAAGACATTTCTTTTCTGTTATTAGTGTTTAATCGAGCGTTCTCCCTATATAAGGCACAGTACGTGGACCCTGATGATACATGTAATGGAACTATATTTATAAAAGCAAGATTGGGAAGGAAATGTTGCAGGCCTAAACTTACGGTACTTTCTCAGAATTTTTCGGTTATGAATACTGAGGAAAACCGGGAGGGGGGGGGGGGGCATCAGACAGTGAGGACGGTCCTGGTGAGATTTGAACAGCGGATCTCGCATTCATAAATCCGTGTCTCGTTTCGGTAGCTCTCACACTGTATTTTACTTCATCAAGTGTATGACTATGACTCCATGACAAAGTTCGAAGGGAGGACTTAGCACCTGAAGCTATGAAACCTTTTGTGCCTGTGCCCTTGATGGGTTACTCTCCAAGGGGGAGGGTGAGGTGAGAGGATACTAACGGTGCTGTCCGAGGAGAGATGACAGCAGAGGACGAGTCCCTAACAGCTACAGATTGAAACTTCCCGGTGGCGGCCAATACAACCCGCTTCCCTCTCCCCCCTGCGGGCTTATATACCACCAGGGGCGCTTGCGACTCGAAGATCTTCGACTCACAGGACGAGGATTTACAGAGAGCGAATTCCCTGCCATGAACGCCAAAAACCCGCCGACACTTAGAACCCTGAAAAAGCCAACCAGGATTAAAGGTGAAGTGAACTGTGAAGTGAGATGAAATGGACAGACAGGAAATTTTAGGAATGTAACTAACCGTCCTAGCAATCACCTAGGGGTCAGGGGAAACCCCCAAAAGACCCATGGGGTCAGAACGGTTGGTAATCGAACCCACGTAACCAGAATGTGGGCCAGAGACAAATGTATATCACTATTGAAATAATTATCGTTCTGGCTCAACGACTGTTCTTACTATATATAGCTTAGCTTAGAAATACTTTTTTCTTTCCATTTGGTTGAAAAAATGGTTGTAGAAGGAAGTGAACCCATTGCGTGCCCTTAGTGTGGTATACAAATTCTTGCAGGGCCATTCCGTCTTCCCATCTAGTTGCCATAGCTGTTTATAGTTGACGCTTTCACAAGGGATGACCTCACGGTAACCATAACTAACTTGGTGTTTCAATGCAAGAACATTAGGACATCAATTATCCGGATTAACTGAGATGGATAGTGCGCCAAGCCGATATATGCGGTAATCGGTTATTACGTACAACGCTGAACTGAATCACTGTAAACTTTCTGATGCTATACAGGTCTCACTAAGGGTTATGAAATATACTTATAGCAAGGAAGAAAAAACGGAAACACATTTCACAAAATCTCGATGCAAGTTTTCTTGTTGTAGCATATGAGATGTTTGCTTAGGCTGTTTTATGATACAGAATTTGCAGGATAGCTTATCATTCGAATGATCGATTTTTGACCAAGCAATGCTGTGCTTTAATGCTGCAACCTTTAAAAATAAGCATACACTCAACTATTTAATTTTATTTTATAAGCAGGTCTAGAATAATATATTTACAATCAATCTAAACTGTAAAAAAGAAGAATTCAAGAGATCATGTTCCGGATGGGGTGTAAGAACGTGAGTATGATAGAATTAGGGGATTTTTGTTATTACTACTGTTGTATAGGTTGAAAATATGGATACTGTTACTACAGCTATAGAAGTGCACTTACGGGGCCGAGACTGAAAGCTTTTTATTAAATCAAACTTGGGTTACCTTTAATAAAATTAAGTGATTTTATTGTTTTACAAAATAGTACCCTTTAATGCTATTATATTTTTGCATTCAGTGAAACCAGTCCTTAAAGCAACGATGTGACTCTTTCTGAGATAAAATATGATACTTCTGAGATACTTCTGAAACCAGGTTTTTATGTTTCACTTCTTCATGTGATGACAAAAACGTGGTCCCACGCACTTTATCTTTGATCTTTGGAAACCAAAAAACTTACAAAGTGCTGGGTCAGGGCTCTATGGTGGAGGGTCCATGCTTCTGATCTTTAGGTCATCCAGATACTGAGTTAGTTTTGTTGTGCGCGACCATGCCTTGTCATGATGTAAAACTATTTTTTATCCATTCTGGATGTTTTTCTCTAAATTGTTTAAGATCTTGTGGTAAACAAACATTTGTGTACCAATTGCTAGTAGCTCTACAACAATATGGCCCGTTTTAAGAAAAACCACTAACAACCATCTTCCTAACTGCACTGTAAATTCTCGGACTTTCATAAGCTTATGTTCTGTTCGAATGACACATTGAGACGAAGATCTTTTCTTTTCAGAATCACAACAATAATTCCAAGATTCATCACCAGTAAGGATATTCCAAGCTAAATCTGAAGTGCCAGCTTTACTGCACCAATCAATACGTTCTTGTTCTTGATCCGGAGTCAATTTATCTGGAATTCATCTACAACAACAGTGCTCAACCGAAGGCAAGTTAAGGGAGGTTGAAATCACCTCCTTCCACTCGCTTCGTGGTCACTGAGTTCCAGTAGCCTCACACTCTTACCTACAAGAAACCAAAGTCGTACACATTCATATTCTACTCCTGATTAACCCACGATGTTTCTGAGGACACCCTTTCGCACGATTTACATTTCAGATGGTCTCCATTATTTTGTGCAAAGGATGAAGTGCAAAGCCTCAAAAGATAAGCAAGGTGATTTTCACTTATCTTGCTGCGATACTCACTTTTAATGTTCATCTTTGAAAATGTTTGCCCCCAGATATAAGTGGAGCCAAAGACTGCCATTAAACCAGATGTAAACAAACGTTATCTCGGATACTCACAGCAGGGCAGAGACCTAAATAGTTGCCATCCCTGTTTCTCACAATATTTTTCGGTCGTGAAATTCTGCAATGCAAGTAGTTTCACATTTTGTAGCTCGTTTGAGGCCTCTTTACATGGAAACTTCAAATGGGCAAAATAATTATCATTATAATTATCAATATTATCATCATTATCATTATCATTATTATTATTATTATTATTATTATTATTATTATTATTATTATTATTATTATTATTATTATTATTATTATTATTATTATTATTATTATTATTATTATTATTATTATTATTATTATTATTATTATTATTATTATTATTATTATTATTATTATTATTATTATTATTATTATTATTATTATTATTATTATTATTATTATTATTATTATTATTATTATTATTATTATTATTATTATTATTATTATTATTATTATTATTATTATTATTATTATTATTATTATTATTATTATTATTATTATTATTATTATTATTATTATTATTATTATTATTATTATTATTATTATTATTATTATTACTATTACTATTACTATTACTATTACTATTACTATTACTATTACTATTATTATTATTATTATTATTATTATTATTATTATTATTATTATTATTATTATTATTATTATTATTATTATTATTATTATTATTATTATTATTATTATTATTATTATTATTATTATTATTATTATTATTATTATTATTATTATTATTATTATTATTATTATTATTATTATTATTATTATTATTATTATTATTATTATTATTATTATTATTATTATTATTATTATTATTATTATTAAAAATGGCTGTTGTCTACTAAAACTACTATACAAGCTGTGAGTCTAAGTTTGTCAAATTAATTTATTATTTCTACACTTTTCTGTCATGCTGCCGTGTCTGGGCCAAGGCTCAAAGTTTGAACTGCATATGAATAATTTATCGTCACGAACTGTAGGCGAACTATAGATCTTGGGCTTTGCGTTACGAAGCTCTACTGCTGAGTTATCCTGACGAGAATCAGAATGTGTATTGAGCCTTTCTCATTTGATTCACATGTCCCGGCGAACCTCCAAGAAGTCCTTGGTAACTATGTTGTTTTAAATATGACTTGCAATGCTGCAATTCATTCTTTGCTTCGAGTAAATCGGATTCTCAGGGCTAATTTACATATGTGAACAGTTTCTTCAGGCTGTTCATGTGGATACTTAGGTTGACCATGTAATTATGTTAAATCTAAAATGTACTGTTTGATTCGAACCACGAACTTTTGGCATTTCTTCACGACAATCTGCATCTGAGCTACCTTCTTATCCGTCATTAATTTGAATCATATATTCTTATTTAAATAGAAAATACTTGACAGTCTTAGACCTGTGAGCACTTGCATTAGGTCCTGAGAAATTGTTTCCTTCCCTATTCGATATACCAATACTGTGCAGTCCTTTGCTGTATTCTGCTCCTCCTCGGATAGCATGGAGTAACCGAGTGAGGTGGCACAAGCGGTAGCGCGTGTGACACATTTGGAAAGTCGTGAGCTCAATTTCAGCACCCGAACATCCTAACCCATGGTTTTTGGGAGTTTTCTCCGGCGGCTAGGGGAATCCCGGGAACGATAATTATATCCCCGAATTTTCTTTCCCTCTATTTTACCTCACTTCTTTCATTCCACCTTTCATCTGCTTGATTTCTCAAGGTTGCAAGTGTCGGCGTTGCACGGCAGGAAAAAAGGATGCTCTCTGTAAACTAATGGGGCGGACCAAAGTGAGAAGTGCAAACCTACGGGGGGAAGGAAACCGGTTGCACCGACTGCAACCGGGGAGCTTCAACCTAGAAAAACAGGCACCCTACCCTATGCTTAGTTGTAACTCTTCATCCGGCCACCCTTTGTCGCCGTTCCCTCACTCCTTCCTTCCGAAAGCATCTCGTTAGAAGTAAAAAAGCTCTAGTCATAAGTCATACCAAATAGTATAGAGTAGGTATAAATGTACCAGACTGAGAATCTTTCCCCTTGATGCATCCGAGGGTTAAGCCTCAAACTAAAATCAGAAGGCAACCAACAGCTTTGTGAACAGAAATCAATTCTTCCCAACCGGATCATTTTAAACTGTTGACTAAACTAATGAAGAAATGGATATGGTAGATACACATATTTAGCCATTACTTCTGGTATATTCCCAAAGGTCAGATTACCAGCATCTGCTCTGAATTATTGAGAATTAAGTTTATGTGACGTGTCTGTATGGCTATATGCAGTACAACGCAGGTATGCAAGGGTGAACTGCTCATTCAAATCGGTTAACACTCCCTTTTGTATACCACATCATTGTCCTTACGTTGGTTGTGAGAATACAAGAAAGTCAGTTCAATTACTGTAGTCATAATAGCAGTCATTTAGGTGCATTTTGGTTAACCATTAAAAGGGTAATTGTTTATTAGCTTGGAGAAATGGAAATATGTAATTACCCCGAATTAGATTTAAGAATAAAGGATCACTCCTGGTGATGAAAAGCAGTGATACAAAAACTGGAAGCTTACACTACGGAATTCTAAAAGAATAAAATGCCAAAGAAAGTCCCCCACAACTGAACCGGTATTCAGAAAAGACATTGGAGCATATTTCAGCACATTTCATTGCCCTGTTTCTTGAGTTTGCCGTATCTTGAATCATTAAAGGGAGTCTGAACGGGAGACGGAGAGCCGCAACTCCTCTGTTCAACAATAGAAGATTGCAGATACCGGGTGATACGACGTACTATATTTTGCAACATTACATCTCGTTAAAAGCAACATAATTTGCAGAACCCCCCTCGTCCTCGGAACGATCGTGATTCTGATACTCTTTGCCAATGCTTATCATTCCCTTGGACGTAATGCAGCAGCCTTGCTTCTCTGAGGCAAGAGATTTAGCTTCGCTCCCGGTACCGGTACGGAATACGCATGGACTGGGAAACCTAAGCGGGACACATCCAGTTCCAATTCCGAAGCATTGTCTTTGAGCAGTGTTTAACACCCATGTTACTCTATATAGTAGCACAGGTGGTGGAAGTTGATGTTATGTGCAATGAAATGACATTTGGGAAGGAGACATTCCTGACAAATTGAGGTTACCTGCCCGGTATTTTCCAGTTATGACTGAGAAAAACCAACTTGGTCAGTAAGGACAGTCCGGATGAGATTTGAAGCGTAGACTTCCAAATACGAATTCCACATGTCACTGTAGAGCCATTCCCAATGGTCTTAAGCATCGTGTGAGGAGCTAACTGGAATTTCTTCGTTTAATGTCCTCCAACGTAATGTCATTTCGGACAATGAATTAATGAAATTAGTGAAATTATGCAATTTAAAAACCTTATGAATTGTATCAGTGTTTTCCCCACAATAAGGTATCGTATTCTAAAAATATATTAGAATAGACGTAATACACCGTTTAAGATATCTAATGGGAGGCACCGTCTCCAAGCCTTTAAATAAATACAATAAGATTAAAACAAATAAGCTCCCAAGCTAGAGTCAACTACAATCCCCAGCATATTAAATGACGCTTTAATCTCAGCGTTTGATCAAGAGAACAGCTGAGATTTTGTGTTTTATTCATTCAATTAAAAGTCATTAACATTAAACCAGTTTTTAGCATTAGAAATCGTACACAGGCTGTCCCAAAAATACCGACAACGCTTAGTATGTTGTGCGGGACAGCAAACTGATCGATTTTCAAATTGGAACCCCAGTCCGGAAATGCAAGGTATGAATGATGTAGCGCATCGAAGTTTGAGATGGGTATACGATCACATTTCGTCACAACCGTTCGTTCTCCAGCGTGCAAACCGTGCATTTCCGGACAGGGGTACCTGTTTGAAACCCGATGTTTGCCTTCCCGCACAACATACAAAGCGTTATCGGTGATTTTTGGAATATCATCCATTTCATTTCTTAATATCATAAGATTCTTATGGTCGTTAAAAGTGACCCGGGTTCAATTCCAGGCGTCCGCATGTGGGATGGGTGGTGGACACAGCGGTGCAGGGGCGGGTTTTCTCCAGGTTCTCCGGTTTCCCCATCATTCTACCTACTGCTCCATCCTCCTTTCCTCTCCCTCCATTTCACTTCACTACTCATTTCGTTCATCCTTTCAACCGTTTGGTCTCTTTCAGGGTCGAAAGTGTCAGCAGGCGTTCGGGTGCAGCATAGCGGGATGAAATGCTGTGAGTGACTCCGGGCCCTGTCACGGTTGCTGGGCTCCGGATCGTGTCCACACCGAGGCCCTTGAAACTCGGAGAGGCCCCTGCAGGCGGCACTGCGCGAACCGGGCGGGACCGGTGTACTGGCTGGTGTCAGAGTTTCCAACTCGGAAAATGTAGGGAACCTACCCTCTGGTGTGCCTGCTCTCCTGTGGTCTTGCCGTCCTCTGTCTCCTCTCGCCTCACCTCTCCCTCTCGGGGGCGCCCCTTTGGGATATAGGCACGGAAGATCTCTGAGGTCGAAATGCCGAAGTCCCCCTCCGCGTCTGTCCTTCTACCTGCTCCTATGGTTGTTAAATGTTGAAGTATTATCATCGTTTTATGTGTATTACTTACCCATAATATTAATACGTATTGAAAATAACACAATTAACAGACGTAAACTATACTGGGTGTGCTGCTGGTTTAAAAAATCATCAAATCAACACTGCTTAATGTCCCTTGAATAATTTAATGTTTTCAGGCATCACATGGTGGTTTACACACATTTATGCGCAGGCTTATTGGTGAATTGACTACATATAAAGCTAAAAATTACACAATTTATCTTGCCTTCTTCAACATACTTGCATTTTCTGTTCATTTTTAGAGCTGCCTGCCCTGTTCTACTCGCTGGCTGCAGGCCTGTAGGTTTTATGACATCTTTATCCAGAGGTAACAGCGGTTTTGTGTTGGTTAGAAATTCCAAAGGCGACGTTAGTGGCTATATGAACAGTCTTTCTGCCCACTAATTACCTGGCCATAAAGAATAAATTATAATATAGTAAAATCCCCTTGTTACTTCCCGCTGGTAACCATCTCGTACGCTGCACTCTTTGCTTATGGTTCCTGTACATTTCATATAATATAATTCCGCTTAAATTTACTCTCCTTCTTTTTCCAGATTCAAAGTGAGTAAAACTTTGAATAAACTGTAGAACTGTAATTCTTCAAGTCTTGGAGAAGTAATGAATTGCTGTGACTCATTAGGATACCAAATTCCTCGAGTGAATTTTCATGAAATGTCATTCATTTAGGCAGTACTAGAAAGTTCATGCTATGTTCCTTAGATATATGCTTGCTGAACATACGCACTATCTTTCACAAGCGTTGTTTAACTCTGTAAAGAACAGCTTCAATATTTGTGCTGAAAGATGCACAAAAAATTGTTTTCAAGTAATTCTTAACTTTAAAGGTAATCGCAGTATTAACTGGCATTGCTTTTATACATGCAAATCGATGCAATTTTTGGGAAAATATAACACTTTAAGCTTTTTAAAATTAGCTGAAATACGTTTTACCTAACCTCTTTTGTTATACTAACTAGCATTTATGTTCATAGCAATAATATTTTACTTCTACATCTCAAACATTGTCCACACGTGGCTTGTGAATTTAAAAACACCAACAGTAGGTGTGTTGGCATTAATGAATAATATTTTACTAGCTTCTAGCCATAATGTAAATCGGGGCATTCTTTAGGAAAATGTAACATTTTAAGCTTTTTTATTTGATATTGTATGAAAAACATTTTAGCTAACCTCTTTTGTAATATTAACTAGCATTTGTGTTCATTGCAATATTTTAGTCGCTTCTAGCCATAATGTAACCTAACTAGGTAACTTGTACACTAAACACTAATTACTTCCAAAACAATCTAAAAATATAAGCAAATAATGAAATAGCAAGTATATACGAAGCTCACTTTTCCACTCAAAGTTCAAACAAAATACCAAGAAGTAAACGCACTCCCACAAAAACCCATGAAAAACAAACAAGCAAGGTCTCTAAACCACGTACTGTAGATATATACAGAAGCATCTCTTTGTTTTCAATGCAGATAGAAATAAGGATTAGCACCTCCCCCACCCCCACACACCCCGAGGGATCTAAATGCCTGAACAATGATTCCAGCAGCTATTTGATGCAACTTAATGTATCACTTCGAACTAAGGTATTTACGTGAATTTTTCACTAAATAAATTATCCTGAAACCGTGGATATTTTGGTGGCAAAAGTGAAAAATCAGTGAATATGACCTAAATGACAAAACTATGGTAACACTTCGCCTTAGGCCCCCGATTAATGCCGAGACAACTCAACATACGTAAAGGTGTTTAGTACATGAATGGCTAGAAGGAAGTGTAAGATTGCTTTACTATTTTCACGAAATGAGAGTTTGAGATGAAACGTTCACCATATTGCGAGAGGAGGTTGTAATGAAACCTCAGTTTTGTCTTCCGTAGTCTAGAGAATGTTGTTTCTGTAATTCTGCCCTCATTATGAGCAGTAAACGAAGAAATTAAGTACCTTGAGTGAAATGCCACAACTGCTCTCGTTTCAAAGGCTTTTTTGCTCATAGCCTAAGGACGTGCTTATAAAGTTTTCGACTTTGCCGTCTGATTTAATTTTCTGTTTTCGTTTATATGCTTTGGGCTTTTCAGTGGTGGTAAAGCACACTTGTATTCCTCCCCCCTCCCCTCCCCCTTCGGGTGCTATGTGTGCTCCTGTTCAACGATAATGTGTGCTGTGGCTTAGTGCCCAAATAAAAATGCTTTTGTTTACCGAAAGGATTTCTGATACTCTGCATATATAACTCATATACACTTTAAATGGTAGGGGTATTAAATGTACGTTATCATATTCCCTTTACATTAATGGGGTAAATCTGTTCAAATCAACCACTAGATATCAACATGCCTAAACCAGCCGGCCCTCGTTGCCGTGGTAACTGGAGCGTATATCTTTGGCACACCGCCACGCAGAGGGTCACGTGTTCGAGTCCCACCTCGGGCATGGGTGTTTGTGTGTATTGTGTGTATATGCAAAAAATCAGGAAAGCAGTGGAAAATGAAGTGAGGTAAAACTTTTTAAAAATCGGAGCTTAATTCAGGTATAGCCGAAACCTAATTATGCTCACTTTAAATTGACATTTGGAGTAAATAATGCAATATATTCAGAGATTCCACTAATTCATCTATTAACTCTCCAACATCGAACTAGTTGGAGTAGAAAAATCATTACTATCCACCATAAGTGTGATAGTTTACACCTTATAAGCGTAAAAAGTAAACCAATCGAAAAATTAAAGGTGAACCTGTCGCCTTTCTCTTCTTTAAAGCTCCGAATTGGCCTCAACCGTAGTGCAGCCAGGTAGTCAGGCCAGCCCGCATGACGTTATTGCATAAGGCTGGCAAATGCTTTGCGCTAAACTGTGTTCAACTTTGCGCCTTTTCATTCATTAACCTTTGCGGCATTGCTTTGAAGATTGTTACATCTAGTACAACGTATGTGTCAGTTGATTTCGTCTCTAATTTGTCCATGGAATACGAAGTTCGAGAGTTAGAACAAAAACGCATAGTCACGGAGATGTTTTGGTGGCGTCAGTTGACGCTAGAAGAGTAACCCCCACTTAAGCGGACACCCATGAGTCAAAAAATCATTTTCTGGCATTTTTTATTTCGGATTTGGTAACCTTGATGTGTGTTTTATTGATATGCAAAATATTTGAGTAAAATCTAATTGCAAGTGCATTAAAAATTAGATGTATTTAAACACCAGCGATAGACCAGGAAGGAGTGTGATTTAGTTATCAGATATCAAAATGACTAATAAATTTGTATTAAAAACTGACTTTTTCATGTTTAGTGCATATCTTCAAATGTTGCCTGCCTGGCATTTCTGAGTGTTGTTAGTTTGTTTACATGATGAAAGCGTGGCTTCAAGTACATGTACTTTATAATTTAGTGGTGTTGTTTCTTTAATTAGGGTTTGAGAAACTTTATATATTTGTTTCTTTAGTTATCAGTTTATAGTATCGTTTTAGTTTCTACTGAGGAAGTAATTGATTTTAGCAGTAAGAAGTAAGCCTACGTACATAAAAATACATTGGTCCTAACCAGACAATTTTTGAAATGATAAAGTTTAGTATCAGTGTGTTTTGCAAACCTAAAGAACATTTTAAACAAAATTACAAGGACTAAAAGTACTGAATTAGGCAAAGATCACTAAAATTGAGACAAGCAATGCCTTCTAGTTGGATTACAAAACAATTAGAAATAGAAAATGTACTTATATCTTCCAGCACCATTTACAGTAACTTTGTTTCTGCAGTTTAGCCTTTACTTTTTATAGTAAATACTATCCCATTCCTCCGAAACTTTTGAAACATACTTAGCTCATTAATATGAATAAGTCTAACAGTTCAGTTGTAGACAAAATTAAGTAGAAGCAAAGGTTTTTCATTTGAAAAGTTATAAAGATCCAAAATTATTTAATAAATCTGACACAGTTTGATATTGTGAAATAACCAATACTTGGAGTTATTTTCTGAGTTTTGCTGAATATAATATGGAATCTACATTAATTTAAGGTAATACTAACTTTGAAAGGTAGGGGTTAAGTTTGAAGCTCGAATTCAAAGGGAAAAATATTCCTGCACAAGTATTTATGCTAGAGTTTTCAATCTTGGTAGTATCTATTAGAAAATAAGTCTTAATAAGCATTATTTATTTTCATTCAAATCGTTCAAATGGAACAAAAGCGTTGTAAAACTACTGAGGGTCCCTTTAATATATTGAATGAATCATAGTAATGGCATCAATCACGGTGCAAAATTTAAAACATTTCTACCTTAAGTATAATGGAAATTACTAAGCATGATTATATATGCACCCCTGTTCAGCTTTTTACTTGGTTTCCTTTTCAAAAATGACTGAAAGCTAGCAACTTCATAGCAAATAGTATTAAAATTAGCTTCTGTATAAGGTAAGTAAGGTTTAATTTAATACGATTCCTTTACAATTCATGAGTTTTGTACTCGTTGTGAATTGAATTTTGTGATTCCTGTATTAAAATTGCCCACCATCCATAGAATGAAACGCATTTATAGGGGAATATGTGCTAAATACAGGAGGAAAAACTATTTTGCTACTTATTTAAAGTTTACATAATTTAAAAGCAGGTATTTTCTGGAAATATATTACGGTGAATGGACGATGCATTGTATACTCTGTCATAAAAGTGAGTTGAATGGTTTTTAAAATAACATTTGTTTTTATGCCTCACGCGCTATGATATCCCAGCCACCAAGAATCTTGTAAAAATAAATATTCTGATAACTGCAAATCCGTTGAGCCTTTTAAGCTTCTGACTTACTGACACTTCTAGTTGTTTATGTGTAAACAATAAAAGTCTATCCTTTAAATGCCGAATAAATTATTTTGGGTTCATTATCCACATACCACATTCCCTTTCTCTCATTATAAGTATCCTTAATAAATAAAAATGATTACTGACACTTCCAAAAACCACTTCTCATTCATAAGTATTACAAATTGGGAGTTTTATTACATCTAAAAGCTAAGAACGATAGGGAATCTAATCATAATGTATTAACCTAGGAATGATATCACAAAATACTTTTGTTTTTGCTACCCTGTACTATAAGAACGCATTTAAAATAGTTAGCATGTAATTTATTCACATGTTACGCAATTTGCTTTAGACCTGGCTGTTTTCAGCTAGATTCAACCAATTGAACCACTCTCTTAAATACCCTATAAAGCGGTATTGCACACTGTGTACAGAATGTTGCCATTGTCATCAGTAGTAGAACCTCTGTTCGATACCGTTTTATTGGGAAAAAGCATTGTAGCTAAAAGAATGTGTTTGTTGCCATCACAGTTAGAAGTAAGGTAACATGAGGTAAATCAGACAACAGAAGTAAATTGTAAGTTGCGTTGCAGCCAAAAGTAATAGAGTGCAGCTATTTACGTTTCTGCAAATCCCATTCTTCCCCTGATATCCACTCGTAAGTACAGACACCTTGTTGACGTCTATGCGCATATTAAACTCTGTGGCTGCTGTATTTAAACAAGCAAGGAGTTTAAAATACGTTACTGATTTGTCACAAGTCCGATGGGCATGTGTTAGTAGGTTCTAGGCTAACTATTGCACAATTAAGCAAATAATTACATGAATGGTTCATTTTTATCTACGTAGAGGATAGGGAACTGGTAGACCAAATTATGATGTTAAGCAAAGTATGATTCAATGAAAAAAAGGATGTGTGTATTTTTGCTCAGTAATAATGTATAGAAATAACTTCTCTGAAAGGAAGAGAATAGTAGAACAGACTAAGTTTGGGTTTATGAAAAGGTATTCTGTAATTTTGCCAAACAATTTACGGTCGGTCTGGGTGGCTCAGTTGGTTAGACGCTGGCCTACTGATCCCAAGGTCGCGGGTTCAAACTCGGCCCAGGCCGATGGTTTTTAAGTGTGATTAAAAACGACAGCTCCATGTCAGTAGATTTACTGGCATGTAAAAGAACTCCTGCGGGACGAGATTCCGGCACACCGGCGACGCTGGTGTGATCCTGGCAATTGACAGCGTCGTTAAACAACAAAATAATTAATTACTGTCGTGTTTGTCTTGACCTGTTACGTCAAATTAATCTTGATAAACCTTACAAATTAAGAAAAAGGATCTGATGTGTTTCAGTCACATGGCTTTCTCTACTCTTGTGCTAACCATTCATACAAACTCTTATTCCTCTATCTTCTTCACGTGAGTTGAGACAAAACATTTGCAGAAATTATCTTATTTCTTATTTCCGTGTAGGTACAAGGGGAATACGGGAATACAATAGGTTTTGAGCGATAGTCAAATCGTTTAAAGCTGGTCGCTATATGAAGACTTTGAAATTTCGTTCTTTTTGCACAGCCAAGAAATAAAAAAGTGAATAACAACCTTCCATTTAAGAAAAATATAGGTATTGCAGAACTCAAACAACTAACAAGGAATGTCTCCGAAATGGTTCACTCCACAAACAAATTAATTTCCACATAAATTGTGTGTTTTAAAGAGAACTACATTTTTGGTGCAGTACGATTTGGTCTATCTCTTACGGTTTACCAGCTATACATAAGTAATCAAGAGTAAACAAGACTACGTGAGCTACAGCTGGAAAATTCAAAACATACATTTCATTTGCATTAAAATATCTTAAACATATGAGACTGTACCTGGCCTCCTCTGTCTTGTGACCATGTGACAGACTGACGACCTCCAACTTGCTGTAGTCCAAACTCCGCAACTTTTCGTTTTCGTTTTCTGTATGAAGATTAATTCCCTATTTATCACCATTCTCTTTAAGATTCCTTGTTTCTAATTTATGAAATTATTTTACATTCACCTTGGTGTTTCTTTTCACGTACTAGAAGAAACCCAGACGAATTGTCATCTCAGGTAAACCGCTCGTCTTTCAAAGTAATAAGGCAAAAGATGTATGTGTTTGTGTGTGTGTGTCTGTGTGTGTGTGTGTGTGTGTGTGTGTGTGTGTGAAAGAAGTGTTTTTTTGTTGTTTTTTTTCTCCCTATCTCTTAGTCATGCAAAGAGAGGGGAATTTCAGAGGCCACATATAGTGCCCAGCTTGCAAAAGTTTCGATTATCGCTTAAAAGCCTGTTGTACTACCTTATTCGGAATGTACTCACAAGGAAATACGCAATAAAGCAACTTATATACACGTTTATCTCGATTAACATGAAGTAATTTAAAGTATAAACCATAGAAACGTTTCTACGAGAGTTGAGGTCATATGAGTGCATCGCGTGAGAGTTTTTCATCTGCACATGTTTACTAACATCAGTGAGTTTCACACAATTTGCAATAGAATTTTCTACACAACTATAGTCTTTATGCTATTCCCAGGTACTACTCTAACAATACAAAAGTGCAGCCTTCCCAAAGCCGCATGTCCGCTTACTATTTATCAAGCAGGTCCACCAAGAGTAAGTCAGAGCAGGTGAAGTGAAGTGAAAATACGTAGTATATCTGCCAGCTGTGATCTATGTAAGAGGGATTAATTAGTTAATACGATATTAATTAACTAGGTACTAGATTGCAGCGCTAGAGAGGAAGCTGCAACCAATGAAGCTGCATTTACTAGCAAAAGCTCTTAATCTGGGATCAGAACTCCCTTGTACTATAGACATGCAATCACTGTTATGTCTGCTGTCCAGGGCAGTGAAGCGATGATCTGCAATTACATTATGACTGTCGTATCACACCACATATGGCCGGATTTTTCTCTTTCCTTCGTGACGTTATGTATGTATATTCACTGGCTCAGATCGAAATTATGCTAAGATACAGGATCGTAAAACTGGGGCAAAATGATTAGCTTTCGCCGGGTTCTATTTCGACAGCAGCGGCAACACAACAAAGGTTCGGGGTCGAGCTGCCTCACACGCATCAAAGACGCTCAAGGTCAGGCTACCTCGCGTAACTGTTTGTGAACACGTGTCTCCAATCACAGCGGCAACACAAAAAGGTTTTCGAGATTATTCGTGAAGTGTCCAGGATCCGGTGTATTTGTAGAAATTCCAGAGAAGGTGGAGTTCGAGAATAGTCCGTGTTACAGCCTCCTCGCTGTATAAGGCGGAGAGGCGAATAGAGCAGGCAATTTTCAATAGTAGAGCAGCAGTTAAAGACATGAATCGTCGCGGAAATCAATCAGCTTTTAGTTTGTGTGTGTGTGTGTGTGTGTGTGTGTGTGTGTGTGTGTGTGTGTGTGTGTGTGTGTGTGTGTGTGTGTCAGCTGCGTGTGAGGGAACCGTCGCGTCGAAAGGAGGATAGCGAAGCAGTTAATGAGTGTTGAGTGACTGTATCGTCAGAGTTAGTGTTTGAGAGACAGAGAAGGTAAAGAAAGACTGAAAGGAGTGAGTTAAGGTTACGAGAAGACAACACTGTGAGTTGTAATATCACGAGGGACTAGAGACTGTGTTAACCTTAGTAAAAGAGAATTGTGTTGTGCATTCAGTTAGAAGAAAATAAAGCTTCAAAGTAATAAAGATAGCTGGACTGGATTTTGTCGTCTTTGTAACAGTATTTTTAACTGTATATAGAATCTTGTTTACACCCTCTGCGTTGCTATTTGAATCAGATTTTGATTAAATCTAAGGTATGCCTTACATAATGCATTATTATCCGTTTTCACACTAAATATGTGGAATCACAGGAAGGCAAAAGGCAAGTGAATTTCAAGAACGATCTGCCAGAAGCTTTATTTCTTTGTCTTTGTACTTTATAAGTGTAAAGAGTCCGCTAATCGTTAATTTAAAGCTAAAATGTAAAGCCTTCGTACATATGTTAGTATGAACCATTCACTTTTCGCGCATCAACAGGTGGGAAGTACATCCGCCGGCTCTAATCATTTGTTTACTTCATGACTCACCACAGGGCAATGCTGTACGCTGCACTAAGGGAGAAATAACTCTATGACTGACACACGCTCGTTTCATTCAGCTGCTGGAGTGCTCGTCATATCGCTTATGAACCATCACTGACACGGAACTTGTCTTCTTGATATGATTGGCTCGTAAGGTAACATGACTTATGGGTGATTTCTCCTTTACTTAAAATATGCGGCCTCGAAGATGCACTGAATTCAGGCGTTGGATTGTGAGTCATTTAATTTTAGGAAGAAACTACCTCTAGTAGGACCAAAGGTTTTCAAGGACTGTTTCTTTCGATGATTTCTCTTAAGACTATAAGCATGGGCATATCTACCCTGTATCTATTGAATGTACTACTTCACGTACTGCTGGGAATTATACAATAAGGACATGCTTTTGTAGTCATCAAGTGATCGCGTTTTCCTTAATTAAAAAAAAGTTGGAAAGTTAAGCCAGAATACACATGTAATTTATTTAGTAAGCTTTTTATTTCTGGTATAATTAGTATAACTTAGGTAAGAAATCCTGATTTTGCCTTTCCTTTAATTCAGCAATAAATAAATGCTATAAATAAACTGTAAATAAATAAATAAATAAATAAATAAATAAATAAATAAATAAATAAATAAATAAATAAATAAATAAATAAATAAATAAATAAATAAATAAATAAATAAATAAATAAATAAATAAATAAATAAATAAATAAATAAATAAATAAATAAATAAATAAATAAATAAATAAATAAATAAATAAAGAAATAAAGAAATAAAGAAATAAAGAAATAAAGAAACAAAGAAACAAAGAAACAAACAAACAAACAAACAAACAAACAAACAAACAAACAAACAAACAAACAAACAAACAAACAAACAAACAAACAAACAAACAAACAAACAAACAAACAAACAAACAAACAAACAAACAAACAAACAAATAAATAAATAAATAAATAAATAAATAAATAAATAAATAAATAAATAAATAAATAAATAAATAAATAAATAAATAAATAAATAAATAAATAAATAAATACTACCTATGTGGTACCCAGTATATCATGCACAGTTTATGAAATGTATAAAAGGAATATTAAAAGTAGTTTAATAGGCTGCACTTCAGTGAATATTTCACCTTTTATATGTGAATGTTTCACATAAGCCATACAATAATATTTAAATCATGTTTTGAAAGTTTGAAAAAATTGTCATAACTCCTGCTGCTGCTACTACTACTACCTACTACCACTACTACTATTACCACCACCACCATCACCGCACCGACCCCACTGCCGCCACTTCCACTACACTAATGCCACTACTAATAACAATTGATTGCCGCTTATGGTGGCCATCGCACTAGAAGTAACCAGGTGAAACAGGTTGCTACAAAGCTTATTTGAACAAATTATCTGCATTATTACAGCTAGTTGATTTAACTTGCCTAAGCTTTATGCACCCACTGAATGTGCTATATTACAAAATGAACCATGAGTCTACTAAACTTAGTGAAAATAAATTTACAGTTTCTGTTACCCACTTTTAATTGCTGCATGGTACAATGGTGGACCAATAAAGTGCATGACTACAATAGCTTGTTTTTGTTTGTAATTCTTTCGATATGCTGACAACAGAATATTATATTTGCTACTTTGCAACTTGTAAGTTTATAATGGTTTGACCTTCGAGTGTCTACTGGCAGTTGGTCACTAGCCCACCTGAATCACCTGCCGCTGTTAATTTTAGTTTATGTACAATGCTAAGAAGCGATGTCCCTTGAGTTGTTCTTGGTCACTCCATTTACTTAGACAGGCTAAGGTTCCTACAATCAACAGAAAAAGTCGGGCTGGGTGACTCAGTTGGTTAGACGCTGGTCTTCTGATCCCAAAGTCGCGGTTTCAATTCCGGCCAAACCAATGGTTTTTAAACCTGCTTAAAAACGACAGATCCATGTCAGAAGATTTACTGGCATGTAAAAGAACTCCTGCGGGACGAAATTCCGGCACACCGGTGACGCTGGTGTGATCCTAGCAATTGACAGCGTCGTTAAACAATAAAATATTTATTTATTTCAACGGAAAAGCCTTTTCATACTCTCTTCCACTGGAGCTGCACCATCCTTTAACCGATTTTCTAAACTTATACTACCTATACAGTACACCTTGCAAACCACCTCCGAAACTAGATAACAAGAGAGTCAGGTATCATACGGATGCATTGTTGGAATTATTCAAAAGAAAATGGATGCAAATAGCTCGAGAAACTATAGACTACAGCCAATTAGGAGAAACGCATTACACTTCATGTATACAGAATGCCACCCCAAAACGCCGACAATGCTTAGTATGTTGTGCGAGATGGCAAACTGATCAATTTTCAAGAAGTATCCCCTGTCCGGAAACGCACGGTTTGAGCACTGTAGCGAATCGAAGTTTGAGATGGATTTATTGACGAAATGTGAACGCACACCCTACGTGAGTAGCAAATTGAGCTGTCTAGATACAAACGGGCTTCGAACTAGGTCATTACAGAGCCTAAATTGGTGGTGCAGAGCGTCGTGCCGATGACCCAATACTTGCGGTTGTCTTTGAAGATTTGCAACTGCTCCGTGGACTCGAGCAATAAGGTTTTCCACTGACCTTACAGGAGTGCCATACCCCATACTATTTATATAGCTCCATAGAAAATAGTTAAAGAGGTGTCAGAGATGGTGACCATGTTGGCCATGGAACCGGCCCACCGTTACCAATACATCGAATTGGACATGTGATGTTGAGGTGATTCCGCACGTTTACATCAAAGTGTGCTGGAACTCATTATGGACATTTCCGCAGCTGTGTGTTTCGTCCGATATGCCAGAATGTTGGAGGACGTAAATTAAATTTAAAAAAAACAAAATCGGCATCTGTGTGTGGGTATGTGTCGCACTGCTGTTAAAAAGGTACTGTATAGGAAACTACACAAGTAACGCAGTTGGATACGCCCTAAGGACTATATAGAGGGATGTAGCACATCGTGTTATTAGGCTCAGATCGCTCATCCGCACTACACAGATAGCTAAAGGGCTGCATACCTTACGTGTTAAGGCACCAAAAGGAATATTAATAAATTGTCACAACCGTTCCTTCTCAAACTTCGACGTTCTCCAGCGCCCAAACCATGCGATTCCAGGCAGAGGTTCCTATTTGAAAGCCGATCAGTTTGCCATCCTGCACAACATACTATGCGTTGTCGGTGTTCTTTGGGACACCTTGTTTATAGAGCACAAGCTATAAAATCTACAATTTAGGCCTATCATGCTTATTAAATCACATTGTGTAAGAAGCTTTTATGTAACGATTTAAATATCCCTTAGCGGAATGCGTAGCATTGCATCTGAAGCTTTTCTTTTGCATTATATGTTTTCCAATTACGTTCAGGTAGGTTAATCATGTTCTAAATTAGCCATTTTAAGCAAAAATGTGCATTAATGTATGAAAACTACTTTTGCAGAATATTAGGCTAGTTAATACAAGTGAGTTTGTCAGTGCGTTTATTTCGGTTATAATAATTAAGAGATTTTTCAGTATTTAAAATACTCCTATGATTCAATTCTTCAGTTACGGGATCAAACATTCCGAATATTTTTTTCAATGCTGGCTAACAAAGTTTGCTACGTAGTTATTAGTGTGAAGCAAATGTGATACACCACTAACCACACCCAAGTTTGATAAGTGTCCGCCCGTAAAGTTCCGTAACCATTTCAGAGAAGGGGCACTTGAATTTAAATTAAATGTTTATGATATTAAAGAAGACACCGTAATTAAATGAAATCACTGCAGCTCGATATGTCTGCCCTGCACATACAAGCAGAGTTGGCATCTCTCCTTTATGTGCACGCGCTCCGAATATTGCTGGGGTATTCGTACGCACCGATACCCAAATGTGTTCATGCAGGTGCTAAAAATCCGTAACCTTCACCTTGTACACGTTGTACAGAGAAGTTCAAGAGCGTTAGATCAGACGAGCGTGTTCTCTGGAACGGGACGAGTCTTTGCTTCTCGGTTACACTTTTCTGTTTAACGCCAAATAAATTTAATAAAGTAATTAAATTGCTTCCTTCAGCACGTAATATGTACACAACAGTAGAAATTGAACAATTCATTATTATTGCTATTATTATTATTATTATTATTATTATTATTATTATTATTATTATTATTATTATTATTATTATTATTATTATTATTATTATTATTATTATTATTATTATTATTATTATTATTATTATTATTATTATTATTATTATTATTATTATTATTATTATTATTATTATTATTATTATTATTATTATTATTATTATTATTATTATTATTATTATTATTATTATTATTATTATTATTATTATTATTATTATTATTATTATTATTATTATTATTATTATTATTATTATTATTATTATTATTATTATTATTATTATTATTATTATTATTATTATTATTATTATTATTATTATTATTATTATTATTATTATTATTATTATTATTATTATTATTATTATTATTATTATTATCATTATCATTATCATCATCATCATCATTATCATCATCATCATCATCAGCAACATCAACATCAACATAATCATCATCATCATCATCATCATCATCATCATCATCATCATCATCATCATCATCATCATCATCATCATTATTATTATTATTATTATTATTATTATTATTATTATTATTATTATTATTATTATTATTATTATTATTATTATTATTTATTATTATCATCATCATCATCATCAACATCATCATCATCATCATCATCATCATCATCATCATCATTATTATTATTATTATTATTATTATTATTATTATTATTATTATTATTATTATTATTATTATTATTATTATTATTATTATGATCATCATCATCACCATCATCATCGTCATCATCGTCGTCGTCATCATGATTATTATTATTTTAAAATAAACCTATCTACGATATGTGCCACAAATGATTAGCTTCTAATCAAATTTCTATTTTCAATAAACGTTGTTTTAGTAGTGCAGGTATTACACTTAATCCAAAACATCAACTTTGATATTTCACATAAGTACATGGTTTTTGGCCCACTAATCCCACATGTGTATTTTTAGGGAAGAAAAGATCTTTGTGCATGTATATGCGTATGTATGTGAGAGAGAGCTGCATGACGTAAAAACTAAATGTCGGATATACATCAAACTTGGTATCTTGGTTTACCAACTTCCAAAGATGCGAAACAAAATTGTCAAAGTAAATTCTCCCCTGCCCCAAATTTTAGTTTTTCCACTTGTTTTGACTTTTCTGTTTTCCTGTCTGTCGTTCTGCATGTACTCACAGCTATACACAGACATTTGCAACCACCCATTTCCGAAGCGGGACTCAAACCCCGATCCCCTGCACCTCGAAGAACCAAAGCTAAGTACTTTATCCAGCGCGACCAGGAGGCTTGGTGAGAGGAAACTTCCCACCTCCCAGCCGGGAAGTGAACCCTGTATCCCTTGTACAGCAGGCAGGTGTTCCACTGACTGAGTTACGATGCAAGGCTACCCTTTGCATTGAAACTTTCTTAGATGCTCTTAAAATGGTTATAACGACTCTAATTAAAATACTGTATAAGTCGTTTACATATCAAATAAAATACATATGTTGAATTGTCTGAAAATTACTTTTGAAGTCCTCCGGAAGCAATTTTGTATAAGCTTGTATTACTGGCATACCACAAGAGAACGACAAAAACCTTACACACAAAAAATGTAGATCTCTTTAAAATACACCACTTAAAATAATTTTTTGCTGCATTAACCATTTACTAGATATACGTTATTCCGTTGAAGTTTTAGTACCTTTGTCAGTTTTTGAAAGTGCTGTTTCACTGTTCAGTTTTTTTCTCGCGATGTCATAGGAAAGAGAACGGAATTGATAAGCCGGCACATACGTATGTAGACTAGTTTTTAAATATCCGATTATCGACTCGATTTCCTCAATGCCCTCTTGTACCTTCAACGAGATGTGTAATAAGGCTAATCCCGCAAACGATTATCTGGATTAACTGGATAGAGAAATAATTTATGGAATCTATATGAAAATAAATGATACTACTAGAGAAGGTCATGTAAAGGTAACGCATCAGATTTTTTTCTTAACTGTCTCTGGTATCTTCAAAAACAAAGCTGCGTCAGATGGAAGCGGTGAGCAGGTTAGGAAATACTGAGCAAACTGTAAAACTATGAAAATTGCGACCATATATCTTCTTGTGGTATTTGCTAGGTTCAATATACATATATATAAGTTGCTTAGAAAACTCAGGATAAATACATTATACCTATAAGGAAATAAAAATGAGGCCTATCTCTGAAAACATAAGCAGAAATGCTTAGAGCACCTCGCTTCCAAAAGTTTATGAAGTGCTCTCATGAAGTGATTCATTAGTGAAGTTCATAGCATATATGCCTTGAGGTATGAGGTATTGTAGCGTAGGGGGACACCTCGACTACTACGACCCAAAAGTTTATGAAGTGCTCTCATGAAGTGATTCATTAGTGAAGTTCATAGCATATATGCCTTGAGGTATGAGGTATTGTAGCGTAGGGGGACACCTCGACTACTACGACCCGGGGCGGATTTTTTGCGGGCTACCATCACCTAGAAGGGCGAGATGATGTGAAGGGAGACCACAAGCTTATCACAGGACAGCAAAGACAGCGCCTCAGAGACGTGAGATCTTCCCTAAAGTTGACAGAGAAGCATCAGTCACACCACCTGCTGCTCCTCGCCCAGAGAGGGGGTCGAAGCGTCCCTTATAACCCGGGCAGCGGCACGCAGCTACCGCAAGTGGATCAAGGGGAGAAGGGTTTACCAAGCGCAAGCAAGCGCACCATCTGCCCGCAGCTGCCCGAACACTGCGCTGACAACCGGACCTGGAAGATGACAAAAGAAATGCAATGAGGAGGCAAGGAAATGCAGCCTTGGAATGAAATTCGGCACCCCAGCATTCCACTTACAAGGAACATATCAATATGCTCGGATCACAAACACCTCGAAAGTTTACTGTGTCATCTTTGTGCTATAAGAGGCTCATATTGGACAAACGAAATGCTGTTTTCAAACCTGAGTGCCCACAAACGAGTTGCGAATACCTTGGAACGTATAGGAAACATAATATAGCACTGCAGAGAAGAGAATGGACAAACCTGCCGAGCGGAATTTGTCTCCCACACATCCATAATAGATAAGAAAATAGCGCAGATTATTGTGCGTTCTGTTTGCCATGGGTATATGTGATATTGCGGTGGGTTTAGTTGCTTTATGTGTTTCTTTTTTTTTTTTTTTTAAAGGAAAAAAAAAAAAAGAGATTGTAACATGAATCCTGTTAATGTGCTGGAGTTCGCGTTGCGTCATTGTCAAGAACGCGATTTTTCCTTGGTAGTAATAAGTTCGGAAGAAATTACAATTAGCCCATTCATTTGTTAGAAACAAATTCTGGAGCTTTTGGTGTTATTCCGGAAACAACCCTAGACGTAGACGTAGCAGAAGGAAAAGAAGATAGTGAGTTGTGACAATTCATCTTGATTCTCACAATCAGCGTGTAACATTCACCCTCCAATCACAACTGGTATAAAGGAACCATGTTCGAATCCCGTGTTGGAATCTAGTGACTAACAATACAGACCGGTCTCCCGCGAAGTCCATTAGTTCTAGTTATGTTTGCAATCCGCAGAAAAAAGAGAAAGAGGATATTAGCATCAAGCTGTATCTTTCTGGTTAAATGAAGCTGGGAAGAATCGTCATTCATTGACCAATGTGCATAGCAAATTTTGCTTGGTGACGTCAGCGAGGCAACTATGTATATACGTGTAAGGAATAATTGCAAACGGCACTCGTAAATCCTTTTAAACACAAGAAATATGTATATTGTAAACTATTTGCACACTTTGTAGAAGCAAGAAGAGCAACCGTTGAAAGTTTAAAGCTCTGGGCTTTGCAAATTTTAAAAAAAGAAATTTATTTGGAAGAGCAAATTTTACAGTATCCTCTGATTGGGTCTCTCGCTTTAAAAATCCCATAAAAGTAAAAGCAGGAAGATAAGAAGATTAATTTCAAGAGCATTCATAAAATAGAAAGACAAAGATGAAGTAGCGTAAACATTTTTGGAAACTAGTGAGATAGCAAGTGTCCAAGTAGGCCCCTTCCTGTGTTTATAATACCGATCAAAGCCGTTCCGAGTGAGAAATGAGAGTAAAAAGGACATGATCTTTTGTTGGGGAGAAACGTGCACAAACTGTTGCACAATCTATTAGTGCGCTGAACTATTCATATACTGTTATGTCCACTATTAGTATGAGTGGGCGTATTTTTCTTAAATTATTTGTTTGACTGCACTGGTAGTTTTGGGCCTAAAGTTTCTAGGCAGACGTTTAGGGCCGAAAATATAATTCTGAAGGCAGCGAAATGGGGAAAAATGACGGAAAAACCATTGAACATCTATAGATTCCTCCCGGAATCACGGGGGAACATCAACCTTTGGATAAGTTTTTCTTCATGCAGTGGAAATCCCTTCATCGCCATCTAATTGAAATTTTGATATCCAATGGGAACATTTATTTCAAGATTTTTCAGCGAGACAATAGTTTTAAAATATAGTTATTCATTACCAAATGGCATCTCTGCGGTTCCCAGACATGGTTAAATATTTATGATTTTCAATCAGAACGATCCTCCAAGTTCTTTGTACCTGCTAAATTCCGTCTCCAAACAAGTGTGAGAATATGTGAAGAAGAGTGCGAAAATGGGGCGATTATTTGTTGTGTATGGAGCCAAGCGAGTTTGAATTTTAATCACAGATCAATACCAGTAACTTCTGCTTTGCTTTCGTCCCTTTGAGACACTCATCGGGCGGTCGTGCAGGTATGAGATATCCAGTTCCTGATGATGCACTGTTTCGACCCGACATATTCCAAGTTCGATTTCGGGTTCTTCAGATTGAAAACAACAGTTAGCTTTTGGAACATGAGTTTCTTATAGCACAAAGATGACACAGTAAAACTTTCGAGGTGTTAGCGATGTGAGCTTATTCATAGGTTCCTTGAAAGTGACAAGGGGAAACCACGGAAAAATCCAAGGCAGAGTGCGCGGTCCCCGGGACCTCCCGAATGCAAGTCGCACACGTTGCGGTGTCACCACCTCGCATTCCTCTCCAAATAAAATATTTTCCTGTTTATAATTTACTCGTATATATTCATAAAATACTGCTTGTCACGATAATTTTGTAAGTGCACTGATATTTTATAGGTATAAGAAGTTTGCGTGACATTTCAAGATGCCTACCTGCAGACAGACAATATAAGCTCAGTGAGTTAAATCAGCTTTATAGGAACTTCACAAAGGTTTATGAACTAAGTACAGAGAGCAAAGCACTCTGACGAATGAAAGAAAATGAGGGTTTGCCAAGTATCACGCAAACTTCAGCAACAAAGGCTAAAAGTTTCCCGAACTGCCTACAGCAGCATTGTAGTGTAAGTAAACGTTCCCCCTTTGGAGCAGAAGAGTTGAAATCCTCGCAGAGTCCATCTACTCAACAAATACACTACAGAAATGGAGTAAACTCAGCATACACCCTTGTGGAACTCCATTTTCGGCCATTACCTTGCGAATCTCGTGAGCTAAGATGTTCGTGCTTCTCAAGTGGATGTCGCTTCTTCTGCGTCGAATATCAGCGGAAAAGATATCATGTGTTGCACACACATTACATTCTCTACTCACCTCTCTACATACTGTTTTTAAAAAGCCTTATTATCCTCTCTATTGTTTATTAATATAAACGAACTTTCATCACACATTTTGGCGTTTTTATTCAAGGATACAATAGAAAAAGCGATAGTCAGATTTTCAAAGACCGCATCGCTTTCTTTCGGCTTTAAAATTCCATATTATTTCTATGAGCACAAGAAAAGATGCAAAGAAAGAAAACGTATAGTCACTTGAAAGTTGAAAAAAAAAAAAAACAAAAAAAAAAAAAAAGAATTTAAAAGTCAAACCAATAAAAGGAATCTCTTGGAAATGCTAAACTCAACACAATTATTATATAAATTATTGCGTAGGTAATAAGATTTTATTTCTTACAGTTTACCAGTTATACAAGTTATTCGGAATGCACAGTATTTCACAGGTTTTCCCCAAAAAATCACAGACACTTTATTTGTCATGTAAATAAATATATTAAACATTATTTTAATCAAACTCCTTAGCCATTTTGAGAACATGAAGAATTTTGAAAAATGCTCCATATAAAGTGTGTTAGGGGAAGATCATCTTTATATTATTATTATTATTATTATTATTATTATTATTATTATTATTATTATTATTATTATTATTATTATTATTATTATTATTATTATTATTATTATTATTATTATTATTATTATTATTATTATTATTATTATTATTATTATTATTATTATTATTATTATTATTATTATTATTATTATTATTATTATTATTATTATTATTATTGTTGTTGTTGTTGTTGTTGTTGTTGTTGTTGTTGTTATCGTTATCCTTATCGCTATCGCTATCACTATCACTATCATTATCATTATTATTACTACTATTATTACTATTATTATTATTATTGTTGTTGTTGTTATAATGTTGTTATTATAATATCGACATCAATTTTTTTGGCAGTATGGCACTCCATTATGTAAATTGTTAAATTCCGATTCATGTCGGCATGTACAATAAAATTTAAAACCTTCGGTCGGAACCGTAAACGCAAATAATTCAGAGGACAAACAATAAGTCAAACACACAGAGAAACACGTAGTCGAAAAAGAGAAACCAAGCTTAATCGCAGAGGATGACAAAGAATAGGTCAGCGCTCCGACGAATATACCTCTACAATGACTCCAGAAAACCACCGTATTCACATTAAAACCATACATATAATAGAGAAAATTCTTGGTTTTCATGCATAGAAAAATAAGCAATAATTTTGATATTTGTTCTGGTATTTTCTCCAGATTTGTAATTTCAATTATGTACTTAGAGGAACCGTGTGCAGTCGCATGCGATACAGGTTAGTAAGCCTCAGATAATGAATGACGTAACCGGTACCGAGCAGCCGTCGTATATGCAGACGCCTGCAACCTTGAACATGTGAGAAAGCAACAGTATAACTCATGTGCACTAAACTTGTGGCTTTTTGCACACTCATCCTTCCTCTAGTTATATTCATTGGAAAATTGCTCTATTTTTCAACTCTTTATGTGTGGTGTTCACATAATTGTCACTGTGCATTTATTAAAGAATTTTAGTATAATACCTGACAATGCCAGTGGTATACATTGACGTAGGTGTACAGGATCGTTATAAATTAAGCATACGAAAAGAAACTTAAAGTGTTAAGAAGCTAGTCACCAGATTTAGTTAAACAATAAATAAAGAGCATCAGCGCAACTTACATGTACACTATTTCAAATCTTGAATATAATTTCGACTGCCGCCTTTTATACGATACGTTCTACAAAAGGTGTATCTTCTAAGGAATTCGCCTGTTATAAAAGCCAGAGAACCCGGACAAAGAGTCAATCGTTAAGTCTTGAACGAGACAGCAGCTTTAAGTGTGTGAGTGTGTGTGTGTGTGTGTGTGTGTGTGTGTGTGTGTGTGTGTGTGTGTGTGTGTGTGTGTGTGTGTGTGTGTGTGTGTGAGCGTTGAGAGAAATTTGAGCGTGTATCACCAGAAAGAGTTTTGGACATTTCATATCGCGTCAGAGTTGTTTGTTATGTGAAGCAGTTTTAGTGAGTGTGATCCTAGAAGGCAGCTATGATGGTAGAAAGACAGTGAAGTAGTGTCAACGTTATGAGAGGACAGAACAGCTGTGAGTAGTAAGGTCATGGCGATATGTAGATTGTGTTAACGATAACAAAGAGGGTCGTTTGTCACAATATTCTGTCACACAAGGCGTTTATCAGCTAGCTTTAGAAAGTAAAATTGATATAAAAGGACCAAATTTCATTACCAGACTTTGTACCATTTATTTTCGGATTACAGGATAACGTCATGCCAAAGATCTACTCCGTTTCTACAATGACACTGTGTCACCTGTTTTGTAGACACCCAGTGAACCTTAAACGCCATTGTCAGTGACTCTAGGTGTCGTACTTTAGAGAGGGCTTGCAATGATGCAAGTACCTTTCAGCTTCCACTTCACCACAATGTAAATCTAGTTGTTAAGTTCACAGCGTCTGTGGTCTACCACTGTGGTAGCATGTCCGCCTTCTGGCCTGGAGGGTCGTATTTCGAATCTAAAGGTGAGTTGAGTGAGCAAGTTCTTTTGGGAGCGGTTTACCTTATTCCCATAAGACATACGTCTGGTAATTCTCAGCTCAGTAAATCGTGGGCTCGTTGGAGCATCGCTTTATCCATTTCATTCTCTGTACTTGCAATTCTCACTACTTAAACGAAAAAGTAGTATGACGTAAGAAAATGTAGTGTGCGTATGTAGACCAACTCGGAAAGATGAATTTAATTAGAGAAAAGTCAATGTTATGGTCAGAATCTACAGCGGGATATTCGCCAATAACTGTTATATTAGTATTTAAAGCTAGTTTCTTACAATTGATTCCACATCCAGATGATTAGTTCGCTCAGTGCACAACGATTTCTGCTTTTGTCATTTGAAACACAATCCTCCTTATTATACTCACTTTTGGCATATGCAATTTCAGTGTGTAAAAAAAGTAACTTGGAGGCTTTTAGAGTTTTACACTAAGGCAACTTGAGAATTGTCTGCCAGCACGAGTATAATATTGAAGTTTCTTGCTGAAAGGTAGAAACGAACGGCCATCAAAGTGTGACGATGAACAAACATGAAAATACGGTAAATTACCATACCTTAAATGCAAACTGGAAAACGTGACGTTATTATTGATAGTACAAATAATTATATTAGTTGTTTTGCCAAAGCTTGTATACAGAGACGGCCCATAGCGCTGTTTTCGTCAATATTTCCTCTCTATAAACAGAAGATGGACTTCAATTATTTGAAGTTTAAATGAAATGCAGTTTTAATTAACTGAAATCTTCAATTGAATTGTTTACCTTGACCTATTGACTTTCCAATAACTACTGTTTGTTCTCTTGTTCAGTAGGAAGTAGTTTCTTTTGGCTTGGGAAGTAGAATTTTCGTTGTATTTACCACTTACAAAATAAACAGTGCTTTGCTGCTTTTGGGATAGTAAATAATGGAAACGCTATTTAGATGCAGGTTTTATGCTATTAGTCTCATGCCTTTACTTTCATGGTCATTAAGGGGACTTAGGGGTGAGATTTGGCCCATTTGGTAAAAAAAGTTGATTTTTAGATATTTATGTTGAAAAATTCTTCAATGTTTTGTCTATTAAAAAGTGCAATGACTTTCATGCCAGCGCCATTTTTAAAGGTCTGGCGGCCATTTTTAAATAGTGGTGCATAGTGATTAAATGGCTGGTGGTTAGGCGTACGCACCCACGGAGACCCTGCATGTCGACGGATCAGAAACTCTATCATGTAAATTATCCTCAATCTGCATCCACAAAATCACAAGAAAATGTCCTGCAAGTTGTCTCCAGAAGTGGTA
Organism: Tenodera sinensis; assembly: GCA_030765045.1. Taxonomy (NCBI): domain Eukaryota; kingdom Metazoa; phylum Arthropoda; class Insecta; order Mantodea; family Mantidae; genus Tenodera; species Tenodera sinensis. Next base: position 65,713,174 of record CM060964.1, read on the forward strand.
ACTAAAATTCAACCTCCGGATCAGCGAGTTGGTTCTGATCAGCTGCTAGAACGCTCTACCAAGGTACGACACAGAACTCGAATGAATCTCTTCACTATGTTGCGTGGAGCTATCTGTTCAAAATAGTTGTGTGCCTAGGAACTTGCAGTGCTCAAAGCTGTAATGGAGTTTAGTATGGGGTGTGTGAAGTCAATTCAAGTGTTGAATAGTCTTAGGAATGAAAACATTTCAGTTGGAGCAATATGTATTTGTCAGAAGTGCAATGCTAGAAGATGTCTTCAGAGTAGAAAATGCATTGCCAGGAAACAAATACACATAAGGAGAGCCCATAAATTGCAGAAATTGTCAGCACAGCAGAGGATAAGAGGTCAGAAAGTGAAACCTATGGTACAAGTGTGTTGTAGTGTTTAACGCCCGCTTTTACTACTACGGCACCGCAGGCGGTGACACTGATGATACATGAAGATGGAGCACCGGTGGAATGAGATGGCGGGGGAAACCGGAGCACCCGGAGAAAACCCGCCCTGACGCCGCTTCGTCCACCACGAATACCACATGCGGGTCCCTGGGATCGAACCCGGGCCGCCTAGGTGGTAGGCGAGCGCGCTAACCGCTCGGCCACGGCGCCGCCTCCTATGGTACAACACACCTCTGATGAGGTTAGAACGTTTTAAAAGTTTAATGCTGTTTTTCTCAATTTCTTTTTCTTAGCATTTTCACGCAACTGAAAAGCTCCTTGCGACAGAGTTCTTAAGGGATTCTTTTGAACACTTCAGGATGTGTTTTTATTTATATAAGGCTCGAAAATTTCTCTGGGTTTTGATATCAGCCAAGTAATATTGAACATCTTCACATTCAAATGCCGATAGGAAGTTAAAAAAACTTGAAATTTGTAAATAGACATATTTAAACACTTCTAGATACTAAAGTACTGGTGTAAAATCAAAATCCAGAGCAATTATGACTTTCAGGTGCATGAAGCATCAGATCACCAAGTTTCATGCCAAACATACAAAAATTGTTACGCAAGGAGCATTTTAAATCAGGGTATCTTTATAATCAATTAAAAGTTTTTAATTAAAAAACTATTTGACTTACATATTTCTAATTTTGTGCAGCTGCATGCATATCTAAACGCTATATTAACGTGGTTAAAATTTGGTACTGCTAGCATACAAATTGTAGAATTTCCTAAACTCACCCCTAACTCCCCTTAATGAATGTACACCAGAATTCTACGAAGTCGTGTGATTGTTTTCACCACATTAACCTTTTGCATGCTAAATTATCCCCCAGTTTAAGAATAGAGTTGTTTTCCGCTGTCGCAGTTCCTTAGAAACATGTGTAAATTATGTTAGTATTTTGTAATTGTTATTTTATTCATAGTTTTTCTATGGAATAAATAACTTTTGCTTTCTTTGTTTTTGAAATACATTACGTACAATAATTTAAAATATTAATGGTAAAAAATAAACATAAAAAGAGTAAGTATATTATTATGCTTTTTGTTTGTTTCTAAATACAAAAAAAAACTACCTAGTGAATTTACAGGTTGTCATCATGTTCAATATGAACATCACAGTTAAAATACTTACACTTAGTAGTAAAGTACATAACAGATTAACATGAAAAAATTATCAGACTTGACAATATATAGAAAGTAACAAATGACAAAACATATTATCATATAACAGGTGTATAAATTATCAAAAATAACTATTTTCAAATGGATTTATTGGACTGATTGTAATTCTAAAAAACTATAAGCATAAATGGTGTTCTAAAATATTTAAAGAGCTTTTTATATTAGTGACAACAATTGATTTAATTCTCTTGAGCTGGAGTTTCTGCAGAACAGTGTGGCATAGTGCCTTATGCTCCTACCATCAAGCCGATAACCTCAATTTCTCGTAGCTTGTATTGTTTTTGTAGTGCTCTAAAGTAGGTTCGTATAAATTCCTTTTTTCCAAATTTACATCTTCCGATTGACCTTCATGATGTTGGAACTTATTGTCGGGTTGAGGATGTAACGTTTCAAGCGGTTTTCTCCAAATATGATGCGACCACAAATACTTCGGCGACTACCGTTCATCGCTAGGCCATGCACTTTCATATTCAACTAATGTTTTAATTGATATGTGTGTTCCGATGGCCACAAGTGTGAGGTATTGTATTTTTAAACTCTAGGCCGTACTTCCTGTATAGTTTTAAAAGAAGCTTAGAATTGTTCCTTTTGTTCGAATCGTTAGGCTTACAACTGTAATGGGGTTGAGTCGATAGTGTACTGTCGATTCTTAAATTCTGCGTTTTCCATCTAATATCTCAACGAATATTCTTCCTCTTATTCAAACTTCACCGTTGGATCGACCGTTGAAGAATCAAATGATATGGCAGGTTACTTTATCTTGCGTCACGTTGATTTACGTTGCGTTAATTTACGTTAATTTGCGCAACGATATTAATTTGCGCAATTATATTAAAGTATTGTGTTGTGTTTCATTCCCTTACGTTCCGTTCCGTTACGTTAATATACGTCAATTGACGTAAACTTATGTTAATTTACGTTACCACAGTTACGTTACGTTAATTTACTTTACGTTAATTTTCTTTACGTTAATACACGTTACATTATTTGTGTCACTTTAATATACGCCACGTTAATTTACATTGTCTTAATTTACCTTACGTTACGTTAGTTTGTGTTACGATACGTTAATTTACGTTAAGCTAATTTACGTTACGTTAATACTGTTTACATTATTTATGTCACTTTAATATACACCACGTTAATTTACATTGCCTTAATTTACCTTACGTTGCGTTAATTTGCGTAATGATACGTTAATTTACGTTAAGCTAATTTACGTTACGTTAATTTCAGTTACATTAATTTGTTATTTTACTTCACCTTACGTTAATTGCGTAATGATACGTCAATTTATGTTTCATTACGTTGATTTATGATACGTTAATTTACGTTACGTTATATTACCTTACATTACATTACACTACATTGCATTGCGTTGCGTTGCGTTGCGTTGCTTTGCGTTGCGTTGCGTTGCGTTGCATTACATTGAATTAATGGTTTGGGAAAAATACTTATTTTGAAGAACAGGGACCATGTTATGAATTTTGAAATACCTTTTACTGGTTATGTTACAAAATTCGTATTGAGAGAAGGGGAGGAATGACGTATATGGTCACTGTGACGTTATCGCGAACTTTTAACGGTCAGTTCGCCTGAGGATGATATGCAAGTGTATCGAAACGATCGTTGTGAGAAACATTGAGTGTAACTCAATTTATTGAAGTGCATTGTTAGTCTCTAATTACTTTGTGTTATTTGTGGATCAATTTGCCTCACTGTTAATAGCTTCAGGTGTGTATATTTAAACATTATATTACATTACATTAAGTTACTTTACGTTACCTTGCGTTACATTACATTACGTTATTAACTATATTCAATTTTTTAATTTTCTATAATTTATTTATTTGGGATTAAATATTTCCCTTTAATGTTTAGTTAAGTAGTCACCACTGGTCAGGAAATCTGGTCGTCGAATCCAAATATTAGTATGTGTATTCTTCTTCCTTTATACTGAGAGCCGCACCAAGATGGGAAGATTGCTTCTTCTGGTCTTTTCTTAAATTGCTAACTAGGCTGGCCGTTTATGATACTCTAAAAGCGAAATTTGACTAGCCATATATTTCACGAAGTATGATTTCCCTGTCGTTGAACTCTGTGGCAGGCAGTGACGTGATATAAATAAGCTTCCCTGATTAGTTTAAAATATGCATTTTCTTATACGTGTTATACAGCATGGCGTATCCGTGGGGAGTTGAATTATCTCCTTCCAAGTGCTCTTAATTATAATATCGGCTTCACCAAGAAATTTCACTCACATTTAATTAAGAAGTGTTATATAAACCTCGTAAATTAAAGTAGAGCTGATGAAATGAGAGAGTTGGCGAGGTTACAACGAGGGTGAGCACTCCAGGATACTTAGTCCTTTCTAAAATGTTTCATGTTCCTACATACTTCAAAGCTATTGGAAATATAGTAGTTCGCGCCTATAGATTTTATGATCCCCTGCGCAGGTATTGAAGCTATTTATTGGCATATAATTAATTTTAAATATTTTTAATCTATGGTTGTGTCTTTCGCCAAAATCAATTTCCATTTATTAACAATCACTTCCAAATCATCTTGTGCTATGTCCTCAGGTTTAGTAGCAATTAATGAATCGTATGCAAATCAAGGGAAATTATATTGTACAATCCTTCTGGATTGAACTTTCCGGATTTTCCAACTCGAAAGAACTTTACAAGTGTTATCTGCAGGTACGTTATAAAGGAAGTTGGAGAGCGAAGAACTCTGCATAGTTACTCTCTTAATGGAATTGTGTTTCGTCTTACGCTTGCGATTTTTAGCTTGCATTTCCACAGCTAGAAAAATTGCAAGCAGTCCAATTTGATGACAGTGCGTCTTGAGGTACACTAGAACTTCGATAATTCCAAGCTGAAGGGACAAGAATTGGAAATATCCAAAAATTTGAATTACAAAAGTTACGTCTAAAATTGACAGTTTAGCGATACAGGTACATAAATCCATTCCTAATTAAGGCTATAAAGTAAATACACTGTATATTTGAACTAAATTCCATAACTTTTGCATTAAGGATAATGGAGTAATGTAGTACAACCCGAAATAATATACTGTAGAGCAGGCATGTCAAACATCGCTCCGAGGGTGTGAAGAGAGGGGTCTACCCCTCCTTAACTGCAGTAGCACGCGCTAGTAGAACCGGTTTTCGCTTTGTTTTTCCCGTTTTCCGATTTGATCATCACGGGGGGAGGGAAAATGGGGGAAAATTTTTCACGCCTGGTGAGTGCTATTTGACACCCCTGCTGTAGAGCTACAGGATCGCGCATTTTCACTCGGTGCACTGCTTAAAACTTTCTCCTTTTTCTTCAGATTAGTTAACATTGTTCTGTGGTATCCCGTATTCTTTCGCGATTTCAGAATTTTTCTTCAAACCCTTTCCAACTTCTCGAATGACAGCGACTTTTTCCACAAAAGGTAAAGTCCTGTAATGGACATACGGTTTACTAAGAGACATTGGTTTGCAACACAGTGCAAATAGTAAGAAGCTCAAGCGACAAGTAAAGGCACGTGTGTTTTAAACAAGGGGATGGGGGAACAGGTGTGGAAGCTCAAGGCTGGCAGCTAGGTAGGCTATTCCACTCCCTAAACTGCATTCAAGCCCGGCCCAGAGCGATGACCTCTTTCGCAGAAACACATACAGGAAGTTGTCATATGAAACCTCTGCGTTTAGATTAATTTTCTTCTGACATTTCTGAAAGTAAAAAACTTCGAATTAAGCAAAATTAAATTGGAAGTGCATGCGATTTTTTTACATTGCTTTAATACAAAATTCAAGGGACCAAGAAACAGCTTCGAATTAACGACTCTTTCGAATTATAAACGAGTTCTACTGTATTTATGGTCCGTGACATATAACGCTTTGCTTGCGTCCAGGAATATTAGCTTAATAAGTTCTTTGTGAGCTTTAATTGCAACTAAGAAGATCGCATTCTTTGGGGTAACCTGCTCTCTATTGCAAATGCCCATATCTAGTTTGGACGATAGGTTTGCTCTCTTTCGGACAGTCTTGATGGCTAATGTTATCTTTGGGGAGCTATATATTAACATGTTACACTCCAATTACTACACTTGTAATACAGGCACACTATAACATTGATCATTCTCTGCCATGTTAATCTAACAAGCTCACAGGAGCATCACATTTGTGAAGGAAATGTCGGAGGAGCAGCTAGACGACTACCTCTTACCGGTCTGCACCGGATATATTCAGCTTCTACACAGGACGTGAAACTTACAGCTTCCTCCTCTAAGTTGTGCATCAAGCTGTCTATAATTCCGTGCAAGTAATAGCAGAAAAAAGGCAAACTCATATCCCATACTAAGTTCTCGTTACCTGGGTCGTCATTCCTCACTTCCAACTTCACTAATTAACGTGGTAAGTATTGTTGAAGATGAAACAAACAACTCATAACTTGAAATAAATGTCTTCCTTGCATTGAAATTACCAGTTCTATAATCTTAGAATACACGTTACGGACTGCTATTGATTTACTTGTGGATGATGTTCCTAGTGTGTTACTTTCTGTTTGGGAACGGAGAGAGCATCAACTTAAGCTAACATGTACATAGGTGCGCATTTAAGTTGACCTCCATTCACTATACGTAATAGAAAAATGTTTTTAAATAGCATGAAAATGTCAATAAAACATATCGTTTCAAAGAATATCAACTATTCAAATACTACTAGATCAATTATCCCATTGGTGTCAGATAGTTTGTAAACAAATATTTCAAGATAATTAGTTCTTCACTGCTACCAACTATGAACTAACCGCTATTTTAATGAGAATTTTTCAGTTCCTTTATGTCGCAACTGGAGCTTTCTATGCAAAATGTACGTTTTGTTTTGTATTTAAAGGTATGTGAAAATTATAAATCTCTTAAGTAACACTTAAGTAGATAATTTGAGCGGTGTTTGATAATGCATATAAACACGTATTCTAGTGGAAAATGCCTGATTCAATATAGTGCAAAAATGTACTTTTCACTCTTCAATGTATAACTCTCTCCTCTAGCTAATCAGACCAGTCTGTACAATCAATATGCATTTGGGTATCTACGTTATAACTAACTCTGCAGTGCCTGGAGCACATGTATGACACCACCACAACCACCACTACCACTAGCACCACCACCACCACCACCATCACCACCACCACCACCACCACCACTACCACCGCCACCACCACCACAACCGCCACCACCACCACTACCATCACCACCACCATCACAACCACTACCATTACCATCAACATCACAACCACCACCACAATCACCACCACCACTGTCATCACCACCACCATCGTCATCAGGAATGCTCAACTTTATACAAAAGACACGAGGGCGCATTTGCCTTCCCCTACTTTTCGCCGCGTTATGGAACTCGAAAACAAACCTCTCTAATGCTTTGTTACCTCAATGAGTGAAGGGAGAAATGGTTTATACACGAAATGCAAGAGGTGGAATGGAGCGACGAGGTGATGCAATTTGTTCATAAGAGCCAAGGTTGGGCATCTCTGATAATCATTATCATGGTATGTGGTTTATTTCGCCTTCAGAAGAACTGGTCTGACTTACATTCTGGAAAAGAATCTAGCCTAGTAGCTCAAGTCAGTAGAGCGCCTGTCCGCTGTGCGAAGTATTCTGGTAATTTTACTTAATTTACATTATTTCCTATCCTCCACAGGTTCTGGAATTATGAATGAGTGTGGGAATGCGTGTGATCTAATGTGCAACCTCCGCCCCCTCCCCCCCCCCCCCAAAAAAAGCAATGACTGTATGTGAGTTAATACCACTGTCGACAGGCAATATGTTTGTGATTGTTAGGGAGCGAACTTCATATAGGAAACGAAAGGTTGTGGAGTTTGGACTATAAAATGTGACAGTGGTCAGTCTGTTACACGGTCACTGCACGCAGGTGGATAGGTATAGTCGACGCAAGAAAGTTGTTCATAAAGTTATGGCATAACTTACATGCAATGCTGTCCCTATTTGCAGTAAAATATCCACTCCCAAATTTTTGTACAAGTTTAGCAATACGTAAATATTACTGAGTGGAACTAGTGAACACATTCGAGAGGTTATGCATTTGGGCAGTGTGTTTTGTACTGTCACTGTACTCACCCAGTGAGTCACTGTCCATGCGGCAGGTAACTTGCTATCGCCTCATTTCGCGGTACCTGTATAAAGATTCGAGGCCTAGTGATTGTGATTGAAGGAACACTGCGACCAGGGGTTACCATGCCTCCAGGGGAAGGGAAGAAGCAGAGAGAGACCACAGGCCTGTCAGAGGACGGAGCCAGCGAAGTAAAGAGATCCGTAACAACTGGCGCACCACCGAAGCATTTCTACTACCTACGAGGCGACCGTTTGGTCAGGTAGCATTGTGGAAATAATCGTATATTAACAGTACATAACTAACATTCGTTAGTACCTACTAGTATGCGGTAAAAGTTTCTTAGGTAACACAGACTTTGACTTTCACAGGTAGGTCCCTTAATATTTTTTAAATTAAACTTCAATTGCTTTTACTATTTTGAACGAGGTGCTTCAAATATTGAAGCGCATCATTTCCATTAGTTCCAAATCACTTATACTTCTTTGTTATGTTTCGTAACTGTTAGTGTTATAGATGTTTTTATCAATTATTTCGTAAAGGCCAGTAAGTGAATTAATCATGCCATATTTGGTTTAAGGGTCATTTTTAGCTACTGAATTATAAATATTTGTATTTTACTAAATTTAAGCTGGAATCACTCTGAAATAAATGAGATTATCATGGATGCGCAAAGTGCCTATACTCTTAATTAACAAAGCAGTTCAATTGCGATTACAGGAAAGTAGTAACTTATGTTAGTTCCCTATTTGGTCACATTACTATGTAAAGGATTACGTAATCTTCATTTTAATATATTTTTCTGTGGTTGTCTTATTCACCATTAAGTACAAGAGATGTGAGATATTATTGTTACATATTTGTGCAAATGGTGCTGGCATAGGACTGTCTAGATCAGTGGATTTGCTTCACCATAATACGAGAGCTTTTTACTGTATTTATTTATTTATTTATTTATTTATTTATTTATTTATTTATTTATTTATTTATTTATTTATTTATTTATTTATTTATTTATTTATTTATTTATTTATTTATTTATTTATTTATTTATTTATTTGTTTGTTTGTTTGTTTGTTTGTTTGTTTGTTTGTTTGTTTGTTTGTTTGTTTGTTTGTTTGTTTGTTTGTTTGTTTGTTTGTTTGTTTGTTTGTTTGTTTGTTTGTTTGTTTGTTTGTTTGTTTGTTTGTTTGTTTGTTTGTTTGTTTGTTTGTTTGTTTGTTTGTTTGTTTGTTTGTTTGTTTGTTTGTTTGTTTGTTTGTTTGTTTGTTTGTTTGTTTGTTTGTTTGTTTGTTTGTTTGTTTGTTTGTTTGTTTGTTTGTTTGTTTGTTTGTTTGTTTGTTTGTTTGTTTGTTTGTTTGTTTGTTTGTTTGTTTGTTTGTTTGTTTGTTTGTTTGTTTGTTTGTTTGTTTGTTTGTTTGTTTGTTTGTTTGTTTGTTTGTTTGTTTGTTTGTTTGTTTGTTTGTTTGTTTGTTTGTTTGTTTGTTTGTTTGTTTGTTTGTTTGTTTGTTTGTTTGTTTGTTTGTTTGTTTGTTTGTTTGTTTGTTTGTTTGTTTGTTTGTTTGTTTGTTTGTTTGTTTGTTTGTTTGTTTGTTTGTTTGTTTGTTTGTTTGTTTGTTTGTTTGTTTGTTTGTTTGTTTGTTTGTTTGTTTGTTTGTTTGTTTGTTTGTTTGTTTGTTTGTTTGTTTGTTTGTTTGTTTGTTTGTTTGTTTGTTTGTTTGTTTGTTTGTTTGTTTGTTTGTTTGTTTGTTTGTTTGTTTGTTTGTTTGTTTGTTTGTTTGTTTGTTTGTTTGTTTGTTTGTTTGTTTGTTTGTTTGTTTGTTTGTTTGTTTGTTTGTTTGTTTGTTTGTTTGTTTGTTTGTTTGTTTGTTTGTTTGTTTGTTTGTTTGTTTGTTTGTTTGTTTGTTTGTTTGTTTGTTTGTTTGTTTGTTTGTTTGTTTGTTTGTTTGTTTGTTTGTTTGTTTGTTTGTTTGTTTGTTTGTTTGTTTGTTTGTTTGTTTGTTTGTTTGTTTGTTTGTTTGTTTGTTTGTTTGTTTGTTTGTTTGTTTGTTTGTTTGTTTGTTTGTTTGTTTGTTTGTTTGTTTGTTTGTTTGTTTGTTTGTTTGTTTGTTTGTTTGTTTGTTTGTTTGTTTGTTTGTTTGTTTGTTTGTTTGTTTGTTTGTTTGTTTGTTTGTTTGTTTGTTTGTTTGTTTGTTTGTTTGTTCGTGCGTGCGTTGGTTCGTTGGTTCGTTGGTTCGTTGGTTCGTTGGTTCGTTGGTTCGTTGGTTCGTTCGTTGGTTCGTTGGTTCGTTCGTTGGTTCGTTGGTTCGTTCGTTGGTTCGTTGGTTCGTTCGTTGGTTCGTTCGTTGGTTCGTTGGTTCGTTCGTTGGTTCGTTGGTTCGTTCGTTGGTTCGTTGGTTCGTTGGTTGGTTCGTTGGTTCGTTGGTTGGTTCGTTGGTTCGTTGGTTGGTTCGTTGGTTCGTTGGTTGGTTCGTTGGTTCGTTGGTTGGTTCGTTGGTTCGTTGGTTCGTTCGTTGGTTCGTTGGTTCGTTCGTTGGTTCGTTGGTTCGTTGGTTCGTTCGTTGGTTCGTTGGTTCGTTGGTTCGTTGGTTCGTTGGTTCGTTCGTTCATTCATTCATTCGTTCATTCATTCATTCATTCATTCATTCATTCATTCATTCATTCATTTATAATTATATACTACGCCTTCTGGATCGCATTTTCTGACTCTGCTTGATTTAACCTGCATTAGGACGTAAAGTTAGTTTAGGTACTGTAGAGTAAAGGCTCTTAGATAAACATAGTCGTTTCACGTTTTTACGTAATCACGTCAGTGCCCTGTCATCATTTCATCAGGGAAGGAGATCCAGTCCACGAACAATGTGTAATTCTGATTTTATTTGTTATGACTGCTTATAATAGCGGGGACCGATGCCAAATGCTAACTGCAGTTACCCAAAGAGATGGCTCCTCGGCAACGTGTGGCGCCTGCACCCTGGAGGTAGGGATAGGAATGAAGACAGGTAGTTTTGCCACTTTTGTACAACAGCTAGGTGCTAGAATGAAACTCTGAACTGGTTTCAACGCGCGTCCGTAGATACCTTCATCCTGTTGCGAGTAGCGTGTTGTTCGCTACGCGTGCCTTAAGATGGTTGTGGCTCACATAATTTGAACGCGGTAGTTGTCACATCAAGTACATTTGAACTTATTGCTTTGTCTGTACATTGACAATTCATACGAACTAAATGCATATGTTGCGTTTCTCAGATAGGACAAGGGAAACGATCGCTGGTTAGGGAATAATTTGAGGAATCAGGTCCCTCAACGACAATATGGAATTATGTGGAAGAGATATTCTCCGTTAGAGGGACAATATATCATGTGCACAGACTGTACAGTCTTGACATGCACCAACAGACATATACAGGTATCTTACAATCAAACTCAAACCACTCATTCGTGTAATATTAATTTAAATTGGTGCTAAAAGTATTGGTGTTTAAGGAGAGGTTGTAAGCTGGTTTGGGTAAAAAATATCAATTTTGTGCTTTTTGCTGATTTTGAAAGTTTAACGCCTATTTTACCGTAATTTAGTCTTTCAACCCCTAAAAAGGTGTCAGAAGTGCCTTTAAAACAAGTGTAACTGTCCAAGGACGGATATGGATAAAAAGTTATATATTCATTAAATTAAAAAAAAATGGAAATAACATCTAGGTAATATAAAATGTCAGCACGTTTAAAAAAGCATTGATTTATATATGTAGTAAGTTTCATGTTTCTGGAGTAAATAGTTTCTTTAAAAAGTGGAGTTAAACTTTTTAAAATTAACATAGCAAAGGTAGAACTTACAACCGCCCCTAATTTTGATTTAGGTTTTTCTCAAACTTATTTTTCTGCATACATTTGTCCCATATTCTCAGGAACCACTTATTATAGAGTAATGAAACTTTTACCACTCTTTTCTGGGTTATTTTTGGCGGTACTGACTTCTTATAACACTATCACTAAAATCATGGATGCTAGAAATTTTTGTTATTAAAAATGGGTGAAAAAGTAATCTATTCACTATAATTATTTTAAAAATATCAACATATCTTTGTAATATAAAAAGACATTACAATTAAAAAGCATTGATTTACATGTGAACCAAATTTCGCACTTCTAGAGCACATAGTTTCTCTGAAAAGAGGAGTTAAACTTCTTAACATTGCAAGCATAGCGCTTACAACCTCCCCTTAAAGAATGTAAAATAGAATGTCTGTTTTACAATGGTGCCACTTTTAACATTTCGATTTTTTCAGCCACATCTGTACGACAACAAGAACTGGATCGTGCTATTGTAAACATGATAGTTATGGATCTAGAGTTACTTATAATTGTTGAAAATCCAGGTTTCAGACAAATTGTTCAACTTTTAGATCCAGCTTACAATACTCCTAGTCGGAAGAAGATCCATAATTTAATTGCAGAAATGTATGCTGAGACTAAGTAAAAAGTTAAAAAGCAAATTGACCTCCATTCCGCACGTCACGAAAGAATCAAAGCAAAGCCCCGGCTTTATCTGCAACAGCAACAAAGTAGTTGTCGGTTTCAGCTTCAGTTTCTGTTGAAAGAACAGTCTCCATAGTGGGATTGATTTTAAATAAACAAATAGGCTAAATGGGAATGTAATGAATAAAATAATATTTTTGAAAGAAAACCAAGGATACTGTACATAAACAAGTGTAGGATTCCTACAAAATGAATTAAAATAAGAATGAGAAATAATCTGTAACTTCGGAGTGCCTTGTCGGTCTGGGTGGCTCAGTTGGTTAGACGCTGTCCTACTGATCCCAAGGTCGCGGGTTCAAACCCGGCCCAGGCCGATGGGTTTTAAGTGTGCTTAAAAACGACAGCTCCATGTCAGTAGATTTACTGGCATGTAAAAGAACTCCTGCGGGACGAAATTCCGGCACACCGGCGACGCTGATGTGATCCTGGCAATTGACAGCGTCGTTAAATAACAATTTCTTTTTTTCTTTTTCCGGAGCGCCTTACACAAGCCTAATCTATTTATCCTCTGGAATTGCTTTGTGAACGCATGTACAATAGAGAAAAACACACGGCCTATCACTTTGACCCGATAGTAGACACCGGTTTGTACCTGATGCCCCGACTTCACGTCTCGATTCCCATCCCTACCTGAAGGTTCCGGGTTTGATTCCCGTCGAACACTCAATCTGAACTTCGGTTTTTCTTGATTTTCCTTGGTCGGTAGGCAAAAGCTGTGGTGGTTTCTCATCTATCTTTGATCAATCTAGTAAGATAATGGTAATAAAAGCCACGTATACTTAAGCTAAATGAAGCTAAAGATGGGAATGAAGGAAAAATACAGTTAAAAAATAAATAGAAGCGTACAAGTACAAAAATAAAGCAAGGGCCTACTAGGGCCCGCGTGACTAACGGTGTTCTACCAGGGTGCGCGCCTAACGGAGGGCTAGTAAGTGGTAAAGGAAGTATTTAGAAGCATGTTAGAATAGCTCACTGTATTTCATACACATAGACCAAATAATAAAACATAATAAAGATTAGTAAAGTTACAATCGTATAATTTACTTAGAATTATAATGATTAAAGTAATACGAATGATGTTATCAGTAATGGTGGTTTCCGTAACCTTTCTTCAGTGCATTTGTTGGGTAGCCCTGGGCGGAGGACATGCAATTAACTTTTTTCTGTGGTAATGAATGTTTAGACTCAATTGTTACTGACTTTGCAGTGATCAGAGTGGGACAACATGATTTTCATTAACATCTGCACACGGTTCATGTGCGTAACCATTACACTCTTGCCACTGGGTCTAATCCTGATATGAATTTTCCTTCCACAAAATCAAGCAAAATGACTAAGTTTTCTCATTACACTCATTCAGTAATATGAATCCCTCAACTAAATGAAACCAATTATAAAAACTCATTTCTAGATATGTTATTGTTTAGCTCGTCTAAAATAGTTGTTTCATAGTTTCTGTGTAAATATTGAGGTATCATTTTGAGCAGCTATTTCTGTTTACAATGAACTTTTAGATGATGAAGGAAATACGTAGAAAATTTAGTGTAAGGTATGCAGATCATTCTGTTGCTGGTTATACTGGAAAGTAAGTAAAATATGTTAATAAATAAACTTCTCTTTTATGCTAATTTTTGGAAAAGAAGCAATAGAAATGAACAAACGAGTCGAGCTTAAGAGCACAAGGTCGGCATTTGGAGCACCTGCTATAAATTATAGTGCCTTGTGTGTGTGTGTGTGTGTGTGTGTGTGTGTGTGTGTGTGTGTGTGTGTGTGGGTGGTGTGTGTGTGTGTGTGTGTGTGTGTGTGTGTGTGGGTGGGTGGGTGGGTGGGTGGGTGGGTGGGTGGGTGGGTGTGTGTGTGTGTGTGTGTGTGTGTGTGTGTGTGTGTGTGTGTGTGTGCGTGTGTGCGTGTGTGCGTGTGTGCGTGTGTGCGTGTGTGCGTGTGTGCGTGTGTGCGTGTGTGCGTGTGTGCGTGTGTGCGTGTGTGCGTGTGTGCGTGTGTGCGTGCGCGTGCGCGTGCGCGTGCGCGTGCGCGTGTGCGTGTGCGTGTGCGTGTGCGTGTGCGTGTGCGTGTGCGTGTGCGTGTGCGTGTGCGTGTGTGTGTGTGAGAGAGAGAGATTATATATGCAGCGAGTGGAAAGTACTCCTTCGGCCATACGTTAACCAGTGGCTCTGCGTGATGAGTTCAATGCAATTATTGTCAATAAAGAACTGTTTCGCTGAAAAAAAATAATTTGTCAAATATTTGAAGCATTTGGAGTCATCTGCCTTCTTGAATGGTTCATTATTTCACCGTCACACAACCAATGTTTTATCGTAATTCGAATGAATCTATTCACAATTTAATATTAACGTGACGTTGCCAATTCTCTCTTAGAAATTAAACTTTGCAATACATTTTAACATTACATTCTGACTACGTTCATTCGTATTAATACAGAAATACATTGTTCACACAGCATTTGCGCGACAATTAGTGCAATAGCAAACTATTTATACGGTTGTCATATTTTTAGTTTAATGTTATTTGAAAATCTAGATCTAAGGACACAGCAAGAAATGAAATGGAGTATGTTATTCACTAAAATTCAGATCAAGTAGTTATAAAAGAATTTAGGATTAATTGCACCAATCGATGTATTTCTTACTTCTGGTGTAACTTCCCAATACTAAGCTCAACATTTTAGTTTGTTTCTTCAGGTGCAACTTGATTCTGGCATTAAGGAGTTACATTTTTATTAAACAAAACAAACAATATCTATATATTGTAGAGATAAAATGGAGTTCAATTTTACATTCTCTTGGGTAGACTCAAGCATATAATGTTGTATTTTCAACGGAAATAAATCTTTTGAAGGCACCTAGAAACAAATAAAAGAAAGAAAAAAGAAAAGTAAAGAAAAAGTCCGTACGCGTGTATTTGTCTGTTTGTCAGGATGTTTTATCTGTGTTCTTGTATCGTGTATTTATCTGCGAATATCATAACTCAAGAACTAAATGTTGCAACTTGATATGTTCAAGAAAATCCTAAGAAGTTAGATGGGTTCAAATACTTGACACAAATTATTCTTTTTCGGTGAAACGGTTCTTTATTGACAATAATTGTATTGGACATATTTGTTACACTCATCATGTAGAATCCCTGGTTAACGTATAGTCAAAGCAGTACCTTCCACCCTATATATACATACACTCAAACTCTACAGTTGAGTTACCTACCAGTAAAAGGAACGCTAATATCGCGCGGAATGCAGGGTCGCACCGAAGGGTTTATATGCGGTTATGTAGCTACTTAGGACTACTTTAACTCCCTCTCTCAAAATGTTGTTTAATCCACGCTAGGTATTATATATATAATAAGCAATATCCACTTCTGAAGCGCTAGGCAAGTGCTATACTGGGTTTCCGTTCATGACACAACTTGCAACCTTTCTCTCCCACAGCATCGATGAGCAAATCCATTTGGCCAGTAACGAGGGACAGTCTCGCGTTTTTCCCCTACATAACGTTAACAAATCGATAGAATATGAAAACGCTATATTTTCCCATGTTACAAAAATGCCCAGTGCGCCTACACAAGTCTGCAACCTGTTTACACCTTATTGAACACATCGAAATTCTGCAGCCAAATAATGGAAAAAGCACTTTGGATGTTATATTCTAATTCGTCGAGCATATGGGGATGTGTTGCATGAAAATTATTTTAAAGTAATCCCCACAGGTGCTGGTCACCGGGCACGCCAAACCAATTAGTAATCTGTGTTCAATAATGTGTTGCAATGGTAGACAAGGCTTTTTTTCCACAACTCCTAACTCGTCTAATTTTTCGTCCGTTGGAACTCCTGACTGTCCATTTGTTTTTGTCTTACACGGGACAAGTCTGTTACAATTTTAAAACAAATGAATTGTAGATGTGTTAGAAAAGTGTGCACCAAGGAGTTTCTGTGTGAATTCAAGCAAACAATACACACGTGACTCCATTTGAGGAAAACCAGACACGATAAATATGTATGTATGTATGTATATATTTTCAGCGAATGGGTATTACCCGGTGGCAGAGTTAAATGTACAAATTAAGGTTACAAACAAAGTGCACAAACAATAGTAATACAATCATAATACAATAAAAAACAATAATAAAAGTATAAGATGAAATGCACTAAATACTAATTAACACTCATTAATTAATTATAACCAAATTAAATTTAGCATTAGTATTCACCATCAGTTCAATAAATGTCAAAAATACACTTGCGTAATCTTTATAGTAAATTACACAGCATTTACTTGATTTACGATATTTTTCGAAAATTTCTTCACAGATAAAGGACAGCCCTGAAAGACTGCTACAGGTAATTCATTCCATTCCTCAATGGTTCTATTAACAAAGGAGAACTTTCCTACGTCGGTTCTGTGCCTTCTACCTTTAATTTTATACAAATGATCCTTTCTTCCGTAATATGTAGGGTTGTCCAATCTTTCACTAATACCCACCCATGCATTTGAACCACGATATGCTTGAAATAATGCGCATAACCTCTGCCTCTTGCGCCGGACTTTTAGAGGCTCCCATTCAGTCTCCTCCTCCTTTTTAGGCCCAAAAGATTTACCTCGTTTTATAAATTTTATAGCCCTTCTCTGTATTCTTTCTAGCGAATCAATTTGACTAAGTCTCTATGGGTCCCAGCATACTGCTCCATATTCCATAATCGGCCGCACCAAAGATTTGTAGGCAATTTCCCTGGACCTTCCGCTCCCCTTTTTCAGTACCCTCATTAAGAAATGTAACGCTTTCCACGCTTTCCTGGATGTAGAATTTACCTGGTCGTCCCACCCAGCGTTACTCGCCAGGTACACTCCCAAATACTTGCAGCTATCTACCTGCAGAATTTTTTCTCCGCCCATGTGATAGTTATGAACAATTTCCCTCTTAGATCTTCTAAATGCAATGGACTTACTTTTCTTAGCATTAATCGTCATCTTATTTGTAGCAGCCCAATTACTAATTTCATTTAAATCACCCTGAAGCAGAGACTCATCTATGGCATTCCGAATTTTATTATAGATAATGCAATCGTCTGCAAACAGTTTTATCTGACATTTAATATTTACACTTATATCATTAACAGAAATAACAAAAAGTAGCGGACCCAGTACTGCTCTGTTCTGTGGTATATATCTGTGGTATTCATCTTTTTTTCCCTTCGCGTACCCCCAAACACAATTTTCAATTCCGGCCTTATTAAATACTGCAAAAGGGGAGGTTTCTACAAATGTGTAAAATAAATACGGAAATTACATTACATATAGCACACATAAACAATTATATGCATTTGTATATATTTCTGTGTTAATGAAATGGCTGAGCCTGTTTTCTCGACACCAGTTCCTCTTTTTATGGCTGAATCTTCGTTAGTGCAAGTATCAAAGGTGATTCTGGATTCAAGCAATTTCTTTGTTTGGTTTTGATTGCTGTCAATGCGGAGAAATAGACGGGAATGGAAGAAGGTGTGTAATGGTAGTGCCACCAATTTCAGTGTAGTCTGAGCGTGCATAACACTAGAAATCACAGTTTTATATGTTTTTCGATTTTTATTTCCAGTGAACTGCCAACGGACGATTCCAAAATATTCTCTTTTAATTTTATGGGAAGATCAGTGGAATTGGTGACAATGGTCAAAACGGAATTATAATCCATTTTTCTGTATTAATTTTGTCTACTGTGTTCCAGCACAATTGGAATTAACGCAATTAGTCCAAAATAAAAATTTCATTTAAAATCCCTTTACTTTTTCAAGAACTTTGAACTTTATTATTTGTCTTTATTCGTGATCATTCTGGAAACATTAAACTGAATGCATGCGTATTTTAAATTGTGCGTTAAAGGTTAAATTTGTCTGGTATAATCATGATAACTACATACAAGCCACATTTATGTTAGTCTTAACGCCCGCGTTACATACTCCGCTGGGAGGTCTGGCACGGGGTGCACTCAGCCTCGTTAGGCCCCGGGGGGACCAACTGAGGAGCTACTTGATGGAGAAGTAGTAGGCCCAGGTTGCGAAGTCCGCATAACTGGCCGGAAGGGCTCGGAACCTGACCACGTCCCACCCTGCAGTACTACACCCCACCAATGACGCCTGTATTGGGCAGAGGTGGAGGATGCAGCGACTGGTTGGCAAGCCAAGGCCCTTCCTGGGCTGTAGTGCTAGGGTTTTTTACTACATACTGCACTAATGGCAGTGGCATTGGTAAAATAAAATAATTGGCTGAAGACATTTGGAAAGGAAAGGTTCAAGATCTAAGTTTGGAGTTCCCTCCCGGCATTTGTCAGTTTTGAGGACTGAGGAAATCCTGGACAGGTAAGACAATGGTTTGAACTGCAGACCTCCCGTTCATGTGACTGTACCCTAACGATCTCAGCTACCCGTATTGGTATACCGCTACCATAATTAAAAGGTAGCTACACATAACGTTATCCCACTATTCACCTTGCCTAACAACAGTAGCCTGAACTGCAACTGTCGTTGCCCTCCGCACGTCCGTGAACTAGGTTACCAGGGAGCGAGGTCATTCAGCCCAAAATCTGCTCTAGTCAGGCTCGGTGATCGCTACTCGTGTCACTCAAAATAAATCAGGTTAAATACTTCCTTACTGATTAAAGTCGTGCATAAGCATTTCAAAAGCTAACATTACTTCTGCGCCTCTATTACCAAAATCATAAATAAGTCCAAAGCTATCAACTGTTTCCTACGTGTTTTGCCCTAATTCTTTTGGGTACATTTTTATACAGCGGGAGGGATAAATGCAATATGTTTATTTTACACTTTGCTGTCATATACTGTTTGCTTTCTGAAACAGTAGAGAAATATTCCAGTGCTACTATTCTCACTATTAAATTTGGAGAACGAGTTTTATCTCGTGTTTTGAATCGATACCTACAGTTTCAACATAAAATTCCTCTGCTTGTTGTCAGTCAGGGTGGCTCAGTTGGTTAGACGCTGAGCTACTGATCCCAAGGTCGCAGGTTCAAATCCGGCCCAAATCGATGCTTTCTAAATGTGCTTAAAAACGACAGCTTCATGTCAATAGATTTACTGGCATGCAAAAGAGCTCCTGCGGGACGAAATTCCGGCACACCGGTGACGCTGATATGATCCTGGCAATTGACAGCGTCTTTAAACAACAAATCTGTTTTTGTGTTTGTTGGTTGTATGTCGCAACTGTCAGAACAAAGATAGTGGAATCTTTAAAGTGAAGCTACTTTAATGTCTTGGTACAGGGAACACTCTCCACTCTGGTAGTAAAGACATGTATACCTATACTTCTTCTATGGGAATGCACGGAATGGAGTACAATTATACTACAGCAATCTAATCTGGATCTTCTCTAAGACCTGGCTGAATGCCACAGGGAATGTTAAAAGCATTCTATGTTACATTATCCGTCGTGCGACGGTTGCCTTATGCAGGAGTTACGCTTTTTGCTACAGGCACACCAAAGTATAGC